>PVJX010000265.1:162482-307887 GCA_004027295.1 Dolichotis patagonum | reverse complement strand
AAAAAAAAAAAAAAAAAAAAACCAGTTTGAGTTCCGGAGGGCCCAGGATTTAGCTCAGCAGCTCAAGCATTTGCCTGGTAAGCACAAGGTCATGAGTTTGATCCCTGGTACTGGAAAAAAACAAAAACTCAAATTCATCCTGAACTACATAGCAAAATCCTGTCTCAAAAAATCAAGTAAATACATATATCTACAAAATATTATCAATTCTCCTACTTCGTTTTTTCCACAGTACTGGGAATGGAAGCCCAGACCTCCTACAGTCTCAACAACCACTCTATCACAACCGCAGTGTCACTGCACATCTTTGCTTGTTTTTCATAAAAATGTTCAAATATATCGGATGCAAAAATATTTTAGGAGTTCCCATCTGTGGTACAGCGTTTAAATATTCCAGGACTCACTCTATCTGTGTTTTAGCTCTCCTTTCTCTTTGATGACAAAGTCCTCCTTCAATAACAATACTAATAATCGTCAGCTGTGGCGCATGTTGATCATCTCAGCACTCCGGAGGCTGAGGCAGGAGGATCAGTGTGAGTTTAAGGCCAACCTCAGCAACGCAGTGAGTGCAAGTCCAGCCTGGACTGCATAGTGAGATCCTATCAACAATCCTCCTCCTCCTCATCATCATAGGTGCTATTGTGTTTTCACCTCGTGTCAAAGGGTCTCTCGTGTCAAGCACGTCACTCTTTGCCCTTGAATTTTTTTGTGCACCCTTTGATCATGTCATCAAAATCTTATAACCTCTCCATTTTTCAGACGGAGAAACTGGGTGGATTCGGAGAGCACGTGGTCGACAGAGGAGTTCAGTCCATACCAAGTTGACCTCCACCTGGCCACCCTGGCCCGGCACGGGCTCGTGGCGCCCCCTGGAGGTCGAACAGGGAACACGGTGAAGAATGGGGCAAAAACCCCGCTTATTGGATTACTACTGGGAGGGGTCCGGGAGAGCCACCTGGACTCCCCACTTTGCTGCTCTACGGGAACCCCAGCCGTGACAGGGCACAGGAACGTGGCCTTTCGGTGGAGACACACAGACCAGACAGGGATTTCGGAGGGCAGAGCCCGGCTCTGGGCCAAGTGACCAGGCTGACGCAATGCCGAAGGTGTTCTTTGGGAGAGGAGGCCCTGCGTTTAAACTAACCACAAGCCTTTTATTTTCTTGTAGAATTTTTTTATTTCCATAATCAAAGGAATGCACTCAATAGAATTTAAAGTGATTAACATCTGACATACACCTCTATCTGAGAAACTGTCAGTTGTACGGTGACCTAAATGTTTTGAGGGTTTTGTTTTTGTTTTTATGAGTTAGAGTCTCATTATGTAGTCCAGGCTGGCCTTGAACTCACAGTGATCTTCCTGCCTCAGCCTCCCCAGTACTGGGACTACAGCAAGTGCCACCAAGCCTGGTGAGTAGTCTAATTTTTTTTTTTTTTTTTTTTGGTACCAGGGATCAAACTCATGACCTTGCATTTGGAAGGCAGGCACTTATGCCGCTGAGCTAAATCCCTGGCCCAACTGGTCTAAATCTTTGTAATTTTTTTTTTCTTGTACCAGGGATCGAATTTACAACCTCGCACTTGTCCGGCAGGCACGTATACCGCTAAGCCAAATCCCTGGCCCCTAATCTTTGCAATTTCTTTAGGCACATCTTTGAATTATTTTGTGCGCCCTGATATATAGGGTAAGTTAACTACCTGTGGCTCTCTAGTAATGAGAATTGCATTCACTGGCTTTGTAAGATTCCTTTATAACTAAATGCTTCTAGGTTCTCAGGTTGTATAACTTGAGACCATACTTTAACATAGATACTTATGTAAATCATGCTGTAGAGGAGAGAGATAACCTAGACAGATGCATGCACTGTGTAAATATTCTGTGCTTGGCATGGTGACACACGCCTGTTATCTTGGCGCTCTGGAGGCTGAGGCAGGAGGATCGCCGTGAGTTCAAGTCCAGCTCGGGCTACACAGTAAGTTTAAGGCCAGACTGGAATGCAGAGCGAGACATTGTCTCAAAAAATAAAAATTACAGAAAGCAGTTAAGGGAACCTTGGGAACCGCGTGGTCCCGCCTACAGTAATATGCATCTCAGTTATTTTCATAAGATTAGTCTTAAAAACAGCCAAATGCACATAGGACCCTCAAACCTCACATGAAAAACTGGTCTTATTTCATTCTCCCGTGACAAGACATCCCAAGAGTGACATCTGTTCTTTCTGGAATCAGCCAGTATGGAAGAAGACAGGTTCGCCTAGTCGACGCCGGGCCCGGTGGTGCGCCTCTCCCGAAAGGGTGCGCTCGTCAGCTGCACTAGCAGCTGGGGACGCTGCTTCAGGGTCTCCATGTCCATAGAGTGCTGCAACTGCAGGTCCCTGGCGTCGGAACCCGCCGCGCTAGAAGAGGAGGGGGTGAAGGGCAACGGAGGGACAGGAGTTGGGGGAGGAAACCATCTTCGTGGTATCACGCCTGCCGGGAGGCCTGGGGACCAACCCACCGACCTTCACGATTTTCCCGTTGAATGCAGAAACCCGCGAGCAAATTTTGAAGCCTTGGAGGGGGCGGGGCTCAGGGCGGGGCTAACGTCAAAAGTGTTCTCTTAGATACCCGCCCCAAACTCCCCAGCCAGGGGCAGGTCAGTCATCCAGACTTAATGCTCATTGGCTGATTCTGGAGAGTGCTTTTGATTCAGAGAAGTCTGATTGGCTGCATTCCATGTTCCTCTTCTTGAGGGCGGGACGCGAGAAAATAAGACCCGCAGGAGCGAATCTCCTTAGGGTCGCGTACCCAAGTGCTGGGGAAGGTCATCAAGTGAGGAGTTAAACATTTAAGGCCGGGGGTTTAGTTTTGGGACTGACGTAAGAGCGCACGGGGCTTCACCCATTGGTCGTCACTATAACACACCCCCACTTCCTAGCGCTGAACCCGAGGGGGGCGGGCGCGTCGCGTGCGTGACGTCATAGTGAGGCGCCGCACGCGTGCGGAGGGATCCTCGACCTCCCTGGTTAGGAGACTGGCGAGGTGATGCTGCAGTTAGTCCGGGCCGGAGCGCGGGCCTGGCTTCGGTCCTCGGGCTGCAGGGTGAGGCCGAGGACTGGGGACTGGGTTAGAGGAGAAAGGAGTTCGGGGACGTGTCTCATGCTCGGCCTCCGCTTGCAGGGCCTGAGCTCACTGGCAGAAGAGGCAGGGCGGCCGGTGAAGGAGTCGGAGCAAGAGCCGGAGCCGGAGCCGGAGCCGAGCGCTGGTGAGCAGCTCACCGGGATCGCCCAGCAGGGGAGTGACCTTTGACTCTGACCCCTGACTCTGCCGTTGCTGCAGGTGTCCAGGGGCCTGTGCTGCGCCGATGCGAACTCCCGGTCCCCGCGCACCGGCGCCCGGTGCAGGCCTGGGTCGAGTCCCTGTGGGGTTACGAGCAAGAGCGCGTGGGCCTGGCCGAGCTGCACCCTGACGTCTTCGCCACGGCGCCTCGGTGAGCGGGGCTGTGATGGCAGCTGGGAGAGGATAGGGAGCCCGAGTTCAGGAATCAGCGTGGCCAGGGCTCCTATCCTTGCGACTCAGTGTCACCACCTGTCAAAGGGGGATGATGGAGCCGGGGTGATGGCTCAAGCATGTAATTGCAACACTCAGGAGGCTGAGGCAGGAGGATCGCCACAAGTTCAAGTCCAGCCTGGACTTCACCAAACTCTCACTAGGTGCCTGGCATAGCCTAGCTTCATTTTATTTTAGGGTTCTGCATAGCAACCCTAGAGAAGAATGCTCTTACGCTTATTTTTTAGAACCAAGGCACGGAGTTAAGTAACTATTCCAGAATGTGACACAGCAATAGAGCCACAATCAAAAGCTGTGCAGGTGACTGCCAGGGGGCCCTTTCCTGTGCAGCTTCTGGTACATAAATGTTATTAAAGCCAGGCATAGTGGCATATGCCCGTAATCCCAGCACTGTGAGGGCTGAGGCAGGAAGATCATGAGTTGAAGGCCACCCTGGCAACTTGGTAAGATCTTGTCACAAGATAAAAATGGGCTGGGCTGCAGCTCAGTGGCAGAGCTGATTTCAATGACATATTGTATGTAACCGGGGGTATCTTGAAAAAAAAATTTTTTTTTGCACCGGAGGATCGAACTCATGACCTTGCACTTGCCAGGCAAGCACTTAAGCCACTGAGCTAAATCTCGGCCCTATCTTGAAATTTTGTCAGCATATTTTAGCCATTCAGGAGCCAGATGTGGCTGGTGTCTACTGTGGGGGTGGGAGAGAGCTGGAGAAGTGGCTCCTAGAGGAGTTGTTCATGGCAGGAAGGAAGCAGGGCCGGGTGAGAGGAGGGAGGGCCAGCTCCTCCTTTAGCAGGGGGTCTCTTCTCAGAGGTGGTTTGCATGGCTGAGAAGGAATGGCCAGGACAAGATTTCAGGCAGGGAAGAGCAAGTGCAAAGGCCCTGAGGCTGACCTCCATCTTTTGGAAGGGCAGCTTGACTGGCAGGGATTCGAGATGAGGTCAGAAAAGAGCAAATTACATAGAACCCTGGAGGCTGGGCAGGGTAGAGGTAGGGGAACCCTGGATTTTCCTTTAGTGAGTGAGAAGCTGTGTGAGGGTTTCCTTTGTGTTTTTGGTATGGAGGGGTTGAACCCTGGGCCTTTGCACTGAGGTATACCCTCAACCCCTTTTTTTGTTTTTTATTTTATTTTATTTTATTTTTATTTTTTGGTACCAGGGATTGAACTCATGACCTTGCAATTGCCAGTCAGTTGCTTATGCCACTAAGCTAAACCCCCAGCCCCTGTTTTTTATTTTGAGGCAGAAATAAGTTGCCCAGGCAGGACTTTAATTTGAGATCCTCCTGCCTCAGCCTCCCAGACTGCTGAGATTATAGGCATGGGCCTCTGTGCCCAGCTGTGTGGGAAGGTGTAAAGTGGAGGTGGCTTCTCATGTTTCCGTCCTCTGCCCCAGGCTGGATGTCCTGCACCAGGTGACCATCTGGCAGAAGAATTTTAAGAGAATCGTGAGTGTGGAGAGAGAGCAGGGGTGGAGCGGTTTCCTGTGGGGCACTGGGGCTGGAGGCCAAGGAAGTCCTCCGGTTTTCTCTCCGGAATGCTTGGCCTGGCCTCTGGGCCGCCATCTGGCTCTGTGCATGGGTGTCTCCGTGTTCAGGCATCTCCTGAGCGTCCACCACTGTGAGCTCTGTGCTCAGGGGAGGATTCAGCCTCGGCAGGACAGCGGTGGGTCCCAGCCCCATGCAGTTTACGCTTTGGTGGCAGAGGGGACCTGAATCAGGCAGTTGGGGCTGTAAATGTACAGTGATGGGCAGTTGCCCCAGAGAAAGTGGACATTTAACCCTGGACCTCGTGTAGAAGCTGAGCAGATCAGTGGGGCTTGGGTGGTGACAATGGGAACAGCACGTGATGTGCAAAAGCCCTGCGGCCAGGACCAGAAGGAGCCCTGTGTGCCACAGAGGTCAGTGGGAACCATCGTGACAACTTTGGAATTCATGCCAGGAACATGAAAGAATCCATTATTAGGCTGGGGAGGGAGGCGCAGGCCTGTAACTCCAGCACTTTGGGGAGGGTGAGGCAGGAGAATCTCGAGTTGGACCCCAGCCTGGGCAACTCAGTGACATCCCCTCTCAAAATAAAAAGAGGGCTGGAGTGTCACAAGACCTGGGTTCAACTCCCAGTGCCACCAAAGACAGAATCCATTTTCCGAGTCCTCGATTTTGAGCCCCCACCCCTGAAGTCTAGAGGGCCTGTTCCCTGCTGGCCCAGCCCCGGGTCCCCTTGGCCACCAGCCTGGCGTCCCCTCCAGCATCACCTTCCCCGTGGTTCCCGGTGCCCACGGTGTCATCACCTCCCACACCTGAGCCTGCTCTGGCCCACAGAGCTATGCCAAGACCAAGACGAGGGCCGAGGTGCGGGGAGGCGGCCGGAAGCCCTGGCAGCAGAAAGGCAGCGGGCGGGCGCGGCACGGCAGCATCCGCTCCCCCATCTGGCGTGGGGGTGAGTGGGCGTGGCGCTGTGGGCGAGGGGGTGGGGCGGTGAGGGGCGGGGCAGGCGCTGGGTGCGCATTTTCTGCACGCGTCCAGCCTGCTGCCTGGGAGCCAGAGATTTGGTGCCGCCCTGGTTCCCTCTGCAAGCTGTCAAGCCCAGTCTACCTGGCCTGGCCACAGGCGCTCCCCAAACTGCCAGGTCCATGGCAGCTCGTGCCCAGTGCCCGACCCCCCCAGCCCTGGAAACCTCAGTCTTCCTGTAACTGCAGCATTAAGCACATAGGCTTAGGGTACACGCCCGTCATCCAGCCGCTCAGGAGGCTGAGGCAGGAGGGTCGCACGTGTGAGCCCAGCCCGAGCACCTTAAGCTGTAACTTAGTAAGTTAGCAAGAAGACCCTGCCTCAAGATAAAATTTTAAAAAACAGGCTGGGGATGGGCAGAGGGTGAAGGACCTGGGTTCCGTCCCCGGGTCCTGGTATCTCAGGGTTAACGGCTAGGGAGACAGACCCAGAGAGGAGTCAGGGCTCCCCGCGTGGCCCTCCCCCCGCCCCTTTCTCTGTTCCCTCCTGCGACCCCACCTTCTCTAGTGGTCCGGGGAGGTGGCCGCGTCCGCCTCCCCAGCTCCGTAGTGCTCCCTGGAGCGCGGGCCTCCCCGGTGATGGCCCGCACACAGCACCGCCGTCCCCGCAGGGGGCGTCGCGCACGGCCCCCGGGGTCCCACCAGCTACTACTACATGCTGCCCATGAAGGTGCGCGTGCTGGGGCTCAAGGTGGCGCTGACGGTGAAGCTGGCGCAGGTACGGGGCCGCCTGGGCCCGGGTCCTGGGAGGGGCAGCGCGCGGGACGCTGCGGGGCTCAGCTTGCCTGTGTCCCCAGGATGACCTGCACGTCGTGGACTCCCTGGAGCTGCCCACCGCGGACCCCCAGTACCTGACGGAGCTGGCCCGCTACCGCCGCTGGGGCGACTCCGTGCTGCTCGTGGACCTGTGAGCGCCCCGGGTGGGTGGCGGGGGAGGGGCGGCGCGCAGCCCGGCAGGGCTCACACCCCTGTGGCACAGGACACACGAGGAGATGCCACACAACGTCGTAGAGGCCACCAGCAGGCTCAAGACCATCAACCTGATCCCAGCTGTCGGTGAGCAAAGGCCGGCCCACCCCAGGTGACCGCGTGGCATTCCGGCTGTCAGCTGTGGTTGGCCAAGCAGGGCCTGCATTCTGGTCCGGCTTAGTGTCGCAGACTGTAATCCCAGCACCCGGGAGGCTGAGGCAGGAGGATCCCCAGTCTGAAGTCAGCCAGGGCTAACATGACAAAACTGAACACACTGGAATCTGTCACTTGTGCAGTGGCCGTGAGCAGTGACACCGTGTTTTCCCTCGTGGTGCCTTTTTCAAAAAGTGCCGAGGTTCCTCCTGTCCAAGTCTGTTCCCGCTGCAGCCACCAGAGGGCGCCGCAAGCACCCGAGTCAATGGGTGCCACCCTCCATGCCCCCCCTCCCCCCAGGGCCTGCAGACCTGCTTCTGCCCCTCCTCCCCGTCCCCTCCCACGCTGTCTGTCCTGTGTTCCAGTCTTCCTCGCTGGTGTGAGGTAGGAGTCATCCTAGGGTCTTCTGCTCTTTGAGACAGGGTGTTCCTGTGTAGCTGAGCTCAGCGACCCTCCTGCCTCAGCCTCTGAGTGCTGGGCATGCACCACCACACCTGGCTGGCCAGGGTCTTGCGGGCAGGCTGCTGGGTCACCACTGGCACTGGGTTCTGGGGTCCCCAAATGTGGCGGGCTGGGACAGGCTGACCCCCCAAGTCCCCCCGCACCCCCAGGCCTGAATGTTCACAGCATGCTGAAGCACCGCAGTCTGGTCCTCACGCTGCCCACCGTCGCCTTCCTGGAGAAGAAGCTGCTGTGGCAGGACTCGCGCTACAGGCCGCTGTACCCCTTCCACCTGCCCTACCGCGACTGCCCCTGACGCGCGGCACAGCCTTCCGCCCAGGGGCGCTGAGGACACTTCAGCTCGGATGAGATCCCGCCCTGGCTGCCCCGGGTTGTGTTTCAAATAAAGTATTTTATTTTAATTAACTACATGTATTTCTGCCTTTTGGGACAGTCTCACTACGTAGCCCAGGCCGGCCTTGAACTCACCTTATAGCTCAGGCTTGGAGCCCTCCTGCCTCAGCCTCCCAAGTGTTGGCATGACAGGCCTGCGCTGCCATGCCTGGCTAAAACAAAGTCTGGTTTCACACAAGAGTCAGGAACACAAGTTGGCTCAGTGGCGCACACCCGCAGTCCCACCCCTGAGGAGGCTGAGGCCGGGGGCTGTCACAGGTTCAAGGCCAGCCTGGGCTACGTGGAAGTGCAAGGTCTCCTGGCACCTTTGTGGTGCCCTCTTGTCCCTGACTGCTTATCACGGCCTTCAGCCCTGGAGCTCGGCCTTAGTTGCACAAGCAGACGTCTCATGCAGGCCTGGGGGCTCGTCACAGCCGCTCCGCGGGGGGGCAGCAGAAAGCCAGGGCTCTGCCGTGGAGCGAGTGCAAATGTGAGGTGAAACACCAGGGCCCCAGTTCTTTTTTTGCAGTAGCAGGGGGAACCCAGGCTTTGTTTGTGCTAAGCAAACACTACCATACAGCTGTACCGAGACCCCCAAATCCCAGTTTCGGGGGGATGAGGGGTGGGACCCAGGCCTTTCACATGGAGCTGTGTATTCCCAGTCCTTTTTATTCTGAGGCAGCGTTTCTCAATAAGAGTTCCTGCACCAGCCATGGTGGCACATGCCTGCAATCCCAGTACTCAGGAGGCTGAGGCAGGAGGATCGCCGGAGTTCAAGGTCAGCCTGGCCTACACAGCGGCCCCCGTCTCAATAAACAAAACAAACAGAAAAGAACTTTGAGGGAAGCAAGGGTGACAGAGAAGTCCTCAGAAGTTGTCACACACACCAGCAGCTCACAGCCAGATCGAGTGTCAAAGAGGCTATGACGCATCTCCCTTCGTATAATAGGGAGTTGGCTACATGTACTAGTGTGTGCTTGGAGTCTGGGCTACTCGAGAGGCTGAGGCAGGCAGGGTTGCTTGAGCCCAGGACTTCAGGCCAGCCTGGGCATCACAGTGAGACTCTCTTTCAAGGTAATAATCTAGGTGTGATGGCACGTGTCTGTCATCCCTGCGCTTGGGAGGCCGAGGCAGGAGGCTCACAAGTTCAAGCCCAGCCTGAGCAACTTAGTGATTTAATAAAACATTGACTCGTGAAAATAAAAAGCTAGGGATGTGGCTGAGTGCGGAGGTGCCGGGGTTCAATCCCTGCCCCCCACCCCCACCCCTTAGGATTTACACAGAACCATGCACAGCCTCTCACCCTGTGTGGTCAGGAGAAGTCTCTGCGTGTTCAATCCGAACCGAGTCCCCGAGGTTGGGGGAGAGGCAGTCGCCTGCAAACAAGCCCGATTTTTTTCAATTACTTTCTGTCTGCAGTTGGTTAACGCAGAAACTGTCAGGGCTGGACACTGGTGCCGGAGTGACCCGGCCCTCGCCCTTCTGGAGGTGACAGTAACTGGAAATCAGAAAGCTTTCAGCAAGTAATGAGGTCCCGAGTTTATATAATGAGAATATGGGGACGAGTGACCTGGGTGTGGCCCAGGATTGAGCAGGATGTAGGGGAGCCGTTCAGGAAGACTTAGGAGGCGCAGACACAGCCCGGCTGTGGTGGCGCATGCAGGGAGGCTGAGGCAGGAGGACCGCTGTGAGTTGGCCACACAGCTGGGCTACACTTGTTCTCAGAAAAATGAATCGATGAATGAATAAAATGAAGAGCTGGACGTGGTGATGCGTGTCCGTCATCCCAGCTGAGGCAGGAGGAATACTGAGCGTTCGAGACCAACCTGGGTTACAAAGTGAGCTCAAGGCCAGCCGGCTCTGGGCCAGCTGTGCCCATTCCCGGCCTGTGGGAGACTGCGTGGCACCCGGGAGGAAGCCGTGCCCTTCCAGGACGCCACCGCCAGGGCTGGGCATCGGCTGGGAGACGCAGCTGGAGAGGGCACGGCTGGACGGGGCCGCTCCCCCTCCTTTCCGCGCCGTTACCGCCCCTCCCATGGGCTCGGGCTGCCGAGGAGCCGCCCTGGGCTCTGCGCCGACCTCCCAGCGTCCGCTGGGAGCTCTCAGCGCCGCCGCCCAGGCCCCACCGCGGCTCGCCGGGCTCCTGACTGCAGCTCCCCCTGGAGCCTCAAGGGGCGCCGGCGAGCACCTGGTCGCCCTCTGCTCGGAACCTTCCGTGGCTCTCGCCGGTCCTCGCGCCTCCCTGCCGTCCACCCCGCTACACCGTCTGCACGGCTGCAGACGCTGCTCTCGGTGTGGTTCCTGCCACAGGGCCGTTGCACCTGCCGTGCCCGCTGTTTGTTATGCTCCTCCCCAGGTGATTCATATCACCTGCACCTTGGTGCTTTCTGGTCTTGCTTATTGTTTTTTCTTTTCTTTCTTTTTTTTTTTTTTTGGCGGTACCAGGGATCGAACTCACGACCCCGCACTTGCAAAGCAGGCGCTTATGCCGCTGAGCTAAATCCCTAGCCCTGTTTTGATTTTTTTAAGACAGGGTCCCACTATTTAGCCCAGGCTGGCCTCACACTTGCGGCGATCCTCCTACCTCAGCCTCCCAAGTGCTGAGATGACAGGCATGCACCACCATGCCTGGTTTCAGTTTCATTTTCTAAGTCTTTCAAGAATACTTTCAGTGTGTTAACCCTCATAGCTTGTATTCTTTCCTGTCTCATTTTTTCTGCTTTACCACTAATGCTTTATTTACTTAGAGACAGAAGTATACGTTGTGTGTGTGTGTGTGTGTGTGTGTGTGTTGGTTTTCTTTTTCTTTTCTTTCTTTTTTATAAGAAGGTCTCATTTTGCAGTTCAGACTCGTTTTGAACTCATGGAGATCTTCCTGCCTCAGCCTCTCAGTTACTGGGATTACAGGTGCGTTGTGCGTAGTGGGCAAATGCTCTACCCCTGAGCTACACCCCCAGCCTTTTTAGAATTTTGAGGTAAGTGTTCCCTAAGTTGCTCAGGATGGGCTCGAATTTGTGATTCCCCTGTTCAGCTGGGGTTCTGGGCGCGCACCCTAACTGCTGACTGTGTACTCTCTGCTGGAACGCCGGTACCCGCAGCAGGCGCACCCTAAAGCCTGAGCCGGGAATGCAGAGTGGCACTTGGGCCGCCAGGGGGCTCTCGCCGCGCGCGCACCTCCTGTGGGGACCAGGGGACCCCACGAGCTCAGCGCAGAAAAACCCGCTTGAAAACCACCCGCTGGCGCACAGGATTTTCCCAGGGCCTCGGGGGTTCCGGAGCGGGGATCCAGCCCCCCTCAAGCCTGAAGATCCCCGTGGAAATTCCTAGGAGCCCCGGCGGGGATCTGGGGCGCGTCCTCGGGAGGGGACCGCGCATCCCGCCCGCTCCCTTCCTGTTCTGCGGCTCGACCTCGGCGGCCTCGGTCTCCATGGCGACCGCTGCAGCGTCCCACAACAGGACGCTCGGGCGGCGCGGAGACGCGGGGTCGCCGGCCTCCTCGGGCGGAAGCGGGGTGCCGGGGTCACACGCGCTGCACAGCCGGCCTCGCACAGTGGCTGGGACCCCTCTCTTAAAGTCCCTCCTCGGAGCCCAGGAGCTGCCTCAGTTTCCCCTGGAAGGCGAGGGCGCCCGCGGGCCGTCCTGGGCTGAGCTGCGGACTCACTTGGGCCGCGGGGCAGCCGGGGGTCCAGGCGTCAGGATCGCTGCGCTTCCTTCCGTTTTCGGGGAGCTGCGAGGACGCCCCGGGGGCCCAGCAGAAAGGGGAAGCGAGGTGCTGGGGAGACGGGGCTGGGGACGCCCCGGAGCCGAACGCAGACTGGCCGGATGAGGATGAGGAACCTTCCCACGCAGGGCTCTGCCCGGGCCGGCCGGCCGGCTTCCCTGGAAACCCGTGTCACCGGGTGGGGCCAGGCCCCTCAGGGTTAGGGGCACTTTCCACGGAGGGCTGCCCAAAGCCCCGCAAGGGGCTGCTGCGCGGGACCAAACAGGCTTGCAGAGCTGAGGAGTCAAGATGCGATTCCGCGCAGGGCGTGGCGGCGCACACCTGTCAGCCCCACGCTCGGGAGGCTGAGGCAGGAGGGTCGCCGCTTGGGAGGCTGAGGCAGGAGGGTCGCCGGGAGCTCCAGGTCAGCCTGGGCTGCACGGCGAGTTCAAAGTCAGCTTGGACTGCACAGCGAGACCCTGTGTCAAAAACCAAAACCAAAAACAAAAGACTTGGGTCCGGATCCCTTTACGACTCGGAGCAGAACGCACTGAGTGACCAGCCGGTTGCCCAGCGGCGTGGGCAGTGGAAACGGTGCACCACGGTCACCCAGGCGGGAGGAGGAGATGTCTCGTGGCCCGGACAGGCCCCCCGACCTCCCCCCCCCGGTCACCGCCCCCTACTTCTTCAGCTGGGAAATCCCGGGGTGTCAGGGCCAGCGAGGCAGGACCACCCCGCTCACTGGGCACTCTGGGTCCGGAAATGCCAGAGCCCCAGTTCCGGAGGGGAAGGCACGGGGTTTCCGGGAAAGCGGCAGCACCGCCCCCGGCCGGGCCAGCGCTATAAAGGACCGCGCGCTCCGTGCGCCCCAGCTGCGCCGCGCCACCTGCGCTCCGCCCGCGCCCGCGATGGCCCCGCCGCCCGCGCTGGCGCTGCTCGCCCTGCTGCTGGGCGTCGTCCTCCCAGGTGGGTCGCGGTCGCAGGCGGGCTCGCCATCCCCCTGGGGCCTCCCCTGGGCCGGGGCTGCACCCGGGCTGGGGCGGATCCGCGCACAGCCCGCAGCTGAGGGGGCATCGGACGCTTTCTGGTGGCCGTTTTGCTGTCTGGGGACCTCTGAGGACGAGGTCGCCCTGTGGGGCCGGCCTCGGACTGGCGACACTGCCGCTGCGTCAGTCCCCAGCGGCTGGGGTTAGATCCGGGCCGGCAGGCCGGGCCCCGGGGCCGCGTCCGGGGGAAGATGAGGCCACGGCCACGGCGGCCTGGCACGCAGCGGCTGCCCGGGTGGCCTGGCGCCTTCAGGGGGCGCTTTGGCGGGGGCTGGGGGCGCCTCGGTTCCTCCGTTGTAAAACGGGGAGCGGCTCCGTGGCCACCCGGAGAGCTTCGCGGGACGCTGGCGTGGGGTCCCGTGGCGTGGGAGTTTGTCCCAGCCCGGGCGCGGGGGAGGATTGAGGAACCGCCCTGGCCGCAGGTATTCTGTCCCTCGTGCTCCTTCCCGGGGGAAGTCCGAGCCCTGCTGCTCGGGGAATTCCATGCGCTTCTTCCTCAAGGGCTGCAAACCGAGAAAGCGGGCGGCCCCCACTCTGCCCTCCCCCAGGAGCCGGCCAGCCGGGGAAGATGGGGGGCAGAGCCCCACCCCACAGAGGGCAAGGTGGACGGGGCTGTTACCACGGCAACCGAGGAGCCGCTTCCCCAGCCCTCTGCCTTCCAATTCAGCAACCACCCCTCTGCTGGCCTGTAGGTTTCCCTCTGTGAAATGGGAATAATTCCAGAATTACACGCAGGGCACTTCCGGTCAGTGGGGTCATAGATCTTCACTTCGGACAGCTGAGCCGACGCTGGAATCTTGGCGGGGGGAAGGGCAGCTCGGTAACTTTCCTCGTAGTTTTTTAGCAGCAGCGGTAGTACTCGGAGGCCAGCATTTTGCTATGTTGCTCAACCTGGTCTCAAACTCCTGGGCACAAGCGATCTTCTTGTCTCAGCCTCCCCAACCTCCCACGCTTTGGTGCAAACTTTTTTTTTAAAAAACTCGGGAGGCACTAAAGTCTGAGCTCTAACCTAATCGTCTTCCTTTTCGGCTTGGGATTTAGCTCAGCGGCCTAAGCGCCTGCCTTGCGAGCGGGCGATCCTAAGCTGGATCCCTGGTACCAAAACAAAAAAAACCTTCCTTCTCGGTAATGAAGCAGACACCTGCTACCTGCCCTGTGCTGTGACAGATGGGGAAATTGAGTTCTGGGAAGGTAGAAGAGCAGATCCGAGGGAGTGGGGAACCAGCCTGCTGCCTGCCCCACCCCTGACCTCCTGGCAGAGGGGCAGGCGCTCAGCTCATCTTAACATCTGACTGTTAGGAGGCTGAGGCAGGAGCATTGCTGTGAGCTACAGAGCAGCCCGGGCTCCAGTGAGTTCAAGGGCAACCAGCACTACATAGTAAGACCCTGCCTGTAGGTACAGGGGAAAAAAAGCTGACTGCTAGAATTCTTTCGTGGTTCCCCATTGCCCTGGGAATGCACAACATGCTGGTAGAAGGGTTTTTTTGCATGCTAAGGGACTGCACCACGGCGGAGCCACACACCCTGCCCTGCCCTCCCCTCCCGCCGGCCCTCTCCCCAGACTGACTGGGCACCCGGGGAATTAGTGACTTTATTACTCACTCTCCTCGGCAGCATCACGCGCCTGAGGACTTTCACACTTTCTCCTCCCCTTTTCCAGGAAACCTCTCTTCCCCTTGTCACCAGCTTTTTCCTGTCACTCACAGCTCAGCTCAAATCTGACCCCAAGGAGCTGGGCAGGGCTGCCCACATCTGGCATCCCAGCTCTCTGGGAGGCTGAGGCAGGAGGGTCAAAAGTTTGAGCCCAGCTTGGTCAATGTAGCAAGACCCTGTCTCAAAATAAAAACAATGAAAAGGGCTAGAGACGGACGTCTGTGCAGAGGCCCTGGGTTCAATGCCCAGTCCGGGAAAAAATATCTGTCACCAAGATAGTGCGGTTTATCATCCTGTTTGGTGGTCCCTGAAGCTCTTGCGTCTGTTGATGATCTTGTTGGCACGTGAAGGTTTCTGGCTGTCACTCTGCCGGCCACGCTCTGTCCAGCGTCAAGGCCGTGCCCGGGACCAGCCCAGGCCAGGCACCCAGTGCCCTGCGCTGCTGTCAACTCGACTAACCCGGCCACCTCCTCTCCTCTAACTTCCCTCCCAGTGGCCGCCAGTGACCTGCATGTGTCGGTGTCCCCCACCAAGGCCATCCTGCCCCGAGGGGCCTCCATCCTGGTGAACTGCAGTTCCTCCGGCTGTGACGAGCAGGATTCGGGCTGGAAACTGGGCCTGGAGACGGAACTGACAAAGGTCGCCCTGGACAGAGGGCCCAACTGGCAGCTCTTCAACCTGACAGAGGTCCCCAAAGACAGCTGGCCGCTGTGCTTCCTGACCTGTCCCCCAAAGGGCCAGGGGACAGCTACGGTCTCCCTCACTGTGTACGGTGAGTGGCCTGGGTGGGGTGCTGGCCCTGGGAGATGGGCGGGTGGACCCCAGGCTCATGCTCCACGCCCACCCCCAGCCTGTGCCTCTCGTGTGACGCACATCATAGCCCTGCAGCCCATGTTTTAAAAAAGAAAGACGTGCTGGGTGTGGTGGTTGGTGCACACCTGTCATCCCAGCACTTGGGAGGCTGAGGCAGGAGTGTTGCTGCAAGTTCAAGGCCAGCCTGGGCTATCTGTATAGAGAGTTCCAACCCAGCCTGGCTGAAACACATAGGGAGACCCTGTCTCTCAATAAATAAAGAACATGGCTGAGGGTTTAGCTCAGCAGTGTAAGTGCCTGCTTGGCAAACGTGAGGTCGTAAGTTCAATCCCTGGCACCGAAAGAAAGAAAGAAAGAAAGAAGAAGAAAAAGAAAAGTGCAGGGCTGGGAATATAGTTCCCTGATAGAGCAAACCTAGGTCTTTCCCTAGCGCCAGAAAAAAGGAGAAGAATGCAATTTATTATTTTTTTTTAAGATGCAATTTCAAACTAGCCCCGGGATGACATTTTTCACATGTTGACAAAATCAAGAGAATTGGTAACAGCTGTGCCAGGGTGGGGTCAGTTCTCCAAGAGACATGTGCAAGTGTCCTGTGTGTGACATAAAAATCCAGTCCTGGGCCCTGGCCACAAGGGACCCAAAGGGGAGCTGGTCTTTCGCTTTTGATTTGGGTTATGTAGCAGTGCCGGTTATTAAACCTGGGGCCCTGTGTGTGCTGGTGTCTGCCCTGTCGCTCAAAGACTTCCAGGGTCTACACTGCAGCCAAGCTGGAGGGCATAGGTGTGTAGGGCATTCAGGGAAAGGGCTGGGCAGAGGAAGGACCATCTGGCCATCCGGGGAAGGTTGTTGCGACATCGTAGGAGAAAAGGAGGCTGGGGGGGGTGAGGCACTCCCAGGTGCCAGGACTTGAAAAGAAGGAAACTATGCCGGGCATGAGTGGCATGCCTCTTCTGCTTTAGAGGCGCCAGAGGCCAGGGGGAGCTTTCCGTCTGCCCTTCGAGCCCTAGCTGGGTGTGGTGGCTTGTGCCTGTCACCCCAGTGCTCAGGAGGCTGAGGCAGGAGGATTGATGTGAGTTCAAGGCCAGCCTGAACTACATAGTGAGATCTTGTCTAAAAACAAAAACAAAAAAACAGAAGCCCTGAAAGAAAACTCTAGAGATGGCAACAGGCTTGGGTGCACATGTGGCTGGTATGTCCCAGCTAAGTCTTTAGTCCCAGCCAGTCCTTAAATTCTCAGATTGTCCTTTCAGTTGCAGTTACTCAGGAGGCTGAAGCAGGAGGGTCACTTGAGTCCAGGTTTTTTGAGGAGCAACCTGGGTAACATAGTGATCCACTCAGAGAAAAGAAAAGTAAGAGAAGAAGAAGAAGAAGAAAAAGGATTAGTTGCCTGGGAAGAGGACACCTGTAGGCTTGGGAGAGTACAGGGAGGGAATTTCTGTATTTTGAGGATTTTTGAGCTGTGAGAATTAGTTACCAAGTCAAAAAACAAAATCACAACAGAACAAAATAAGACAAAACTCAGGGAATATAAAAACAGAAAAGTGGAGCCGTCCTGTTGTAGGACTATAATCCCAGCACTCGAGAAGCTGAGGCAGGAGGATCCCAAGTGTAAGATCAGCCTGGGCAATTTAGTGAGACCCTATCTCAAAATTTCAAAAACTAATAATAGAGGGGCTGGGAATGTGACTCAGTGGGAAAGTCCCAGATTCCATCCTCAGCACAAACAGCCACCACAGTACCTGGCCAAGCAGTCTCTCGGGACCCGAGTCCTCAGGCCAGCTTGGTGACTGATTCATAGGCAGACCGGGCAGGGAAGTCCCCAAACATTCCTAGTAGCTTGTGAAAACCCCAAAGAAATCTATTTCAAAGATTTCCCACCTCTCTGACTGGAATGTCAATGCTCCAGATTGGGGGTACTGGCCCTGTCGCATCTCTGCCTCTGTGGTCTTGGGCCCTCTATTTTGCCTTAATTTCTCCCTTCATGACACAAAGCAGATAGCTGGCCCACAGTAACCTGGGGTGTGGGGAGGTGACTACAAGGTGGGTTTTGAGTGATGTGTAGGAGTTGGAGACAGTGATTCTGGGTCGAGAAAAAGCATAAGCAAAAGTTTGAATTCGGAAAGTATACTGAGGGGTTCACAGCAGAAACTGAACATCAAGAGGATGGTGAGGCTGGAGGTTAGGGGCTGGGCGTCTCTTCCTGGGGGTAATAGGGAGCCCCGATGGGTTTTTGAGTAGGCCTTGTATATAGATAGCATCAGACTGGATTTCCAGGAAGCCTGGGAGCCAGCCGGACATGGACCTTGTCCAGGCTGCACGTGCTGTCCCAGACGCCAGGGGCAGATAAATATTTGAAGAATAGGGAGACCAGGTGAGGGACAAAGATGTGGGCAGCACACACCTCCCCCACGCGGGTCCTGGAGGAGGAGGCCAGACTCAGGGTGCAGCTGGGTTCTATTTTGAGATTGGGGTTTGAGGGGGCCTCAAATGCTGCAAGTTGGATTTGCAGAAGTGCTTTGAGCTGCGTGCTAGGCCGCTGAGGTTTCTTGACCTTTCAGCTATTGTTTTAAATAGCTTTACGGAGATATCAATTACACACCACAAAATTCACCCCCCGGGGGGCTGAGAGCGTGGCTCAGAGGCGGGGCACTTTCCAAGCCTGCAAGAGGGTCCAGATTCCTTCTCAGCACTGAAAAAAGTAAAAGTAAATTTTAAGGTCCAGGTAGTGGCACTTGCCTGTAATTCCAGCCTCTGGGAGGCTGAAGCAGGAGGATGGCAAGTCCAACTTGGGCGATTTAGCAGCTTAGCAAGACCCTGGCTCAGAAATTGAAAATAAGCCTGGGCATGGTGCCTATCATCCCAGCAGTCAGGAGGCAGAGGCAGGAGGATTGCTATGAGTTCGAGGTCAGCCTGGCTGAGTTCAAGGCCAGCTTGAATTACATAAATAAATAAAGAAATAAATAAATGTAAAGGAGCTGAGGGTAGAGCTCAGTGCAAAGATTCTGGTTCAATTCCCCTGTAGCACAAATTTTTAAAAAAATAGTAACTTGGGCCAGGGGTTTAGCTCAGCGGCGCAAGGTCATGAGTTCAATCCCTGGCACACACACAAAAAAATACACCTAGCATGGATGAGGCCTAGATTCCATCACTAGCACCACAGAAAAATAAAATTTTTCAAAAATAAGCATTTAAAAAATTAGGCTGCTTATAAACTGGGCATGATAGTGCACAGCTATAATCCTAGATAAGGAGGCTGAGGCAGGAGGATCACCAAGAGTTCCTGGCCGGGGACGGGGACCAGGGAAATAGCTTACTGGTGCAGTACCTACCTGGCAAGCTCAAGGTCCTGAGTTTGACCTGCGGTACACTCCTTGCCCCAAAAAACAGTTCCTGGTCGGCCGGGGCTGCATAGTGAGTTCAAGGCTTAGGGCTAGCCGGAACTACTATGTGGGAAACCCTGACTCAAAAAAAAGAGAGAAAATAAGGTTGACAAGGGACAGCAGTGGTCTTCTTTTATTTGCTTATTTTTTGTGGTGCCCAGATGGCACCCGGGGCCTCCAATATGCCAGGTGAGTGCTCGCCCCTGAGCTGCACCCCCAGCCCATGGAGGTTTTCTTTTACAGTGCCTGGCGGGGCGAGCTGCCGCTCACAGTGCCCATTGGAGCAGGTGCCTGGGCCAGGCTTTGAAGTTCTTTGTCACTTCTCAGCCACTGCTGGGCGAAGCCAGAATGCTCTGCGCCCTTCACACCATTTCTGCGGTCCCCCCCCCCCCGAGTTCTTGCCATTCCCGTCTGCTTAGGTGGCCTGGGGGGGTGCAGCGCAGAGGGGCGTGGCCTGCCTGCAGCTAGAGGTGCCATCCGCTTACAGGACACTCAATGTCCCCTGTGTCGCCGCAGCGTTCCCTGAGCAGGTGGAGCTGGAACCCTTGAAGTCCTGGCACCCTGCTGGCGAGAACCTCACCCTGCGCTGCCGCGTGGCAGGCGGGGCGCCCCGGGACCGGCTCACCGCGGTGCTGCTGCGGGGCCAGGAGGAGCTGAGCCGGCAGCAGGTCGTCCGGGAGCCCGTGGAGTTCACTGTGCCAGTGGGCAGAGGCGACCACGGAGCCAACTTCTCGTGCCGCACGGAGCTGGACCTGCAGTCCGAAGGCCTAGAGCTGTTCGTGAACACCTCGGCCGCCAGGCGGCTCCAGACTTTCGGTGAGGTGCTGGGAAGGGGGGGCGGGGGCGGGGGGAGCGGGCTCCCCTGCTACAGGGCGCTGAGAGGGTGGCGATGATGGAAACCGCTGGGACTCAGGAAAGAACGTGTCTCGGGGTCAGAAATGGGGTGTGCAGCCAGGTGTGGTGGTGCACACCTGTAATCCCCGCACTTGGGAGGCTGAGGCAGGAGGATCTTTGCAAGTCCTTAGACCAGCCTGGGTTCAAAAGTGAGCTCAAGACCAGCCTGAACTGCACAGCGAGACTCTTGGAAGAGAAAGTTCCAGGTGGAGAATGAAAAGGTCGCAAAGGGAACTCCTGGAGGTAGGTCCCTTCCTCTGTGTTCACACTCACCCTCTCTCCTCAGTCCTGCCAGCGACCCCTCCAGAACTTGTCACCGCCAGGGCCCTGGAGGTTGGCGCCCGGCAGCAAATCAACTGCTCTCTGAGTGGGCTGTTTCCCGCCCCGGAGGCCAAGATCCACCTGGCGCTGGGGGACCATCAGCTGAATGCCACAGTCACGTACCGGGATGACTCCCTGTCCGCTTCAGCCTGGCTGGAGGTGACTGCGCAGGAGGAGGGCGACCGGCAGTTGGTGTGTGCGGTCCTGCTGGGCAGCCGGAGCAGCGAGTCCCGGAGGAACCTGACTGTCTACAGTAAGCCCAGAGGCTGTTGGGAGGAGGTGGGCGTGGCTTTCCGTGGGCGTGGTCTTTAAGGGGCGGGGTTACCTTAGCCCCGCCCCCGGGCTGTCCAGAGCTGTCAGAACCTGTCTAGAAGCACTGTAGGAGGGTGGGGGTAGGTGGGAGTGTGGCGCACACCTGTGATCCCGGCACTCAAGAGGCTGAGGCAGGAGGATCGCTGGGAGCTCAGTGCCAACCTGGGCTACATAGTGGGCTCAAGGCCAGTCTGAACTACACTGTGGGACCCTCAGAAAAACAAATCAAAACAAGAAAAAGAACCTATCTACAGTTGGCGATGCATGGGTGGGGCTACTGGTGGGTGTGGCTTGTAGGGAGGGTCCTTTGCTACTGGCGGGGCTCACCGCATGCCCCACCCCCAGGCTTTCCTGAACCCGTCCTGACGCTGAACGCCACCGAGGTCTCTGAAGGGGATGTGGTGATGGTGAATTGTGAAGCTCACCCTGGAGCCACCGCGACACTTGGTGACACCGCAGCTGAGCTGCCGTCCCCCTACTTGCTGCTAAAGGCCAGAGCTGAGGATAACGGCCGTCGCTTCTCTTGCTCTGCGGCCCTGGAGGTGGCCGGGGAGGTGCTGTACAAGAACCAGACCCAGCAGCTCTCCGTCCTGTGTGAGTGGCTTTGCTGACCCCGAGCCCTGTGTCCTGAGCCCTGGGCCCCGAGACCCCGGTGCCTGCGGCCCCCGCCCTGACCTCTGTACCCCTCCTGCTGTCTCTCAGATGGCCCCCGACTGGACGAGAGCAGCTGCCCCGGTAACTGGACTTTGCCAGAGGGGTCCCAGCAGACCCTGACGTGCCAGGCCTCGGGGAACCCACCCCCCCAGCTCCGGTGTCACCGCAGAAGCGACAACGCTTCGCTGCCCATCGGGAGCCCGGGACCTGTCAGGCGGGAGCTGGAGGGCACCTACGTGTGCCGGGCCGTGAGCCCTCTCGGGGAGGCCAGCCGGGAGGTGCTGGTGACAGTTCTGTGTGAGTACCAGTGTGGCCAGCGTGCCGGGCTGGGTGGGGACCGCGGGCAGTGAGCCCTGCTCAGTTCTCACCCCCTGCCCCGTGTCTTCCCACAGACGATCAGGGTAACATGGTCATCGTCATTGTGCTGGTGACCATAGCGGCCATCATGGGCTCTGTAGCCTTAACCGCGTATTTATATAACCGGCAGCGGAAGATCAGGGAGTACAAGCTACAAAAGGCAGCCCAAGCCTTGCTACTGAAGCCCAAGCTGCCGCAGCCCGGACCGAACCCAGGGCCCCAGCAGCAGCAGCAGCAGCAGCAGCAGCAGCAGCAGCAGCAGTGCTGTGCTTAACTGAACGCTGGACATGCGCCATGCAGCTCTGCTCACCTCCTCGGGTGACAGAGGACAGGATGGTGGCCTCAGATGGCATTTGGGATCCTGGTGTCTGCACGCATTGGATCCCAGGGCCCTGCACCTGACCTGTAGCCACGAGACTGAGCAAAAAGAAGAAAGAAGACTGGAGAATGAGGCTAGGCATGAGAATGCTCACCTGGCATCCCAGCATTCTGGAGGCTGAGGCAGGAGGATCACCACAATTTGAGGCCAGCCGGAACTGCATCGTGAGACCCTGTGTCAAAACAAACAGACTTGGGCATGTCTGTGATGGACGTTGAAGTCTGGCCTGGACACAGAGGCAGTGACAGACACCAACCTGTGGTTTTGTGGACAACAGCCAGGGAATATGGAAACTCACTCCCTGTTGGATGTGCTGAGGCCCCATGGCCCTAAGGAGGAAGTCACCTGCACGGATACATACGTGTAGCACTGACACACGAATACCCACACTTCCTCTGAAAGATGCCAGCTCTGGTACTACCGTCTATGAACTGTGCCCAACTCTTGCCAATGACATATTTATTATGTTTTTTATTTTTTTAACTTTTTAAAAAACTATAAATGTGCTGTGTCCTGGGTACCTCTTAGGAAGGCTAAGATGGTGACCAGTGATGTGAACAGAGCAGTTCCTGCCCTCGCAGAGCACACTCTTAATATCACACATTCACAGTTGCCAGGTACAGTTTAGCAGGCTGTGCACTGCACAAGAACGCTTGTCAAAAACATTGAGTGGATCTAGGATTTTTCACTGTTGGTCAAGCTGCGTTCTCCCCGAAGGGTGTTTTTTCTACTTTTCTATTGGAAACTAGTCCTGGCTACTACTTGTTCTGCAGCCAGTTTATTAAGCCCTTACTACCCCTCCTCCAATACCGGACTTGCAGTCACCTTCCCACCCACAGCCACGTTCTGCCGGCGTTCACAACACTGTGACAGTGCCCAAATATGCCAGCCCCTAGCAGTTAAGTCTTGGAAGCTTTGACCCGGAGCCAGTAAAGCACCTCCCACCCCACCCACTGGCCTTGACCTCCGTGGGTGTGGGTAGGGGGCAGGGGTCACAGCCGGTGGAGCTTTTTCCAGCCACCTCTATGGCAGCCCTGACCTCCCACTTCCTTCCCCACAAAAAGCCTGCCGTCCGGCCCAACCCTGAGGCTTCGAGGCCCAGATCCAAGGCTCTTCCTGACCTCCTACCACTGCGTTGAAAATGGAAGATCCCCGTTCAAAAGAATAAAACAATATGTGGTTGACAACAGTGTCCCCAATCTCATTCTGGGTTGGAGGGAGCAGGGCAGGTGTCCTTTGTGGGGACTCCCGAGTCCTCTGGGGCCCCTGGCCCTCTCGGGCGGGTCTGGGGAGGCGGGGTTGCAGGGCCTCCTTATCGCCTGAGCCAGCTCTGGCTCCCTGGCGCCAGGTCCCTTTTTAGGGTCTCTTTGCCATGAGGTCTCTGCTTCTCCTGTCGCTGCCCCTTTTGCTGGTGGCCGCCTACCCGGTAGGTGGGAGCCTGGGGACGCGTCAGGCTGAGCTGTTGCAAACCCCAAGCCCCAGCCCGAGCCCCAGCCGTCCCGCGTCCTTGGGAGCCTCAGTGCCCTTCTGGGTGCGTCTGAGCCCGAAGCTGGTGGAGGTGGCCCCGGGTCGCTCGGCCTGGCTGAACTGCAGCACGAGCTGCCCCCTGCCGGAGAGACCCAGGTTTCTCACCGATCTGTGGCTAGGCCGCACGGCCACCGGACCGGGCTGGGTGTCCTTCGAGGTGGTGAATGTGACGGCCTCGACCTCCATCGTGCGCTGCTTCGCCACCTGCGCGGGGAAAACGCGCCAGGCCGTGGCGAGGATCAACACTTACAGTGAGGACGAGGATTCGGGGCCCGGCCGGGGTCGGGGGTGGGGGGAGGCGGCGACGACTGACCGCCGCTAGGGGGCGCCCGCGGGCCTGCCTGAGGGGCTCCCCTCTCGCCTTAGAGCGGCCACGCAGCGTGATCCTGGAGGCGCAGGCCCTCGTGGGCGGTCGCTACACTCTGCGCTGCTACGTGACGGAGCTGTTCCCTGTGAGCTTCCTGGTGGTGACCCTGCGACGTGGCGGCCGGATCATGTACTTCGAACGCCTGGAGCGCTACAAAAGCCTAGATCTGGCCAATGTGACTCTGACCCACACGTTTCAGGCCAGGCCCAGAGACCTCTGGCAGCCCATGACCTGCCACGCACGCCTCAATTTCAGCGGCCTGATGGTGTACAGCAGCTCGGCGCCTGTCATCCTGACAGCCCTGGGTGAGGCCCTCTGTGATCCTGGGGACTTGGGGGCCTTGTGTGTGTGTGTGTATGTGTGTGTGTGTGTGTGTGTGTGTGTGTGTGAGAGAGAGAGAGAGAGAGAGAGAGAGAGATTGATTGATTGATTGATTGAGATTCCAGGAGGGCGCACAGACCAGAGTGTAACTGGTGTCAGACGATTTCCTGGTTCCTAATTGTCCACCTCCTGCTCCCAGATTGGAGCCTCGAGTCCAAAGCCTTGGCCTACACTTCCATCGCGGCCTTCGTGGGGATCCTTCTAGCGCTGGGGGTCACCTTCCTGAGCAGGTGCCTAGCAACGCGGCATAGAGGAGAGTGCTCTGCCGGCTGAGCGCGAGGAAAAAGAAATCTGGAACAATTTGCAATTTGGAAAAACTGCTCAGATCAATAAAGATTCCCATTGGCTTTTGCTATGCCCTGGTTTCATGATCCTTGGAAGAAAAAACAGCCTCCCTTTTAATCTGCTTTCTCCAAATTCCCGCCTTCAGGACACCTGAGTTTGTCCCTGAAGGCCCACTGGCCCAGAGTCCCCGGTGCAGTGAAACTTCACTTTTTGCTGCTTTTATCGGCAAGGTGCAGATGGGCTAAGCACCGGCCTTAGAAGGCTCTGGGCCCGGGGAGGGCGGGTTTATGGTATGGTTGTTCCTGATTGGCTCCGCCGCAGCCACGCGGCAACTCTGATTGGTTGTTAACTTTCTTTCCCACTCACACCCCCACCTCCACTTTTTTTTCCCCCCTAGTACAGAGGATCGAACCTAGGACCTTGCACTTGCCAGGCAGGCGTTTATGCCGCTGAGCTAAATCCCTTGTCCTCCCACCTCCACCTTGGACCGGGAGCCTTCCGGAGCGCCTCCCCGTGGTGGAACAAGAACGCATCCCCACACTGAACCACAAGAGATGAGGTAGTCACGTAGGGACAGCGAGAAAGAGGTAGTCAGATGGCCCATGTGGGATGTCACAGGCTCGCGTACTGGCAGCGAGCTTGCTGGCAGTCGTCCGGGCAGGTGGGCACATGGGGAGGGTGGGTGTTAAGGCTTGGAGGCCACATGCGGGGTCCAAAGGTCACAGCTGGTCTCTTGGTCTCGCGTGGCTGCAGAATCCAGGCTCACACCGGAGGCGCGCTCCGAGGCGCTCGGGAGAGGCAGGCGCTCCCCCGCGCCTAGACGCTTGCCCGCTGCACGCTGGGTAAACGCAGACCCCGAGCCGAGCCGACTCTAATTTAGACACCCGCGAAGGCTGCGCGCACGCACACGTGTCCCCGACTCGCTGGCACTTTGGTCTCCGCCTCCTCCATCGCGTGCGGGAGCTGAGCAGGAGAGAAGGACCCCGGGTGTGGCTGGTAACCCTCAGCGCCTCCCGTTCGCAAGGAGAAGGAGCCTTGAAAGGAGGCATACCCCCTCCCATGCTGCGCTCCCCCAAATCTCTTCTCGCCCCCTAATCAATCTCCGCCCTAAGGGGCGCGCTGCTGGGAGGAGCTAAGGAGAGGGGCGGAGCCTGGAGTCCAGCAAGGGTTCCTAGCATCCATACACGGGTGGGTGGAGGTTTGGGCAGGGCAAGCCAGCATCCCCCCACCTCCGCGTCGCGGCCGAGGATGACGCGGGAGAGCGTGGTCGCCCCCAGAAGGCTCCAGGCGATCGAGTTGACCTCCGCGTAGACTCCGGGGGTCGCTCGCTCTTAGCCTTCACCGAGGCCGGGAGCCCGGCGCACGCTCGCCTCCAGCAACCCCCTCCCCGCCGCCGCCGCCTCTGCCGCCGCCCCCTCCTTGGAAACCAAGTTACCAACGTTTAAACCAATCCCCGGGCGCAAGCCTGCCTCCCCCACACTCCACCCGCCGCGCCGCGCCGCGCCGCGCCGCGCCGTCCTCTAGCCCAGCTCGTCACTCGCGCTCCCCTCGCCTCCTGCGCTTCCCCCGCGGCGGCGATGCCAGGGCCTTCGCCAGGGCTGTGCCGGGCGCTACTCGGCCTCTGGGCTGCCCTGGGCCTGGAGATCCTCGGCCTCGCAGGTAAGAGCCGCCCCGGCCGCGCAGGGCAGGGATGGAGCTGACGGACCTGAGCGGCTGCTCCGCGCCCCTCCCAGCTCCGCCCTCTGCTCGTCCCACGCTCCTGCCTTCACCCGGAGCCCGGGTCCTCGTCGCTGTCTCCCTCCTCCCACACCCACGGAGACCCAGCTCCCCAACTCCTGCCCTCCTGGGGCGCTACCTATTTCCTTGGAGATCCAGGTGTTTTGCGCCCAACCGCGCGCCCTGGAGGCCCTGGAGCGCTCCGGTCCCCTCCCTGGGGGCCCCTCCCTGGGGGGTCCCCTCGCGCTCCCTGGTGCACCGTGCCCCACGGACTGGCATCTCCTCCCTCCTCGCAGCGCTCCGCAAAGACCCCATCGAGAGCCCCAACTAATGTGACTCTGGGGCGCTGTTCCCGCTTCACCCAGAGCCCTGGCAACCGGGTCCCTCGGCCGTTCCCGCGGTTCCTTTCCCGAGTCCTGCCCCGCGTCTCCTTTCCACATTCTTCACCCACATGTGGGGACCTCGCTTGACCCTGCCTCCTCTCTCCGTTGCCTGCGCCCCAACCTCAGCCTCCCCCTCTCCTAGTGATCTTCCAGGACCTCAAGTACAGGCTCGGTCCCCATCCCCCACCAGGAGTCCCCTCCTCCCAGTCTTGCTGTGCGCACCCGAGACCCCATCTTTCCGCTCCTTTCTCACCTCCCCCATGCTCCCCTATCACTTCCTCGGAGCCTTGGGCACCAGGGCTGACTCCATGGCAGTGCCACCCTAGAGGACTGGACTCAGAGAGCAGCTCCAAACCCGAGGCCTAGGCAGGACGCGGGACTCCTGGGTCCTTTCCGCACCGCGGCCCCCGGGGGTCCTGGGGAAGCCCTGCCTTCGGCGTAGCGGCGCCGAATTCCCAGGGAGTTGGCTCCCCAGGCTGAGCCCGCCTTTCCCCGGGCAGCGGTCGCGCAGGAGCCCTTCTGGGCGGACCTGCAGCCCCGCGTGGCGCTCGTGGAGCGCGGGGGCTCGCTGTGGCTGAATTGCAGCACCAACTGCCCTCGGCCGGAGCGCGGTGGCCTGGAGACCTCGCTGCGCCGCAACGGGACCCAGAGGGGCTTGCGCTGGCTGGCGCGGCAGCTGGTGGACATCCGCGAGCCCGAGACGCAGCCCGTGTGCTTCTTCCGCTGCGCGCGGCGCACGCTGCAGGCGCGCGGGCTCATCCGCACTTTCCGTGAGTTCCGCGTGGTCGCGCCCCGCCCTCTGGACCTCAGGGTCCTCCCCTTCGGGCTCCACCCACTGGGTCGCCAAGCTCTGCAGTCTGAGCCCCGGCTCCCTAAGCTGTAGCGTTTCCAAAAACGGCGGTTCCTGCCCTCGCAGAGAGACCGGATCGCGTCGAGCTGGTGCCGCTGCCTCCTTGGCAGCCGGTGGGTGAGAACTTCACCCTGAGCTGTAGGGTCCCGGGAGCCGGACCGCGCGGGAGCCTCACGCTGACCCTGCTGCGGGGCGCCCAGGAGCTGATCCGCCGGAGCTTTACGGGGGAGCCGCCCCGAGCGCGAGGCGCGGTGCTCACGGCCACGGTGCTGGCGCGCAGGGAGGACCACGGCGCTAATTTCTCCTGCCGCGCGGAGCTGGACCTGCGGCCGCACGGCCTGGGGCTCTTTGAAAACACTTCGGCGCCCAGACAGCTCCGCACCTTCGGTGAGTGGCATGGGGACCCCGAGTGAGGCCGGGCGGATGTGGAAGAAATTTAGAGGCCCATGCATCTGAATGCTAATCCTTACCCCGACAATCAGCAGCTGGCTTGTTTTGTCTCTGTGCCTTCGGAATGATGATACAAAATGTGCATATTAAGGGTTTAGTACATACTGAGTGCTCAGTATACTGATTCAAATCCTGAGATGAGCGTGGTGGTGCACGCCTGTAATCTTAGCGCTCGAGGGGGAGGCTGAAGCAGGAGGATCGCTGTGAGTTCGAGGACAGCATGGGGCACAGAGTGAGTTCAAAACCAGTCTGGAGGGCTGGGGCTCTAACTCAGTGGCACAGGTTCCTGCCTGGCAAGCATGAGGTCATGAGTTCAATCCCCAGTAGAAAAAAAAAAAAAGTCTAGCAAAACCAGCCTGGAATACATACATGTCTCAAAAAGCAATAATAATAATGATGACAATAAGAAGTCCAAGCTCTGTTCTTCCACCCTTAGCCCTGTCTCCAGAGCCCCCGCTTCTCCTCGGTCCCCGACTCTTAGAAGTGGGCTCAGAAAGGACGGTGACCTGCACCTTGGACAAACTCTTTCCCGCCTCAGAGGCTGGGGTTTACCTCGCGCTGGGTGACCAGAGGCTGAATGCTGATGTCACCCTGGAGGGGGACGCCCTCACAGCCACTGCCACAGCCACCGGTAGCGCAGAGCAGGAAGGTTCCAGGCAGCTGGTCTGCAACGTGACCCTAGGGGGCGAAAGCCGCGAGGCCCAGGAAAACGTGACGGTCTACAGTAAGCTGGGAGTGGGGCGGGGCCTCGGCGGCTGGGGGTGGGGTCATGGGGTGGGGCCATAGGGGTGGGGCGGGGCCAAGAGTGGGCGGGGCGGGGAGTCTGTTGAGGCGAAGCGGATGGGCGAGAGTGACAGGAGGCGGAGCCCAGGGGGCGGGGCCTCGGTCTGTTCGAAGCTGAGATTCGGGCAGAGATGGGGCGGAGCTTGGTGGGTAGGAGGGGCGTGGCCAGGAGGACTCCCGCCAGTGCTCCGTCCCCAGGCTTCCCCGCACCACTGCTGACCTTGAGCGAGCCCAGCGCCCCTGAGGGGCAGATAGTGACAGTGACTTGCACTGCTGGGACGCAAGCTCTGGTCACCCTGGACGGAATTCCAGCTGCAGCACCGGGACAGCCCGTCCAGCTCCAGCTCAACGCGACTGAGAAGGACGACGGGCGTGGCTTCTTCTGCTATGCCACCCTCGAGGTGGACGGGGAGACGCTTAGCAAGAACCACAGCGCCCAGCTGCGCGTCCTCTGTGAGTCGGCGACCTCGGAGGACCTGCCCGGCCCCTGACCGTGTCGGGGAGGAGGGGCGATCCCTCCTTCGCCACCTCTAGCCCGGCGGACCCTTGTCCGCAGATGCCCCCCGGTTGGACGACTCCGATTGTCCCCGAAGCTGGACGTGGCCCGAGGGCCCGGAGCAGACGCTGCGCTGCGACGCCCGCGGGAACCCGGAGCCTTCCGTGCACTGCGCGCGGCCGGATGGCGGGGCGGTGCTGGCGCTGGGCCGGCCGGGGCCGGTGACGCGCGCGCTGGCGGGCACCTACCTCTGCACGGCCGCCAGTGCGCAGGGCGCGGCCGTCAAGGAGGTGACGCTGACCGTGGAGTGTGAGTAGGGGTGTGCACGGGCGCGTCGCTTTTGGGGTCTCAGGGGCTGCGGGGAGTGGATGCTTTGTAAGAAGTGCAAGGCTAAAAAAATACACCTGCTAAGCCTATAGCCGGGCGTGGTGGCTCACGCCTGACCATCCCAGCACTCGGGAGGCTGAGACAGGAGGGTCGCTGTGAATTCGAGGCCAGTTTGGGCTACATAGCCACCATGCCTCAGAAAGAAAAGAAAGAGCAAAGTTTCAAAAGGAGTTGAGCAAGAGTCCGAAGTAGTGGGTTAGGCACTGGCCCACTGAGGGTACAGTCCGCCCACCTCTTCCTGGCGGTCCTAGGACACGGGGGGACATCAGCTAGGTCCCCCAAATCAGCCCTACACACCCTATTCCAGACGCGCCGGCGCTGGACAACGTGGGCTGCCCGGATCGCATGACCTGGGTGGAGGGAACCGAGGCATCGCTGAACTGCGTGGCGCTTGGGGTCCCGGCCCCCAACGTGAGCTGCGTGCGCTCCGGGGAGGCCGACGCGGTGGAGGGGCTGCTGCGCGTGGCCCGGGAACACGCGGGCACCTACCACTGCGAGGCCACCAACGCGAGAGGCTCTGCAGCCAAAACTGTGGCCATCACCGTGGAGTGTGAGCGGGGGCGTCTCGGGGCATCTCCAGCCGGGACTTCTGTCTGGCCTCCGTGTGACCCCCGGGCTCCCTTGCTTTGCAGACGGCCCCAGCTTTGAGGAGCCGGGCTGCCCGAGCAACTGGACGTGGGTGGAAGGATCCGAGTCGCTGTTCCCCTGCGAGGTGGACGGGAAGCCGCGGCCCAGCGTGGAGTGCGCAGGCTCGGAGGACGCCAACGAGGGCGTGGTGCTGCCGCTGGTCTCCACGTCTAGCCCCCGAGGCGCCCCTCTCTCTAGCGACCTGCCACCCGGGGTCTACCTCTGCAACGCCACCAACCCCCACGGCTCCTCGGTCAAAACTGTGGTCGTGAGCGCGGAGTGTGAGCGGGGTCCGGGTGGGCGGGAGGCGGGGTGCTCCCGCAGGGCGCCCCCTGACCCCTCCTCCTGGCCGCGTTACAGCGCCGCCGCACATGGACGAGGCCACCTGCCCCAGTCACCAGACGTGGCTGGAAGGTGCCCAGGCTGCCGCGCTAGCCTGCTCAGCCCGGGGCCGTCCGTCCCCACGTGTGCGCTGCCTGCGTGAGGGCACGTCCCGGCCCCAGCGACTGCGCGTGTCCCGGGAAGATGCGGGGACCTACCGCTGTGAGGCCACCAATGCGCATGGCACGGACTCCCGGACCGTCACCGTGGGCGTGGAATGTAAGGGGGACGCAGGCTGGACAGCACAATACAGGGAAGAGGGACTTGTGGGGTGGCAGAGCCCAAGGGGGCTGAGGGCACCTCTTCAGGTCCCAGACCTGGGGACCAGGAGTCCCGGCCTTCACGCGGGGCTCACGGGAAATCCAGAGAGCAGGAGCTCAGTAGGCTCGAGACAGTGGTGCAGGGCCCCATCTCCGGCTCAGCGAGAGGTCGCGATGTTTTAATTTAATTTGGGGGGGATTTTTGAGAACTGAACTCCGAACCTTCACATTGAGTTACATTCCTAGGCATTAGTGTTTTTTTTTTTTCTCTGAGACAGGGTCTTAATAAGTCACAGGTGAGACTCGAACTTGCAACCGTCCTGCCTCAGCCTCCCAGAGTTTTGGGATTTTTGGTGTGCATGTACACACTGGTGTGCGGTAGAACTTTTTTTTGAGACAGGGTCTTGCTATGCAGTTCAGGCTGACCTTGAGCTCACTTTGTAGCCCAGGCTGGTGTCAAACTTGCAACAATCCTGCCTCAGCCTCCCGAGTGCTGGGATTACGGGCATGCGCCACCACGCCAGGCCTGCGGTAGAATTGTTTAGGAGCCGGGTTGAAACAGACTATATGTAGCTCACCACACCCGGTTGGGGCAGAAATTTTGTCTCCAACAATAGGCTGGAGGGGAGGTGCCTATCTGAGAGGGGGTGGTCTCTGACCGACTGTGGTGGGCCAGTGGGACTTGGTCAGCCACGGCCCAGCGCCGAGCCCCCCCATTCACCTCTGTCCCCCGCAGACCGGCCGGTGGTGGCCGAGCTGGCTGCCTCCCCACCCAGCGTGAGACCCGGCGGGAACTTCACCCTGACCTGCCGCGCTGAGGCCTGGCCTCCGGCGCAGATCAGCTGGCGCGCACCCCCAGGGGCCCCCAACATCGGCCTGTCCAGCAACAACAGCACGCTGAGCGTGGCGGGCGCCGTGGGCAGCCACGGCGGCGAGTACGAGTGCGCGGCCACCAACGCGCATGGGCGCCACACAAGGCGCATCACGGTGCGCGTGGCCGGTAAGTGGCAGCTGGGGCCCCAGACAGTGGCTCTGAGCCTTGGGCGCTTGACCCCGCCTCTGACTCTGTCACTTCAGATGACATCAAAGTGAGCCAAAGTAGTAAGGGAGGGGAGCCAGGTGTGATGGTGCACACCTGTCATCCCAGCAGTTGGGAGGCTGAGGCAGGAGGATCACCATGAGTTCAAGGCCAGCCTGGGTTATATCGTGAGACCCTGCCTCAAAACCAAATCACATCCAAAAAAAAAAAAAAAAAAAGGTGGGGGTGCTGGGGATACAGCTCAGCAGCACAGCACCCGTCTGGCAAGCACCAAGTCCTGAGTTCGATTCCGGGTAAAAACCCCAATGAGTGGGTTCTGGGAGTGGGGACCTGTGGCCCCAATCCCTGGCCGCTCTACCTCCATGGAAGAAGGGGATTGGAGCAAGGCCAAGGGGCGTTGGTGGGGTCCCTCTAGGTCCCCCCCCCGCTACCTGCAGCGCCTCCGGCTGGCTGGGGTCTGCCTGGAGTGGGGCCCCAAGGGCTGCAGTCCCCTCGCTGAGCTGGGTGTGATCTGGGGTCACACCCCAGGGGTGTCCCCATGCTCCCAGGGCCAGGTGCTGGAGGATGAGGATGCGCTGACCTCGGGTGTCCCCGGTGCCCCCGCCCGCAGGTCCCTGGCTGTGGGTTGCCGTGGGCGGCGCGGCGGGCGGAGCAGCGCTGCTGGCCGCGGGCGCGGGCCTGGCCGTGTACGTGCGCTCCACCGCGTGCAAGAAGGGCGAGTACAACGTGCAGGAGGCCGAGAGCTCGGGCGAGGCCGTGTGTCTCAACGGCGCGGGCGGCGGCGCCGAGGGGGGGGACGCGGGGGACATGGCCGCTGCAGCGTCCCCGGCTGAGGGCGAGGTCTTCGCCATCCAGCTGACGCCCGCGTGAGCTGCTCCCCTCTCCCCGCGGGCCGGGGCGCCCCCAAGTCCGAGGGGGGCTTACGATTGTTCTATTTATTTATTTATTCAACTCTAGGGGCGTCGCCCCCATTTTCTACCCGGCTCCCCCAATAAAGTTTTTATAAAGGACCCTGATTCTGCTGGGTTTTTTGTGGGGGGCACTGGGGATTGAACAGGGGCTTTGCCCCGAGCTACGTTCCCAGCCCCCCACTTTCATGCATTATTGTGAGATGGGGCAGGGGAGTTTGGGGGGCTCATTATGTGGTCCAGGCCGGCCTCGAACGCCTGGTGATCACGGGCTTTTGTTTTTTGAAATGTGGACAAGTGTGGTTGAACTCCCAGCTTGAGGATTACCCATTCCAAAAAAAATGTTTTTTAAAAATTGTTTATTTAGGAGTGCACTACGCGCCAAGCATACTCCAAGCCATCTGCGCCCTGTGACCCGGTGCTGGCCGCCGGACCCGGTTCCTGTAATCACTGGACCCTTGGGCAGGGCCCGAAGTGCCCACTTCCTCCTCCCCGCTTATCTCTTCCGCCCAGCGGTGCCCTCTGCCCCCAGCTTTGGGCGGCGGGAGCTCAGGTGTTTTCCCCGGGCCGGGTTACCAGCAAAGCCAGGGTGGGCTGTCCCCACAGGCCGGGGCCCTTAGGGCGTCCTGGGTGACTATAACGGTCAGCTCTCAGGATGTCCCTCCTGGTGATGGACACACCCTGCCCCTCCCTTGGTGCCTTTGGGAGCCTGTGTCTGCTCAGTGCCTCAGTTTACCCCCTACCTGCCTTTGTACTGGGAATGCACCACGTGATGTGGAGCAGAGAAACAGGGCATTGTCACCCCTCCCCCGACAGCAGAAGGAAAGAACAGCTGGGCCTCCACCCCCTCGCTCTCCCCTGCTCCTCAAAAGCAGAACACTGGGTCCCGGAGAAGGAAGTCCGCCAGCTCTGAGCCGCATGGGCTGCTGCGGGCACAACAGGCAAAGATGGGAATAGGAAACAGGGGAAGCTCCCTACCCCCAGCTGGGGTTGAACCCAGGGTCTTCAACACCAGGCAAGTGCTCTACCTTCGAGGTACCTCCCAGCTGTCCTGGGAGCCCACATAATCCTGCCTGCCACAGGGCCTTTGCCTTCGCTGTTTCTGTTTTATTCTTTAAGACACTGTCTCACTAGGTTGATAAATTGCCCAAGTTGGGCTTGAACTTGCTGCCTTTCTGCCTCGGCCTCCCAGAGTGCTGGATTACAGCTTTGTGCCACCACCGTTGGGTAACTTTGTTCTATTTACCAGCACATGTACCCACTGGGGTCTGACACATAGTAGTTGCTCAATAAATGGAGAAAAACAGTCATGTGTTTACAGATAGTCAGAAAGCTTCACATGTTGAATGTGCATCTCGCCAAGCTTCTCACCCCGTGCATGGCAGTGTGTGTCCGTGATCCCAGCACTCCTGGAGGCTCAGGCAGGAAGACTGAAACTACAAGCTCAGCCCGGGCAGCTTAGTGATTTAGGAAATCCTACCTCAAAATAAAAACTTAAAAAGATGGAGCTCGGTGTGATGGCCCCGGATTTAACTCCAAGTGACACAGGGGGAAAAAGACACCTTTTTCCCTCCTTCCCAACATCATGACGGTGCACCCAGGCTGGGACGCCCAAGTCCCTCACAGCAGCCCCCATGTGGCAGTGCTAACACAAATAACACCGATCCATCCTGAGAACTTCCTTTATTTGGGGCCCTGCCAAGCCTGACTGGGAAAGGGGCGGAAGAGGGGGCCAGTCTCCGCCCTGGGACCCTTGCTCATCGGCTGGGTTTCTCCTCACTCCCTGGGAACTCTGCACCTTCTTTTCATGCGGAAACTGAGGTAGAACAGGCTCAGCTGGCTGAAGGACAGCTTACACTGCCTGAGATGGGCCCTCAAGAGGGCCCAGGGACACCCCGCATCTGCCACATAGCTTCTTGGGCTGGACGGTCTTCCTGGGCACCAGCCAGCAACCGGAGCAGCGGGTACCATATTTCTTGTACCTGAGGTGAGAGTACAAGGAACCGCCATTGAGAATATTGCAGGGGCCCAGAAACCGCCACAAGACAACCATTTCTCCCAAGAGGCCTATGGCCTTGAACTTGCTTTGTAGCCCAGGCTGGTCTCAAACTCGCAGCAATCCACCTGCCTCAGCCCCCCAGGTGCTGGGATTACAGGGGTGCACCACCATGTCTGGCTTTGTGTGTGCCAGGTCTGCTGGCACATGCTTGTAATCACTTGGAAGGCTGAGGCAGGAGGATTGCTACAAGTTCTATGCCAGCCTGAACTGCATGGTGAAACCCTGTCACAAAAAGACAAAAAGAGAAGAGACAGTCTCACTGTATATGGTCCATGTGTTCTGGAACTCGTGATGATCCTCCTGCCTCAGCCTCCTGAGTGCATGGGCTTACGGTTGATTTGGGGGTCCCCCACCCCACCTCCCTCTGCTGTGCTGAGCACCTGATCCCACAGGCATTGCAGAGCGGGGTCCCGTCCTCGGCGTCTCTCCAGAGGGGCGTCCTCTGGGTCCTGCAGGAGGCGCAGCGCCGGGGCCCTGTGGGGTCAGAGGTCAACCAAGCCCAGCAGTCAGAGGCCAGGAGTCTGCGTGTGAGCCTGGGCCTGTGCGGCGCGGGGTTGTCGTGATCGGTTCTGTGACAGTCCCCCCCAGCTCTGGGCCACCGCAGGAGGAGCCAGGAAGAGAGACAGATGGCGGCGGGCGGAAGGTGGGGGCTGGGGTGACTCAGCCTGGGGGAGCAGGCTAAATGGGGAAGCAGGGTGGGGAAGGGGGGCAGGGAGAGCCTGGGTAGATGGGAAATCGCTCCCCCCTTCATAGCTCCCGAGGCTGGAGGGCTCCTCACCGAGGGCCTCGCCGCCCCTGGGGTTGGGCTCAGTGGCAGCGGTGCTGGCAGGGCTCTCGGGGTCTTCCTCAGTGTGGCTGCTGTCGGCCAGGCTGCGGGGAGACAAGGTGTTAGCCTGGGCAGTCTGCGTCCTGTCCCCAACAGCTCCCCAGAAGGAAGGTACTTTACCAAGGAACCCAGCATCCCAGGGACTGAACCCAGGGCCTTTGCACTGGTCTCCATCCCTGCCCTTCTTATTTTGTATTTTGAGACAAGGTCTCGCCACGGTGCTCAGGCTGGGCTCGATCTTGCGACCCTCCTGCCTTGACCTCCAGAGGCCTGAAATGATGGCCGCTGGGTCTCCCCCACCCATGCTGTGTGACCTGGACTGGGTCGGTCTCCCTCTTGGCCTCAGTTTCCTCATCTGCAAACTGGGCTTCACGGAGCTTTTTTTTTTTTTTTTCCTTCACAGAGCTTTAACAAGCTCACGTAAGACAGCTGTGGCTGTGATCCCTGGACTTTGGGAGCCGGAGAAAAGAGCACCCCAGGTTTGAGTCCAGCCTGCACAATTCAGTGACTTATGGAGACCCTGTCTCAAAGGGCCTGGAGGTGGAGCTCAGGGCAAATGCCCTTGGTTCAGTTTGCAGCACGACAAAACAATCACATAAATAAATGAATCAAAACCAAAGAGCCCACATCCGTCAAAGACTGTCACCTCTTACCTGTCCCCTCTTACCGCTCTTCTCAATATTGACAAAGGCTAGCTAAGGTCACTTGTGTGGAAAATTAAAGCAGCTGGTAGCACTACAGCCAAGTCTGCCTGGCAGAAGACACCAGGCCCGTGTCTGGGAGATGGAGAACCAGGCGTGGTGGCACACGCCTGGCATATCAGGACTTGGGAGGCTGAGGCAGGAGGATTGCCATATGTTCAAAGCCAACCTGAACTACACAGGGAGAGCCTTCAAAGAAAAACATCAAACCAAACCAAACCAAAACAAAAATAAAAGCACAATCTTTGGGGGCTTGGAGAGTAGCTCAGGGCTACAGCGGCCAACCAGCACCGGGGATGTCCTGGACTCCAGCCTCAGCAGCGCAAGACAAAGCAAACCACAAGAAACACACACTCGACCGAAAATATTTGGGGAAAACTCACATCTGTACATCTGCGCCGAAACGTACAGACTTCAAGTCATTACCCCTAAACTGTAGGGTCTAATATCCCTTTTTTTTTTTTTAAAGGCAAGGTCTCGCTATGCAATTCAGGCTAAACTTTGTAGCCCAGGCTGGCCTCGAGCTTACAGCAATCCTCTTGCCTCAGCCTCCCAAGTGCTGGGCTCACAGGTCTGGTCCACCATGTCCAGATGATAACTTTTTTTTTTTTTTTTTTTTGGTACTGGGGATTAAACTCACGACCTTGCGCTTGCCCAGTGGGCACTTGTGCCGCTGAGCTAAACCCCTGGCCAGTCCCTAGCAAGTAGATGGCAGTTGTTTTTTTTCCCCTGTCCTTTTGCACTGAGCTCCATCTGCAGCCCTTTTATTTTTTATTTCTCAGTAAGTTGCTAACTTGCCCAGGCTGGGTTCAAACTTGCAGCCCTCCTGCTTCAGCCTCCCAGGGTGCTGGGAGGAGGGGTTTGGCTGCTGAGCCTGTGTATTTGATGTCATATCACAGAGAGCTGATTGACAGTTCACGGGAGGGTACACGCAAGTCCTTGGGAAATGCTAGGCAGTTTTACACAAGGGGCTGGAGCATTGTGGGATTTGGGGGACTTGGGGGTCCTCCAGCCCTTCCCACACACACCGAGCACCTACCTGTAGGTAGGTGAGATCTGCAGGCTGGAATCCGCCTTGATCTGGAACTTCAGGGTCACCCCCTTGAACTCGGGGTCCACCTGCTTGGCTCCCTGGCGAGGCTTCGGCTGCTTCCGGGGCCTTCTCTGGGGCGGGGCTGTAGGTGCCCTAGGGGACTCCCGGCTGTGACACTTTCGGCTGCCCAGGTTCTGCTTGCTCTTAGAACTCCTGGCCATGGTCAGGGGGCCTGCGGCCTCCCGGGCCACAGGCTCCCAGCAGGTCCCCAGGGCCTGTGCGGCCTGGGTGGGGGCCCGGGTCTGGCTGTCTTCTGTCTCTTGCAGAAGTCGCAGGATGGTGACAGAGTCCTGACACACGGGCCAGAGGGACCTGGGGACGAGGGGCAGGGCAGTCACAGCTTCCCGGGTGACTCAGGTCCAGGAGCCCCCCGGGGTTTCCAACTGGCACCTGTTCTGCCTAAGCCTGTCCCCTGGGGCAGTGCGGGGTGGTTAGAAGATTTCAAAGTTACAAAGTAATCATAAGCAGGCCAGTCTGGTCCACTCCACCGCCCTGCTGCCCAGGGACTCGGGACCCTAGGGACCTGCCAGAGCTCCAGGGCCGCTTTTATCATTTTAAAACATTTATTTCCATTTTTTTTCTCGGGGCAGGGCTGGAACCTCGTGCAGCACGCCAGCTGGGCTTTCTGATTTTTATCATTAGATTCCCCTCCTCGACCCCCCGTGCGACCCCCATGGTTCCCGCTGGAACCCAGGAGTGTGGGGGGCGGTGCACTGCGGGCCTCTGATCTCTGATGACCCCCGTGTCCCTCGGGGCCTCGAACCGCGCCTCTGTGAGCACCGGTAACTAACACGGTGACCTCGGGGTGACCCTAGGAACCCGAGATCAGGCCGTGGACCCTACGGGTCAGTGAGGCGGCGGGAGGGGCGTCTCACCCACCTGCCACCGGCTCTGGGGCATTGCACGGGCAGCGGCTGCCGCTGGGCTGAGGGTCCAGGGGACGATTCGGGGTCCAGACGTGGTGGCGCCAGCAGCTCCCTCAGCAGGTCCTGGGCAAGATCAGCCTCCATGGTGCCAGCCTAGCCCCGTCCCAATCTCGGTGGCCGCCCCGCCCGGCGGAGAAGCCCTGATGAGGATGGGCGCCACCTGTGGGCGGAGGTGGCGGCGGGGCGCTCCGCGCCAGGGTACAAAGAGCCACAGCTGAGGGGGGCGGGGCCGGCAGCGTCCCTGCGTCGCCCCTTCCTTCCTTGGCTCTCTGCACACCCCTCAGAGTCCAGGGTGGCTCCATCCCGCACCCCCCGGGGTGGCCATGTTCCTTCCGGACCCCTGCAAATCCCTCCACCGCTGTAGGGGTGACGCGAGCCCAGCACTGTCAGAAGAGGGCGTCCCGAGCGGGGCCTGGTGGCGCACGCCTGTAATTCCAGCGCTTGGGAGGCTGAGGTAGGAGGCTGTCTGCGAGTTGGAAACCAACTGGGCTACAAGTGAGTTCGAAGCCAGCCTGAGGCCAGGGATTTAGCTCAGCGACATAAGCGCCTGCCTGGCAAGCGTGTGATCGTGAGTTCGATCCCTGGTACCAAAAAAAATAAAAATTAAAAAAAGAAAAATAAAAAAGCCAGCCAGAACTGCATATCGAGACTTTATCTCAAAAGCAAAAAACAACAAACCAAACCAAAAAAACAACAGGGGGTCCAGGCCTTGGCCTCAGCTTCCCCCAGGAACCCCTCACTTCCAGGGGGGTGCTCAGCAGATGCAGCTGCAGCTCTAACTTGCGTTGGTCCCCAAAGACACTCGACATGCTGGAGCACTGCGACACAGTTTTATTGCCGCTGTAACTTGAGTCCACCCCTAGTTACTCTCTGCGTCTCAGGGGTCTGGAGAAGGCACCCCAAGGAGGCGCCCTGTCCCCACCACAGCCTGGACACGGGATCTGTCCTCTGCAGGGCGATGGCCTCCTCAGGGTCTGTGACCCATCTCTCCCGGGGTCTGCACCGAGGGCTGGGCTGGCCACTCCACTTCCTTCAGTCCTTGGGCTGGTCCTGCTGCCCATCAGTGGGGCTTGGGGACGTGGCCGTCCACGTAGAAGTTCCTGGTGATCTTGGGCAGGGTGAACTCTGCCCCTTCCAGCTCGGGGGTCAGCACGATCTGGCAGCCCAGGCGGGAGTTCTCCTGGAGCAGGGGCGCCATGTCTAGCATGTCGTCCTCCCTGGGTAAGGGGACACAAGTGAGTGGCTGGCTCCAGGCTCCAGGGCTCGGTGGCTGGGGAGGGAGGGAGGGAGCAGGGGGTGCGGGGACCTTGCTCACCGCTCCTCAGGGGGAGGCAGGAGGTCCAGGTGGGCCTCGCTCACATACACGTGACAGGTAGAGCACGCTAGGGAGGCTTCGCAGGCTCCTGGGGCAGAAAGAGAGGAAATGACAGACGGGCCACATCCATAGCGCAGGTGCCCGGAGCCCGTTACGGCACTGCTGGCGCCATCTCTCCCTCCTGAGCTGGCTGCCACCCTGTCCTTCACCCAGTGCTCTGCTCCTCAGCTGCCTGGAGGCTTCGCAAAGCGACATCCGGGTCAGGTGTGACAGCACATGCCTGTCACCCCAGAGGCAGGAGGATCGCTGCTGAGTTCAAGGCCAGCCTGGGGTACACAGTGAGACCATATCTCAACCCCCCCCAGCCCCAAACAAACAAACAGACCCAAAGGTATAGCTAGGGTGTCCCAGGGCGGCTGAGGGCCTGGCTGCCCCCCGGTTGAGGAACCACTGGACAGCACGGATATGACTTCCAATAGCTGAAAGGGCCAGGCCAGGCCCAGGCTGTGGCCCGGGAAGCCTTACTGTGTCCCTTGCTGGGTCCGTCTGCTCCCGGCAGGCGGGCTGTGGAGGGAGAAGGGTCAGGATTGATAGATACATGGCTACAGACTTCTGCTGTCCGTATGTCCTCGCCACAGTCGTGAACCCTCGGACAGGTCACTGAGAACGTTACCTGGGGACAGTGGCCTTCCTGGTTGGAAGCTCTGCAGAAGGTGTTCACACCCAGGTTAAAATCCAAAGCCTCCATGCTGTCCCTGAGGTCTGTTCTCTCCTGTATTCACTGATGCCATGTAATATGTCCAGTCCATCCCTTCCCCAGGGCCTTTGTACCTGCTGTTCCCATGGCCCAGAATACTCATCTTTCCAATCTTTCCCTGGCTGGATCCCTCTTGTCTTCAGGGATTTGATGAACTATCCCCCAATTTGATGCCCCTGTCTCTGTTTCTGGTCATTTTCTCCCTTTTAATTTTGTGTATGCTAACACCATAAAATTTTTTTTTCAAACTATTAAACAAGCTGGTCTGTAGCACATACCTATAATCCCAGCACTCAGGAGGCTGAGGCAGGAGGATCACTGTGAGTTTGAGGCCAGCCTGGGCTACAACGTCAGTTCAAGGCCAGCCTGACTACACTGTGAGACCCCTTCCCCCCCACCAAAAAAATTCATATTTCAAAGCCAGGTATAGTAGCACACACCTTTCATTCCAGCACTTGGGAGGCTGAGGCAAGAGCCTGACCATAAGTTCAAGACCAGCTTGGACTACGTAGCAAGACCCTCCTCAAAAAAAAAAAAAAAACAAAAGTAAAATAAAATTCATGTCCCAAATTTTAACCTGAACTGTTACCTACAGGATTCTGAAACAAAACCAACCACCTCTACAGGAGGGAAGCATGGCAGGACCTCCCAATGTCTTGCTCTCTTTAATGATTTTTTTTTTTAAAGACAGGGTCTCACTGGGTAGTTCATGCTGGACTTGAGTTCACTATGTAGCCCAAGCTGGCCTCAAACTCGTCGTGATCCTCCTGCCTCAGCCTCCCGAGCGCTGGGATTACAGTCGTGCACCATGATGCCCAGCCTCCTGTAATGAGTATATCAGGCTCCCTTTTACATTCTCCCAACAAACAGACCACCCTGCCCAGGTGATTGCACGTTAACAGTCTGTTTCCTTGTGGGCTCGTTGAACCCAGTGGGATGAAACTGGGAGGTGAGAGGCCCTGTTTGCTGTGTACTGTTGTTCAACACACAGTTAATAGGGCTAGAGATTTAGCTCAGTGGCCTAAGTGCCTGCCTAGCAAGCACAAGGTCGTGAGTTCAACCCCAAGTACCACACACAAAAAAAAGGAATAATAGTTTCCTGTATTCTATGAAGTAAATATGTATTAATTTCCTTCAAGGAATTTCTGCTGTTATTCCCTTCAGCAAATGCTGATCTAATACCTGTTACATCTCAGTACTACTAAACACAATGGGTAAATGTGAACAGGGACTCTGATCTCTCTGTTGGACAAATCAGGAAGGAAACAAACCAGTAAGAAGCGCTGTGAAAGGCTGAGGCAGGAGGATCACTGTGAGTTTGAGGCCAGCCTGGGCTACATAGTTTGATCCTGTCTCAAAAAAACCAAAACCAAAACCAAAAACAGTGCTGTGAAGACAATAAAACACTGCTACACTAGAGTGATGGAGGCCAGAACATTAGAGAGGTTGGGATTACCAGGAAGATGATGTTTACCCTGAGCCATGATAATGAGAAAGACGTAAAATATTTGCTGGGGCCAAGTGTAGTAGTACATGCCTATCATCCCTATACTTGGGAGGCTGAGGCAGGAGGACTGCCACAAGCTATATACATATATATACACATACATATATATATATATATATATATATATATACATACATATATATATACACATACATATATATAGTACAGGCCAGCCTGTACTATAGTAAGTTCAAGGTTAGCCTGAATTACATAGTGAGACACTGTCTCAAAAAAACCAGGAAAAATAAATTTTCTAGGGAAGCACTTTTGAAATGGGGGAACAGCAAATTCAAGTGCCCTGAGGCAGGAATGAGCTTGGGTATTTGAAGAACATCAAGATAACCAATGTGTACTGGGTATAGTGGCACATGCCTATAATCCCAGCACTTGGGAGGCTGAGGCAGGAGGATTCTCAAGAGTTTGAGGTCAGCCTGGGCTACATAGTGAGTTCAAGACCAGCCTAAGTACATAACAAGACCCTTTCCCCAAAAGCAACAACAAAAAGGAAAAACAACTTGGAGCCTGGCGTGGTGTCACAAACCTGTAGTCCCATCACCCTGGGAGGCTGAGGCAGGTGGACCATAACTCTAAACCTAGCCTGGGCAACTTAGCAACTTTTAGTGAGGCCCTGCCTTTAAAAAAAGGGGGGGGGCTGTTGGGGCAGGGGATTTAGCTCAGCAGCATAAGTGCCTGCCTGGCAAGTGTGAGGCTGTGAGTTCGATCCCGGTACCAACAAAAATAAAAAAATACAAAAGGGTTGTGGATGTAACAGTATGATGGCCCAGGTTTCAATTCTCAGTAACACACACAGAGTGGCTAGCCTGGAGAGAGAAAGAAAGAACAAAAGAACACAAGCTGTTAAAGGGCAGAAGTTCGAGTGGTCTGGCCTGTAAGAAACGCTTATTAAATAGAGATGTAAAGTTGGAGGTTTCCATAAATATTTGGTGGGAAGCCATGGGTGGGCAAGCCTGGGAGAGACTGATTTGTCACTGTCTGAAATAACGCGTTAGGCTGGGGTGGGTAACACCCCGTGCCTGGCTCATACCTTCCAGGTCCACGCCGTGGCGCTGGGCCAGATGGAGGACATTGTCCCCGACTCTGCCGCTCACTGGGATCCGCTGGCCTGACCGGTCTATGAACACCACGTTCACCCTGGGGACAGACGGGGGTGAGGATGTCGAAGTGCAAGACAAGCTCAGGGGTCGCACAGGGTCAGAAACTCGGGGTGTAAGCCACAGAGTAATAGAAGAGGAAGAGGCAAATAAAGAACCCAGAGAGAAGATGCAGGGCAAAGCGGGAACCCGGGGAACCTCGTGGGAGGAGGAATGGGACACTGGGCCCCTGCACTCACACGTCCCCGGGCCGCTCAGGGCCGCCGCTGTCCCCTGGTGCCGGGCGCCAGCCTAGAAAACAGTTGGGTGAGCGGAGGGCCCCCGCACTGCGGGCATCCAGCCGGTTGATGCAGGCTGTCCCTGGCACTTGGGATACCTGCTGTCCGGAATTTCCTGGCTGTTGTCCGCGCCGCCACCTCCCCGGTCCACCAGGAGCCCTTGGTCGCCCTCAGCAGTAGGCTGCCACTCACGCCGCCCCGGGACAGGGAGGCAGCCATGACAGGCGTCACGTGACCGCGTAACTGGGCATGCGCGGGACAAGCCACGCCCGCAAGGACAGTAAGGACGGGAATATAAGCGCAGGCTGCGCGCCGGAGACGGGGAGGGTGCCGTAGGGCGTCCGCGTGGTGTGGAGCAGTGGCGCAGGGGATGGAAACAAATGGAGTTATCCAGCACTTCCCACCCGGGCGCCCCATCCCAAGAACAAGTCAGCTTTGATTTCTTTAAAACCATTTACTTACAAACTTTAATTCAGCAAAGGGTCTGTGTGGGAGAGGGGGCCCAACCCCTGGTGGCCCGCGGGCCCCCAGAGACAGCGGAGGGGGACAGCGGAGGGGGAGCTGGTGGCTGGGCCCAGGGTCACTCCAGGCGCCATCTGCGTGGAGCTGTTGGCTTCTGGCACTGGGCCGGAAGAAGGCGGGTCTGGGATCCTCCCTCCGTCTGTCCGGGGTGGGGTGCGGGGTTGGGGGTGTCCTCATGGGGAGCCAGCAGAAGCTCAGCGGGAGGGCACAGGCCGGCGCCCAGACAGACAGCGGGGGCCTGGCTGGCCTCTGTGCCTGTGCCTGAGGGGAAGGGGCCGTGTGTGGAGGGGTGCGTTGCCAAGACCAAGGCTTTGGCCTTCTACTGTCCCCAGGTGGAGTCCCTGGGTGCAGGGCCCGGGCCCCAGGCCAGAGCTGTTTGGTCCTGAGTCAAGCTTCCGGAGCTCACTGTCTGAGGCTCTGGCCTGCGCGGCCTGCGGCCCAACTTTAAGGCATCAGAAGGCCAGGGGGCTGTGGCAGGGACCAGGGACCAGGGGACCAGGGCGGGATATTGGCCAGAGTGGGGGGCAGTGGCAAGAGACGCCCTGCCTGCAGCGGACAGGAGAGAGGACCGGACAGGAGAAAGGACCACTGAGCCGGCTGGAATTTCAAAGTGTGGAATGGAGGCCCAGACAGGCTGGACCTTGAAGGAATCAGAGCTGGGAGGAGGGGGGGCTTATAAGGGATGGCTTAAAAAATAATAAAAATTAGAAAAGGAAACAAAGTCAACTGTCAAAGTTAAAAAGGGGGCAGGGAGACAGTCTCTGATCCTCACAGGAGGTCAGGGAAACCTCCAAGGCACTCAAAAGGCCAAACACAGGAGTGACAAGGCAGGAGGAGACCCCAGGAAGAGCCAGGCCCAAGCGAGGACGGGAGCGGGCAGAAAGAGAGCAGGCGGGGCCCCTCTCTCTTAAGGCTGCGGTTCCCATGCCCAGGGCAGGCCGGCGCTGCACAACAGCTGGGCACCCCTGCACTCTGCGGGCTCTGGCAGTTGGTCAGCAAAGTCTTTCAGAGAGTTCTCTATTACCCAAAAGGAAAAAATAATAAAATCACAAAACAAAACACCAAAAAGCCCCAAAGCGACACAGCACAGCCCCAAACGTCCTCGGGGCCAGCCCCTTAGAAAATCCTCTTCCGCTTCAGGTAGGAGTCTGCGTAGTGGCCACCGAGGCCCTGGGAGTGCTGGCCCACGTAGCTGCCCTCTGGGCTGGGCTCAGGTGAGGGCAGCAGGTGAGCGAAGCTGCGTTTCTGGCCGCCCAGGGGGGTCTGGAGACAAGAGGGCAGGGGGTACCGAGTGAGGGGGTGCCCCAGGGCCAGGTCTCCCCAGCCCTGTGCGTCCCCACCGTCTGCCTGTACCTTCAGCAGGTGGCTGTGGCCATTGGGCCCTGGACCAAGGCCCAGGAGCCCCTCGCTGGAGCCCAGTGGGGAGGAGCTGGCTCCCTGGTGAAAGAGGAGATCGCAGGTCACTTCCTCACTTCCAGAGGAGGGCGAGGCGGTTTAGCTGTTCTAGTTCCCCATCTGCCACTTCCAGTGCTGGCCAAGGCACTGAGGTCAGAGCGCCCTGTGCCGGCTGCCCCGGGGACCCACTCCTCACCTTATTGAGGTGGCTCTGCTTGAGGCCAGCCTGCAGGCCACTGGTGAAGTAGGAGGTGGGCGAGCCGGAGTAGAAGTGAGAGAGAGGCCCCCCTCCGCCTCCGCCACTGCGCTCACTAAAGCCACTGGGTGGGGGGGACATCTGCAGAGAGGAGGGTGGCTGAATGGCAAAAGATCCCCCCAAAGGACTCTGAGCTCAGCTGTAACAAGTGCTGGCCAACAGGACCGGGGCCAGCTGGCGTGGAGGGCTGGCTTGGCCTCTGACCTCCACAGACCCAGGGGCCTGCTGAGTACAGGCTGGGTTTCAAGCAGATAAGCTCCGTGGGGGTCAGTGATAAAGAGGCTCAGCCTAGCCTAGTCCCCTTCAGTGGCCTACTGCCCACCACCTGCAGGAGCAAGACCACCTACATAGCTCCCGGGTGATGGCGGAGAACTGTCCCCCCACCCCCTGCAAAATGGTGAGGGGGAAAAAATCTGCAGCCAGCCCAGGCGGCCTGTGCCTGCAGTCCCAGCTACGCAGGAAGCTAAGGCCAAGAGGTCCATGGGGCCCAGATGGAAGCCACCTTAAGACCACACAGAGGGGCCTCACCGCAAAATGTGCGCTGTGCTCAGTAGCTGATGGAGCCACTTGTTACGCGGCCAGATCTACCTGTCGCACCAGGGCCGGTCTGCACACGATGCCTCTTACCTTGTGTCGACTGGGTCTGTGAGGCCCTAGGGCTGGCTCCCGGGGCTGGGAGAAGAGCCGCCGAGGTCCCACGTCCTGAGTGGGAGGGGAAGGGACAGGGACACATGAGCCGAGTCTGCCAATCTCACCCTGAGCTCAGTTCTGCAGCGCAGCAGCACCAGGGTACTCCGGAGGCGAGCTTGGCCTTGAGGGCTATGAGCAGGTGGGGCAGCTGGAACAGGCCCAGGTGTGTGTGCTGCCTGGGGGGGGTCATCCCCACGATGACCCAGAGGTGGTCGGCAGTTCTGATTTCAAGGCACCTGGGAACCCTTCCATTTCCCTCCTTGGTGTTTACTACAGTTGCTGGTTTGCTGTAAGCCCACGTGGGTCACACGTAACAGGCGTGGCCTGCAGGGGCTCTGTCTGCGGTCCGACCAGGAGGAGGCCAGGATCGCAGAAGGACTAATCTCTGGGAATCAAAGGGGCCACAAGCTGACAGACAGACAGCAAGGGCTAAGGCTGCAGGAGGGGCAGACAGACTTGGGTAAGTCCAGAGAGTGTCCAGGTTCTAGGATGGACAGCCAGGCTGAGGAACGAGGCTGACAGGGAGGGCAGACAGGCAGAGAACCTGTGGCAGGGTCCATGTCCGGCAGGTTCCCTGCGGACTGCCTGACGCTTGGCCTGGCACAAGCAGCACGAGAGCACACACCTGTCACCTCAGCACTCCAGGAGGCTGAGGCAGGAGGACTGAAGCCTGCGCAACTTAGCAAGACCCTGGCTCAAAACAAAGAGTAAAAACAAAGGGCTGGAGATATAGCTCAGTGTGAGGGTTCAATCCGTAGGACCACACATACCCACACCTCCAAAAAACACCAGCTGAGGTTTGGACTTCAGATTGTTCTGGATTTTGGAATATACATAATTAGATCTCAACAACACAACCCTAACTGAATCACGAAGTTCATTTCCATTTCAGATACTTCTTAGATGTGTAACAGGTCATTTCATATGCTATTCTCCGTGTGTCTGCATTCTGACTGTGATCTGTTATGGGAAGTCGGGAGGAGGCAGATGTGGCACGCAGGAAGTTTCAGCCCTTAGTAGGCAGGCACGGTGGTACATGCCTATAATCTCAGGAGGCTGAGGCAGGAGGATCACAACTGAGACTGAGGCCAGACTGGGCCACTAAGCAGGACTCCATCCCATAATAAAAGGGCTGGGGGTATAGCTTGGTGCTCCCTAGATTCAATTGTAGATAATCAAAAGATGTGCGTAGGGGGAGTGTCTGTAATCCCAGCACTCAGGAGGCTGAGGCAGGAAGATTGTGAGTTAGAGGCTAGCCAGGGCTAGTGAGACTGCCTCAAAAGAAAGAAAAAATAAGGGGGCTGGGGGTTTAGCTCAGTGGCGTAAATGCCTGCTTGGCAAACGTGAGGTTGTGAGTTTGATCTCCGGCACCAAAAAAAAAAAGCTGCAGAATTTGAGACCTTTTGGATTTTAGATCTGGGGTTAGGGATGCAACCCTGCGTTGATTTAGAGAATGACCTGCTCTACAGGGACAAAGGGCCACAGCAGCTGGCCCTCAGGGATGGCTGGGCTCCAGGAGCGAGGCACTCACCGAGGGATAGTCAAAGCCATAGCTGTCGGGCAGCCCGGGCTCCGGGGGCAGGCGGGAGCCGGCGAGGGGGCTGAGCAGGCGGGACTTGAGCGGGAAGGCTTTGCTGCTGCTGCTGCTGCTGCTGCTGCTGCCCGCACCGGCGCCTCCGCCTGGGACTGGGGCGTTGGGCAGGGGCCCCTCAGCCGGGTGGCGGCCTCTCGTGCTACAGCCCCAGCCCCGGGCCTCCTTGCCAGCCACGCTGCTGGCTGGGAGCAGGCTGTGTAGGTTCAGGTAGGGATTCAGGGGGATCCGGTAGTCCTTGGGGGGCTCCCCCAGCAGTGACACCTGTGACAGAGGGCTGGATTCACCAGGGGCGCAGGGGGAGGGGGGTGCGGGGCAGGAGGCGAGCGGCACGCAGCCTTACCCCGGGGGGTGCGGGCAGGGGCGTGCTGTCCTTCTGCAGGCCCCTGAGACCCGAGCCTCGGAGCCCCACAGGGGCAGGGGGTGGGGTGAGCTGGGCCGCTGGGGGACCCAGGCCCATGGGCTCCCGGTCACCCCCAGAGGGGCCCAGCAGAGGTGGCAGAAGGGGTGGTGGTTTTCCTCGCTGAGGCGGCAGCTCAGGGGCCAGACCCCCCCCTGCAGAGAGAGGAGAGCGTCGCCATGGACCCAGCCCTGAGGCCCTTTCTCCCAGGGCCCAAGAGCCAGCAAGGACCAAAGGTGTCTCAGGGCATCAACCTCCAGGATGCCCCCAGCTGCCCCGTGATGTGGGCACCCCACTTTCACTGACAGGTGAGACGGAGGGCCAGAAAGGCTGAGCCACAGGCCCAAGGCCACACAGCTGGGAGGAAGGGACCCAGGAGAGGTAGGTGGGCAGGTCAGTGTTACCTGCTGACAGGTCTCCGAGGAGGGGGTTGGCTGGCTGGGGCCCAGGCTGGAGGGTGCCCAAGGGCGAGTCTCCCAGGATCCCCGGCTTCTAGAACAGACACAGTAAGCTGTGGACGGGGATGGGGTGAACGAGGGAGCAGCCAACGTCACCCCAAGGTCTTGGCAATCACATGCACACACAGGGTCTTCCAGGCCAGTAACAACCCCGCCACCCATGTGCTCAGCCTGCGGTGCCCCAGGGCCCAGCACGCCAAGGCTGCCCAGCGTCCTCATAGTGCACTGTGACAACAGCCACATGGTGTGTGACACTCACAGAGGACTTTGGTCACAGTGACATCACTGACTGAGCCCGGCAAAGCAGCCTACCCTGTACAGCCCCGCAGCTGTGCCTCTGCTTTGCGGAGCCACTGGCCTTTCTTCCCCAGCTCCCAGTAGGGCGGGGCTCTCAGGCCAACCCGGTCTGGGGCTATAAATGGGTGTGTCCAGCTGCTCCCGACCCTTGCCTGGCCACCACAGCCAGGTGTCCCTTGCAGGGCAAAGGTGGTGAGTAGAGGGGTGAGTTCCACTGAGGCCGGAGGGGGCATGCAGGGTGTTGGGCAGGGGAGGCGGGGCTGCCAGCGTGGGGTGCAGGAACCCCCGCTGTTACCTTATGGCTCTGGGCCTGCAGGGCGAGCTGCAGCAACGCGGTGGACAGGGCCGGCCCACTGAGCAGCGGCACGGCAGGGGGCGCGCCCAGGAGGCCTGGGGGAGAGACAGAGAGCTGGGTGGTGGTCCTTGGACGGGCACCCCTTCTCCCCACCTCCTACACAGTGCTGGCTGCGGATGGCGCTGGCAGAAGCCCAGGTGGGGCTGGGAGGGCAGGAGGCACCCGCAGCCTCGGCCAGGGCACAGCGCGAAGCCCCGCTTACCCTGCTTGCCCCCTGCACCGCCGTGGAGCAGGGGGTTGAGGAGCAGCTGCAGGGAGGCGGACGGGCCCAGGTTGCTGAGCAGCTGCAGGATGCTGGGCTCAGGCAGGAGCCCCTTGCCGCGGTTGAGGGCCTGAGGAGGGGACAAGGCGGCTGAGCGGGTCTGGTTGCAGCAGGCACCCCAAGGGGCCCCCCGACCCCTCCCGCACACACTCACCGTGGCCTGGGCAGCGATGAGCGCCGCCAGCATGCTGCGGCCCGGGGGACCGGGGGCACAGAAGGACACCCGCAGGTGGCTGCCGCCCAGGGCCAGGCCATCGGCCTGCTGCTGTGCCGCCTCAGCCATCTCGGCAGTCTCATACTCCAGCACCGCAAAGCCCTTCAGCTGCCCGTCCTGGCCGCATGCCAGCTGTGGGGAGGCATTCCTGAGGCCCGGGCAGCCGCCACCGGAAAGCGGGGCAGCCCCCAAAGGGATCAGATGCTGCACCGTGTGGGACAGTGCTCCTCCAAGGAGGCAGACAGAAGCCACGCTCCTGGACCACCCTAGGAGGCTGCTGCATTTTCAGTGGCAACATCTGAGCCCCAGACGGACTGGTGCAGCCAAGGCCACATGGCTGGGGACAGCAGAGTAGGGGCCTGGCTCACAGCAGTGCACCCCACCAGCCTCTGACCAGTGCCAGAGGAGCAACTCCAACTGGGATTCCCAAGCACGGAGACTGTGGCTGAGACTGCCATGCCTGGACACCTTAAGGGTCGAGCTGACCAGCTGGCCATGGAGGCACAGTCACAGCCAGGCAAGGACACCTCTCCCTCAGGCCCACAGTCCCTTATCTGCAGCCTTGGGCCTGTGGGTTCCAGGGCAGGCCTGCTGGGCGCTGCACGTGCCGTGTGGCCAGGACAGCTCCCCCTCCCCAAACGCATGAATCATGGATGTGAGATGCAGACAAAGAGGCCGCAAACAACCAGGAGGTCAGTGAGGCCTCGCTGCCATGCACCTCTGCACAGCTCCGCCTCCATCTCACGGGTGTGAGCCCCTCTCGGGGCTGCCCCAGAGGGAGCAGACACCAAGGCAGCACCTAGCCGTGCCCCACCTGGTGCACAGTGACCAGTTCTAAGTGCCTGGGGTCTGGGTCACTGCACTGCAGCCGTGGAAACTGAGGCTCTAAGAAGGCCCCTTGCTAGGCTACCAAGCCAAAGCAGGGGTCACAGGAGGCCACGCTAGTGCCCCACTACAGGACTGGCCCAGGTGGCAATGGCTGTCCTGGGAAACACTGCTGCCCTCCTTGTCCCCAGTCACAGGTATGGGATTGTCCACCAGCAGGGGACTGGCAACTGCCCCTAAAATGACACATGGCACAGCTGTAAAAGGAAAATCTGTTCCAAACAGAACAGTGCCAGCAGAAAAGCAAGTGGACTCCGGAGGCTGAGGCAGGAGGATGCCTCAAGCGTAAACCCAGCTTGGGAAACTCAGGGAAAGCCCATGTAAAAATAAAATTAAAAAGGGCTGTGGATGTAACTCAGGGCTCCCTAGATTTAATATTCAGTGCAAAAATAAAAATAAAGTGGAAAAACTAAACCAGGCAAAATAATGGATTAAAAAAAAAAATAGGGGGCTGGGGGTTTAGCTCAGTGGCATAAGCGCCTGCCTGGCAACTGTGATGTTGTGAGTTCAATCCCTGGTACCAAAAACAAGGAAGCTGGGTATGGTGACACACACCTGTAATGCTGGCACTCGAGAGGCTGAGGCAGGAGGATTGCCACAAGATCAAGGCCAGCCTGAACAAATAACCAAAATCCGAAAAAGAAAAAGAGAAAGAAGGGCCAGGTTTTAGCTCAGTAAGCAGCCTGCCAGGCAAGCGCAAGGACATGAGTTTGATCCCTGGTACCATAAAAAGCAAAAAACAAAGAAAAAGAAAAGAAGAAAGTGGAAACATACACACTTATGTTGAAAGACATTCTGGACCCAAAGTCTTAGACTATGGCGTTTCCAGATTTTGGAATATTTGCATAGACTTCACTAGAAGTTGAACATCTCCGATCCAAAAATGCAAAATGTGAAATATTTGAAATCGGGGCTGGGGATTTAGCTTAGTGGCATAAGCGCCTGCCTTGCAAGCAGGCAGTCGTGAGTTCGATCCCTGGTACTGATTTAAAAAAAAAAAAAAAAAAAAAATTTGAAATCTGAGACTTTTTGAGTATAATGTCAATACTCTAAAAAAGTTTTGGAGCCCAGACACCATTCATACTGGGGGCTCCAGCTACTTGGGAGGCTGAGGCAGGATTCCTTGAGCACAGGGGTTCGAAATCAGCCTTGGGCAACATAGTGAGATCCCATTTCAAAAAGCACAAAGCCGCAGTTTCCAGAGCATTTCTTGTTTCGGAGTCTCAGAGGAGGGAGGCCCATCCTGTACAATTTTTCTGGAGGAGGGTCAGGCAAAGACATGGCAGGGGCTTGGGAGCCACTGCCACCGGACTTTCAGGATGTGCTGATGCTGAAACGTGACCAGTCGACTGCCTGGTCACGAAAATAAGTAGAACAAACTTTTCCAGGACATCCAAAGTCTCGGGATACCTGCTGTATTTTGTATCAGTCCTGCACTACTGAGGGTTGAACCTGGACCCTCATGCTAGGCAAATGCTTTACTGCTGAGCTACGCCTCCAGTCCTCTGTCTGTCTGTCTTTCTGTCTTCCTTCCTTCCTTTCCTCTTTCTTTCTTTCTTTCTTTCTTTCTTTCTTTCTTTCTTTCTTTCTTTCTTTCTTTTTCTTTCTCTCTCTCTCCCTCTCTCTCTCTCTCTCTCTCTCTCTCTTCCTTCCTTCCTTCCTTCCTTTTCTCTTTTGTCTCTTTGAGTCAGGGTCTCGCTCTGCAGTTCGGGCTGACCTTGAGCTCACTTTGTAGCCCGGGCTGGTCTCTTACCTCTCAGGGATCCTCCAGCCTCAGCCTCCTGCTGGGATTCCTGGCCGTCCACGCCCTGCTGTCCTTTCTATTTTCACATAGGCTCTTGCTATGAATATGCACCTCATGCTGGGCCAGGGATACAGCTCAGCAGCACAGTGCCTGCCTGGAGAGTGTGAGGTCCTGAGTTTGATTCCCGGTACCAAATAAATACATTAATAAGTAGATAAAGATAGATAAATAAATTAGCATCTCAAACTTGTGCTCTTGCTGACTCAGCGTCCCAAGTGGCTGGGATTAGAGGTGTGAGCCACTGTACCTGGCTACTTTTTTTTGGTGCTGGGAATGGAAACCAGGGTCTCACACACACTAAACTGCTCTGCCACTCCTAAGTCACACTCCAGCCTGTGACACCGTTTTACGCATCTCCATAGCAAACTGTTTTACCCCCTGCTGCATATAATGAGTATTTTCAAGTAACTATGTAACAAGGCAAATAAGAGAAGTAAGTCTGCCTGTACACAAAGGTCAGAAGGCCCGGAGCAGGTTCTGCGGATTTCCTTGGGGCTTCTACCTTGATTGAGTAAAAAGTAACCCCTTGAGGACAGAAGCTCCCCACTGGCCATCAGTACAGCACCCGCCTGGCTCAAGTGCAGGGCCCAGGTCAGCTGGGTGACCTCTTACTGGCCGCTGACCCAGGCAGGTGTCACGAACGCCATCCCTGGCCCTGTGTCCTTATCTAGAAAGTGGGCGGCAACCAGGTCCATCTGGTGGGGTTAGAACTGGGATTAAATAGGATGATCAGCAAAGGGTTGGGGTGCAGCTCAGGGTCAGCTCCTGCCCCGCATGTGTGAGGCCCTGGGATCCACCAGCGCCATGTAAACAAATGACTCAGTCAACACCTGGGAAGCCAGGGGTGCTGGGGCGTGCCTGTAGTCCTAGCACTTGGGGAAGCTATTACCTTGGATTCCCACCTACCAAGTTAGGGAGACTTGTCTCAAAATTTAAACATATAATAAATTTTAGAAATGACAAGCCAGGCGTGGAGGTACATGCCTGTAATCATAGCACTCAGGAGGCTGAGGCAGGAGGATTGCTGCAAGTTCGAGTGAGCTCCAGATCAGCCTGAACTGCATAGTGAGACCCTGTCTCAAAAAGACAAATAAATAAATGAAAATTAAAAAAATACAAATGGCTAGGGATGTAGCTCAGTGGCAGAGAGTCCCTGGGTTTGATTCCCCACTCCTGGAAGAAAACGAGGAGCTTGAGGGTATCGCTCAGTGGCACAGCGCCTGCCTGGCAAGCTGACAGGCTTGAGGTGATGAGTTCAAGTCCTAGTACCAGAAAAGAAACAAAAGAAAGAATATCAAATAAATACATAAACAGCTAGCTAGCTTAGGGAATGTTTAAGTAGAGAAATGAACCGGCAGCCATTCAAAGGAACCCGCCGGAAAGCATGCCTGAGCCAGCATGTACGGGCCTACAGCCCCAGCTACTCAGGAGGCTGAAGTCAGAGGGTCCAGTGGGCCTAGGAGTTTGAGACCTCATCTAAACAAACAGCCAGGCGTGGTGGCACATACATGCCTCTAATTCCACCACTTGCGAGGCTGAGGCAGGAGGATTGCGGCAAATTTCAATGCCAGCCTGGGCTACACAGCAAGATCCTGCCTCAAAAAAACCCAAAAAACCCAAAAAACCAGGAAAGCAGTACCAGCCTCATTTCAGGATGGGGAAACAGAGGCACAGACAGACAACCTGCAGCAGGTCTCGGCCCTGGTCCTCGGCCTCCACACCAAAGGACAAAGCCACTGAGCAAATTCAACTCAGGCCCAGAGCTACAGAAAGGACGAGCCATGGGAGGAGGGAGACAGGCAGATGCCTGTGACACGACAGGCTGTCGCCACTGAAGGTCACAGAGCTGGGGCCAAGCCCAGGAAGAGCCGTCCGAGCCCTGTGCTGGCCCCCGGCTGACCCTGGGCTCTGGAGCTGGGCTGTATGCTGTCATCCCGCTGTACCCTGATTGTACTCCTAGGTGGGTCACCTGACCCCGGTTCCCCCATGTGCCTCTCTGGGATGTCACCGAATGGTGACTGGCCCCCACCAGGTCCTCATTCCTGCCTGTTCAACCAGCCCAGAGCAGAGCACCACACAGCAGGGGGCGCCCACTCCCACGGCCCTGCCCGAAGGCTCACCTGGCAGAAGGTGGGCGCGTGCACGGCAGACAGTGCCCGGCGCAGGGTGTCCACATCATTGAAGCCGGGCGGCAGGCGGTCTACACAGAGGCAGCGCGAGTGCAGCAAGGCTGGAGTGAGCTGGCCAGCGTCTGTCCAGTGCACGTACAGCGTGCGGGGGCCCAGCGGTTTGCCCAGCAGGTCTGACTTGGCGCGGGCGGCCGAGTCCTTCTTCATGTACTCGGCGAAGCCATATCCCTTGGAGTGGCCGGTGTGCTCACTATACACCAGGAAGCAGCGCTCCAGGCTGCCGAAGGGCCGTACCAGCTCCTCGAACTGGGCCTGGGTGAGGCTCGGGGGCAGGTTGGCCACGCACAGCAGCGCATCCGTGGGCTGCAGCTGCACCGACAGCTCGCGCTCCCGCAGGCGGCTCTGGTGGAAGGCGCTGATGGCCGCCTCGGCCTGCTCCCCATTCAGCAGGGTCACAAAAGCTGTGCATATGCGGGCACATGGGGTCAGCAGGACATCCCAGCCCCCAGCTGCTCTGGACAGCTGCGCACACCCCTGCATCCCTCACCACGTGCACAGCTGCACCCTAAGAACCACGTGTATAACTGCTCCCACCAGGGCAGAGCTGAAGCTCGTGGTCACTGGAGCTGAGGTTTAAGCCTCAGACTCATGTGTCTGAGTTTCAATCTTCCCGTTGGCCCAATAGCAATGACAGAGCCTCCCGGCCACTTCACAGCAGTGTCCCTCTAGGGGGAAGACCCTGGCACCCAAACTCAGCCTGGAGGTGGCACTGAACTGTAGCCCCAGCTCCCTGGAAGTCAGAGGTAGGAGAAGCACCTATAGGAGTCCAGGGCCAACCTGGGCAACACAAATACTATCTTTTAAAAACCAAGTCAAACCCTTTAAGAGTACACCAGCACTCAAGACGCTGAGGTAGAATGGAGTTGTAGCTAGCACGTGCTATACAGCAAGTTCAAGGCCAGTCTGGGGAACGAAGTGAGACACTCATCTCAAAAATAAAGCAAATCAAATCACACAAGTCAGGCATAACGGTGTACCCCTGCAATCCTAGCTACTCAGGAGGCTGAGACAGGAGGATGGCAAGTTGTAGAATGTGCCAGACACCCAAAGCATTAATTCATCGCCTGTCATTTGCTGACAGCCAGAATGGGGATAAACCAAGGTTCCAATCTGACATCTGTCTGCCCCTGTCCCACCAGGTAGGTTTCCAAGGGACATGCTCACACCCATGTCAGATTCTCAGCAAGGGCTCCTGCCCACCTCTCAGTTTTGAGGAGAGGAAAACGATCAGGTCAGGTTTTATCTGATGGGGCTCCCGGGGGGAGGCAGGTGAGAGCATGAAGTGTGGGAGGCAGCCAGGCAGGAGGGAGGCAGAGACAGGGGACAGGGACCAAGGAAAGCAGCTTGAAGGAGGAAAGCAGACAGGCCTGGTGACTGGGCAGCTGGGCCAAGTGGGGTGGGGAGAAGGTGAGCCCAAGGTCCAGAGGAAAACATGAGGAGTGCCCCCCAAGATATGCATCCAGGATGCCAGCCACACTGCCTTGCTGCAGTGGTCAGGGGCAGCGCCGGGAACAGTTCAGGAGGCACTGAGCCAGGATTCTCTAATCTTCAGGGACTGTCACCACCTGCCCTGGCCCACCCTGTGGCCACACATACCTGTCCCTTTGTATTTGTCCACAAAACAGTACTTGAGCTCATAGTCGCTGAGCAGATCATGTACTTCCTGCAGAGAAGGAAGCCAGAGGACATGGCGTCACTAGGGATGGCAGGGAACGAACCGGGGCAGCCATCAGTGGCTCAGCCAACAGGGCAGGTAAGCAATCACCCCATCTTGCAAATGAGTATGGCCACATTATTTGCTCAAGGCCAGTAAGCCAACACTGCAGAGGTGGGATTGCGAGCTCCTAACACTCTGGCCTTCAGGGAATCTCTGAGTCTTTTATTACTGCGCCTCTATTTGCAAAATTTAATGTTTCCAACAACTCCACAGTTATAGAACAACCAATCAATTTTGGAAGTGAGGAAACTGAGGCTCAAAGAAACATGCTGCAGAGTTAGTCAGGGCAGCAGCGGGAACGTCACCTAGGGCTCCCCGCCAGGGAGCACAGGTACTTAAAAGGCCGCGCTGGGCAGCTCTCTCAACTCCCTGATAAGAAGGGTCACCTTCTTATCAGCCGACTTTGAGCACTGGGCTTATGGCTCCAGAAACAAATCAGAACATGCATGGTGGCCTCTTAGCCAGATCTGTCCCCAAATCATAACCTCCTAAGACCTTTTGGGCCCTACTAGCCAGTGCCCACCTGTGGGTAAAGAAGGCCAATGGTTGGTATGTAGGGGGGCTAGAGAGTGGGGATGCCCAGGAGCAGGGCACAGCAGGGCAGGGCACAGCAGATATGGCATTTCGCTGGGTCCAAAGAGCATTGGGGAGCCCTGCCCCATTTCAATCCCAAGACAAGGGCGCTCCTGGTAGCAAGATTAGCCAAGAGCAGCTCCACAGATCACCCCCTTCGCTTTTCTGGAGATCTGAAAAAAGCCAGAAGGAAACCCCATTTTCCCAAATCCTTTTCGGAGAAGGCTTCCACAACTTCCGGCTCTCTCCCAGAAAGTCAATCCGTGCGTGATAGGGAAGGGCATACACTCTAACCCGGAAACTTCTGGATACGTGGTCCCGCCATGCCCGGAGTAGGCAACTGGGGAAAAGTACAACCCCAGATGGAATCACCTGGAATCCCTATTTCCACTCTTCTCAACTTGGCAGCCCATTCACGATCCCCTTAGCTAGTCCAAAATTGCCCGCCCCCTTCTATTCTCCGCCCCCTTTAACCACTCAGTCTCGCCCAAGCCAGTGGTCGCCCCTAGCAACGGTCTCCCTCAGTCCAAAGTTGGTTTCTCCCTTCCCCACAGCCCCCCACATCTCGTTCGTTCTTGGTCTCTCCCAACCCCGCGAGTAACCTGCGCCTGGACGCCCCCGCCGACGCCCCCCCTTCACAGATGCCACCACTGGTGTCGCCTGGTTTCCCCCGCGCACGCGCACGGTGGTATTTCCCGCCACGCTCCCACACCGCCCCCCCATACCTGGTTGGTCACGTCCCCCGGGAGGCCCCGGATCAGTATCTTGCGGCGGTTACGAAACTGTCGTTCGGTGTGTTCCAGGCGTTTCTGGATCTCTTCTGGATCTAGCGGCAGCAACTCTTCTTCAGGCACCCGGCGCTCTGCGGTCTCGGTGGCTTCAGCCTCGGCCCCAGGCTCCGGGCTTAGCGGGGGCCGGTGAGTAACGGACACGTCCGCCGCCATCTTGGGAAACCCGGCGCCTTCTGGGACCAGCGAGACAGGGCGGAGCGGCATAGAGCGGCAAAGAGCACACCCCTGCCGATTGGTCGAGAAAGTCCCCGCCTCCCTCCAGGCCCCTTCAGTTCATTGGCGAAAGCCTAGCCAGCCTCTCAGAGTAGGGGACGCGTCAGGGTCGCCATAGACACCGCCCCCTTCCGTAGCCTCACTGCCATTCAGAAGAAGCGTGGAGCGGTGAAGACAGCTCAGCGGCGCGGATGGACTCCAACCACAGATTACGGAGTTTAAAGGCTTTATTGGTGGGGAATTCCAGGGAACAGCCAAAGTCCCGGTCGTCTTTGTCCCAGAATCCCGACATTCCCCAGCTCAGGACGCCTCTTCCCCCGTTGTGTCTTCAGACTCCCTTGCCGTAAGGGGCACCGAGTTGCCTGGCTGCCTCACGTGGTAGATGCCGCAACGTTTCTGCTTCCCGAAGACACATAGTAAGGCCCCTGAGATAATGACCACGGCCAGGACAGTTAACACTATCATGATGATGGTGACCGAAGAGAACTTCGAACCTGCGCAGAGAAAGCTGGGAGTAAATATTCGTCCCTGGACCCTCGTGGGCTTTCTCCTCCAGAGCCGTGGCCCTTCTTTGGCTCCTTGCCCCGCAGCCTGGCCTCCTGGCATCGGTAACTGCCTTTATATTGTAACAAGGAGCAGGATACCCATGGGTACCACATGCCCGTAGCTTCCTGGCAAACAGCTTCGAGGTTGGGTGGCCGCGGGCCTGGCCGTGCAATACAAGAATAGTGCCTTCTCTGCACTGCATATGCTGGGGACATTTGGCCTGCTCAGTCTTTTTGTTTTTTCAAGACAAGATATCCCTACATAGTTCAAACTCCTGGCGATCCTCCTGCCTCAGCCTCCTGGGATGACAGGCCTAGAGGTGTGTGTGCCACCACACCTGGCTGAGATGCTCTGTGTAACCACCATGTGATCAGATACCCTAAACCCTTGAGACACAGGGGAAAGTCAAGATAAGGCAATAAAGATTTAAAAGGTCCATGTGACCAACTCACTCAGGACATGCAGCCGGACAGCCGTGCTCTTATATACGAGCTCTCCAGCTACCTTGCGGGTGGCGTTGCAGATGAAGTAGCGTCCGTTGTCACTGTCAGTGGCAGTTAGCTGAAGCTGGACGGGCTTCCCCGGAGATGGGGCCATGACCCCATCCAGTATGACCTGGGCTTGGGGTCCGGCCGTGCAGGTCACATTCACTATGGACCCCTTGGTGACGCTGGTCTCGCTCAGGCTCAGATTGGGCGCCAGGAAGCCTAAAGTTTTGGCAGAGCATTGCCCAGGGACTTAGTGACCGTGACCATTCTCTGGGTCAAGCCCTTCCCCTCCTCCCACCCCTTTCCTACTGGGCGTCCAGACCCCGCTTGTTTGGCACCCCCTCCCCAATTTGGGGCGCTTGCGAAATACTTTTCAGGTTACCCAGGCCCTGCCCACACTGCAATCCCGTTTGGGCAGCTCAAACCCTGACTGTCTTGTTTAGTATCCCGCCCCCCTATGCTCCGCCCTTGGCCTGGAAGCCACGCCCCGGCCTTTCAGGTCACGCCCTTCGCCACACCCCCTCTTACTGAAGACGGTTGTCAAAGTCTGGGCATAGCGACTCACGCCTCCCAGGGTCACGTTGCAGCCGATCTTCTGGGTCCCCTGCTGATCCAAGCACACAGTGGCGGTGGCCCTAACCAGGTCACCATGCCTTGTGACTACAGGAGTCAGCGTCTGGTTCCCCAGCGCCAGGTGAACCTGGGCCTCAAAGACCGGGAAGAGCCCATCCAGAACGCAAGTCACCAGCCCCTTCATGCCCACCTCCAAGGACCTGGGGGCCAGCAGGTGCGGTGCAGTCACCGGCAGGGCTGAGGAGAAGGGTAGATGTAAGCAGGTGGCTAAAGGGGACGACATCATCTCTACAACAGGGTCCTTGGATGTATTTACTGTATTTTGTTTTGTTTTGTTTTTGAGACAGGATCTGGCTATGAAGCCGAGACTACTCTTGAGCTCACTGCGACCCTCCTGGCTCAGCCTCCCTAGTGCTGGGATGACAGGTGTGCACTGACCTCTTTCCAAAGTGACCTGAATTTCAGCAAGTGTCACTCCCCTTCCAAGGCGCTCTGTTTCCCAAGAGCCCCCTCCCTCCCTCCGAGCCCACTTCCCCAGCACCTCACCGAATGTCCAGAGCCGCCTGGCGGCTGAGGTGTTCACAAACAGCTCCAGGCCTTCGGATCGGAGGTCCAGCTCCGTGCGGCACGAAAAGTTGGCACCATGGTCATCTCTGCCCACCTGCACCGTGGCTGTGACCTCCCCGGGCTCCCCTACTACCTGCTGCCGGCTCAGCTCCTCCTGGTCCCACAGCACAACCCCGGTGAGCCGGTTCCGGGGTGCCCCACCCACTATGAGGCATCGCAGGGTGAGGTTCTCGCCGGCTGGGTGCCAGGGTGGCAGGGGACCCAACTCCACCAGCTCTGGTAGCCCTAACAAAGAAGGGGACAGTGCAATTATCACCTGGCCCTGTTTGAGTTGTTTGGTTTTATTTTGAGCTAGTTTTACTGAGTTCCCCAGGCTGGCCTTGAACTTGCATCTTCCTGCCACCAAGAGTCCTAAATATCTGGCCTACAGGCAAGCACCTCACTAAATTGCTCAACTGCCCAGACTGGCCTTGAACTTGTGATCTTCCTGCCTCCACCTCCCAAGAGTGCTGGGATTGCAAGAGTGCACCAACATGCCTGGCTTATTCTATGCTTGTAAATACCAAGAAACTGGAATGATCCTTCAGAAACCAGTGACAAGGCTGAGAAAGAATTCATCTGCGCACAGCAGGGATTTGGGGGCTGAGGGTGAGGCTTAACAATAGAGCCCTTGCCTAGTATGCCTGAGGCCCTGGGCTTGACTCCTGGCAGCAAAGATAACTAACTTCACAAACAATCAATAAAAGATAATTTTTTTGAGTTGGAGTCTTGCTATAGAGTTCAGGCTAGTCCTAAATTTACTATGTGATCCAGGCTGGCCTCAAACTTTGCAGTGATCCTCCTGCCTCAGTCTCTCAAGTGCTGGGCCAGGCCTGTGCTACCACACCTGGCAACGAATGATTTTGAAAAGATTTACTGATACTCTGGTAATTGATTTATTTTGCAGCTGCTGCTGACCCCTGGTCCCCACCCCCAGGCACGGCCACTTACTGTACGCGGTGATGTTGGAGGAGGCTGTCACTTGCAAGCTGCCGCACAGGGCAGAGCATAAGATGGTGCTGTCCTCAGTTAAATTGCTGAGCCAGAAGGTTGCCCAGCCTGGGCCACTGCCGTTGGGCTGCTTCGGCAGGGAAGTCTCCAGTCGGAGGACTGAGGGGCTCGGGCACCTGGTGCTACAGTTAACCAAGACGGGGCCACCGGCAGCAGGCACTGCGGCAGGGGACTCCAGGTGTATCTGGAACTTCTGTCCCTGGGGGCCTGGGGGAACATGGGACAGCGTCCTGTGGTTTTTCCGTTGCCCGCAGTCTACTCAACAGCAGGTGCCACCTCCCTCCACCCATGAGGAAGACAGTCAATGAGGGCCGGGCAGCACTCAGAGCGAGGCTGGAGAAGACCGACCCAGCCAGCAGGAAGTGATCAGGGAAGGCATCCACGAGGAGGTGGCGGCCATCCTGGCCACGGTGTGTTTTTAGATAGGGTCTCACTGGGCATCCCAGGCTGGCCTTGAACTCGCTATGCAGCCCCGGGTGGCTTGGAACGCTCAGCAATCCTCCTGCCTCAGCCCCTGGAATGCTGGGATGACGCCTGTTAACTATGGCCCGCTGGCCAGGAGAAAGAGAACACGATGGCCAAAATAGGAACAGCAGAGGCCAAATGTTGGGGTGAGGGCAGTGTTGCAGAACAGAGAGAACACTGTGACGTGTGCTGTGGGGCGCACGCGTCACCAGCAGGCATCTAACCAGGCTGGGGCTGAGTTAAGGAGCAAGAGCTCTCTCCCTGCTGCCGAGGAGCCCTAGTCAGGTCTGAGTGTAACTGAAGGGTTCCCCGTCACCCGAGGCCTGGGGGTCACGCGGCCAGTGAGAGATGCTCCCCTTTCTGCTGCTCCGGACCCTGGCTGAGGCCCAGTCCAGGCCCTCCCAGCCCGGCCACCTTACCTTGGGGCAGCAGACAGAGCAGCAGGACAGAGACCCACGGGATCGCCCAGGTCCCCCACAGCAGCCTGGCAGGCGTCATGGTGGCCCTCAAAGAGGAAGGCACCCAGAGGAGCTGCCTGTAGGCCGGGCGGAGGCGGAAGCCAGTGGTGAGGATTGCACAAGACAGCCCTGCACCTTGCCTGAAGGGGCAGGGAGGGGAGGCCCTGAGCCTAGGATGGGGGCCAGGGCCACCAGCAGGCACAGGGGGCTCTCAGCTGCACAGTGGCACCCAAAGGGCCTGCAGGAGATAATCAGAAAACGGGCAGATGCTCTCTGTCCCCAGTACTGAGAAACTTGGATGCGTATCTTCTGGGGAAGTCTGGGTCCCCAGGGTGTGTGACTGACTCAGAGAGGAAGTTAACAAGAGGCTCCGGCTTTGTTTCAGGCCAAAAGGTGAGATTTCCTTTTGTTTCAGTTTCTTTTTCTTTTTCACAGTACTGTGGATTTCCCAGGCTGGACGCAAACTGAACCTGCCACCTTCCTGCCTCAGTCTCCCAGAATGCCGGGATTTCAGACATATACCACCAAGCTGGGCTTACTTTAACTGCAGAGTTCAGTAGCATTTACTAATATACTCACATTGACGGTTAATCAATACCACTTTTTTTTGGTATGGGAGTCGAACTCAGGGCCTCGCACTTGCCAGCCAGGTGCTGTGCCAGAGCTATAGGCCCGGCTCACCGATACCACTCTTATTTCCCGAACTTTTTCACCCATTCCCAACTGAACCTCTGAAGCAGGAGAGGTGGTGCATGCCTGCACTCCCAGCATTTGGGAGGCTGAGGCAGGAGGAGTGTTGTGGGCTGCCCGCCAACCTAGGCTATATAGTATGTTTGAGGGCCAGCCTGAACCACATGGGAAGAACATGTTTCAAACACAAACAAACAAAACCAGGGCCAGTGGTTTAGCGTAGCTAGCAGCATAAGCGCCAGGATTAGAGCAGTGCACCACCACGCCTGGCTCTTCACTGTTGAATTCTTCCTGTACCGATAACGGCACTGTGTCATTACAGCTCGTGGAACTGAACTCACCGCACCAGGAATTGAACTCAGCACTGCAGGCTTGCCAGGCGAGCACAGCCCTGGCCCCATGGTTATGTGTTTGTGAGCTACATGTTGAAGCTTTTATAAACACAATAATGATGTCTGAGATTTGCTTCAAAATTATCCAGGGACAGCCAGATGTGGTGGCACACGCCTGTCATCCTAGCACTTGGGAGGCTGGAGCAGAAGGATCTCTTGAGCCTAGAAATTCAAGGTCAACTTGGACACTATAGCAAGACCTTTTGTCTAAAAATAAAACAAGACTGGTTGTAGGGGTTGAAAATTGTTAGCCAGTTGATGATTAAGATACAGTTTTATTACATGTTTTCTACTTTTTTTGAAGACGGTTTCACTCTGTAGCTCAGGCTGGCCTTGAACTGGAGGCAACCCTCCTGCCTCAGCCTCTTGAGTGCCGAGATGACAGGTGTGCACCGTACCACCCAGTTGCTCCCTGCTTTTGAACATAACTTTAAATTCTGCATAATGAAAGGTTTTGAAAAGTAAATGTAAATTCAAAGAAAATCCTGCATGTGGGCACCGATTATGGCTTTACATGTAACTGCCAACACTTACAAGTCACCAGGGTGTCTTTCAGGCAGGGAATGGATAAACTGTGATATATCCTGAAAGTACAGTATTACTCAGCCCTGAAAATGAAAAACCTGGAGTGGAGGTGCACGCCTGTAATCCCAGCCACTTGGGAGGCTGAGGCAGGAGGACTGCAAGTGCAAACTCAGCCTGGGCAACTTATTTATTTGTCTTTTTGAGACAGGGTCTCGCTATGCGGTTCAGGCTGGCCTTGGGCTCACTTTGTAGCCCGGGCTGGTCTGGAACTTGCAATGATCTGCCTGCCTCAGCCTCCCAAGTGCTGGGATTATAGGAGTGCGCCACCATGCCCAAAGCCTGGGCAACTGAGAGAAGCTGTCTGAAAATAAAGATTTAGGCAGGGCTGGGTGGTTTAGTGCTAGAGCTCTCGCCCCACATATGTGAGGCTCTGGGTTCCTGCCTGTTACCCCAGTCCCAGGCACAAGAAGAAAGGGAGGGAGGGAGGAAAGGTAGGGAGGAGGGAAAAAATAAAAACCACTAGAAATGAGCTTGCAAGCTACAGAAACAAATGAAAGAAACGTAAATTTATATTTCATTAAGTCACAGAAGCCAGGCTGAAAGGGCTTGGTATTTCGAGGTGGCTGTGTGCCCTACAGCCACCCTCTGAGTTAAACTTTAACCCAGGACCAGGACTACCAGGTCCAAACACAAAGCCAACAGGTAAGCAGGTCACCCAGTTTCCACAGAGAAGGCTCTGGGCGCCCACCTGGACTTCAGCGCCCCTAATTCCCACGTCACTGACTGTGCAGTGCTGACCCCAGGTCCCTCCACCGGGTCTGGACGCCACGACAGCTCCTCCAAGTGCCATAAGGGGTCAAGAAGTCCATCAATCACACATGTGTCACCCCAGCACTCAGGAGGCTGAAGCAGGAGGATCACTGTGAGCTGTCAGCCAGCCTGGGCTACACAGTGCGTCCAAGGCTACCACGGACTACGTGGCAAGACCCTGTATCAGTAAAAAACAAAAACCAAGACAAAACTGAGTAACACTATCCAGTGTTTATGAAGCAGCCATCTACAGGTCTCTCTGCTGAGCAATATACATGGGCCACCTCGCGGACAGTGCACATCGGTCCTGTGAGGTAGCCAGCTGGGCCATCCCAGAGCTGAGGAGGCCCAGAGAAGTGTAGACACTGCTCTGAGGTCACACAGCAAAGAAAGGTGAACCCCAGCAGTCAAATCTATGAGGCACACGGGCCCCTGGGGGCTTTGTACATTCAACAAGGAATTACTGGACACCGCCGTCTGTATACCTGGTACAGGTGTATGAGGGGTGGTGGTGGTGGTGGTGGTGGTGGTTTGTTTTTTTGTTTAGTTTTTGGTGCTGGGGGTGGAACCCCAGACCTCTGCACTGAGTTACACCCTCAGACCTTTAAAAATAATTTCTCTTTTATTTTTGACACACGGTTTTGCTATTCCAGGTTGTATTCCGGGTTGGCCTGAACTGACACTGTCCCCCGGCACACCACAGCAAGAAGTTCAACAGTGACCTCTGGTCACTGTGGTCCACAGTGCAGCCCTCAGCTGCCGGCCACAAGGACCACAGTCACCAGCAGTAGAAGAGGAGTTTATTTGAGGTCCGTGCAGACAGCAGGTCTCAGGTGTCAGTCGCCGGCAGAAGGCCTGCTCGGCCCCCATCCGTCCTGGGTCCCTTGGGGTCACAGCGCCAGTACAGATGGAGTCCGCCTGGGGGTGAGCCATGCTGGCCTCCTGCTCTAGGGTCCTGGCCTCTGCCAGGACAGCTTGGAGCCACGGGGAGCAGGCTGCCCAAGCAGTCAGCACACGGTGAACACGGAGGCGGCCTGGCCCTGGTACTTCTCCTGCTCCGACTTGAGGATGGGAACAAGGTTCTGGAAGGTGGGCCGGAAGGAGGCCTGGGTTTCCCAGCAGTTCTTCATGAGGAGATAGATCTGATAGAGGAGACGCATGCTGCTGCTTTCTGGGCTCAGCAATGAGAACAGGGGCGGTGGGGGGCGCCTTACCTCCGGGGGACACGTGTCTGGTCGCGGCAGCCTCTCCCCTTGCTCCAGCAACTCCGTGAGCCTCAGCACAACAGTCATCTGGCCCTGGGTGACGCCTATGAGCTCCATGAATTTCTAGGTACAATCCACATAAGCTTTTTTTTTTCTTTTTTTCCCCCAGAGGCAGAAAAGACCAGGCAGAGGCCAAGAGTTTGGAATTCCAAGGTCACGTGTTCTAATCCCACCTCAACACTTCTCAGCTGTGTGACTTTGGATTTCTCACCAAGCCTCTCTGGGCCTCAGTATCTCATACCCAAAATGGGATGCTAACCCTACTCACATCTACCGCTTTAGATTGGGATAAAGTTATAAAAATTAACAGTTGTAGAGTAACCCTTAATCATGGGTTTGCTGTTAATAAGCTTCTCAGGAGTGGGTTTTCATTGTCTGAAAACTAAACATTTTTCTAAGGTTTTTTTTTTTTTTTTTTTTTTTTGCCTTTTTTGAGACAGTCTCACTGTGCAGTTCAGGCTGGTCTGCAGCACACTTTGTGCACCAGACTGGTTTTGAACTTGCAGTGATCCTCCTGCCTCAGCCTCCTGAGTGCTGGGATGACAGGTGTTGTGCCACCATACCTAGCTTTGTTGTTTTGGTCTTTTTGAGACAGGGTTTCGCTATGCAGTTCAGGTTGGCCTTGAACTCACTTTGTAGCCCAGGCTGGCTTAAACACTGCAGCGATCCTCCTGCCTCAGCCTCCTGAGTGCTGGGATTACAAGCATGAGCCACCATGCCTTGTTTGTAATTAATTTCTTGAAATGAGGTTTCATTATGTTACCCAGATTGATTTTGAAGTCCTAAACTGAAGCAATCATCCTGCCTTAGCCTCTAGAGTAGCTGGATTATAGATGTGTAGAAGGCTTCCAAGGAAGGCACAGAATTGTTTTCTTCATTAAATGCATCTTGTTTAGCCCTTCCCCCAACCCAGAGGCCTGGCCAATCACTGAGACCCATGACTAAACAGTGATTGGCTATCAAGTGGATACATGAACCAAGTTGGGCCAATCAGAGAAAGTCCTGGGATTTATGGGAGTGGGAGGGATAAAGGATGACCTTTGGTCCTCGCCATTTCAACAGCGTTTCTGTTACACAGCCCTGCTGTAAGCTAGAGTGGGAGCCTTTGGGAGGCTGAGGCAGGAGGATTGCAAGGCTGAGCCTGCCTGGGCAATTTACGGAGGCCGTGTCTTACAATAAAAATTAAAAATTTCTGCTGGAGATGTAGCTCAGTGGTCAGGCCCTGGGCGCAATCCCTAGCACCCCTCCTACCCTTCCAGTGGCCCATCTTCCGTATCAGGACTGTGAAGCTGTGGTGGGAAAAGCATCCCTAGGGGGGGCGCCGGACTTTGCTTCTGTGTCTTCCTAACCCCCAGCCCGGGAAGCCGAGGGTGGGGCACGGGCCTGGCTCTCACCGAGGGCGGGCTCTGCCTGGAGTCACAGTAGGTCAGCAGCTCATAGAGCGTGACACCGAAGGACCAGACGTCGGACGTATAGTAGAACTTACACTCCTTGAGGCACTCGGGGGCGTACCTGGGGAAAGGGGGCGCTCGGGTCTGGGGGCTGGCTTCAAGGTTTGGGGATCTGAAAGTATCTCATCCCATTTGGGATCCTTTCCTGAAGGGCACAGCCTGGGGACAAGCCAAGATGGCCCAGCCCTCTGCCTGGTCCTACCCCAGAGTCCAGGCCCCTCCCAGGCCCCGGGGGGGCACCCTGCCACCCAGCATCCCGGGCCTCCACCTGGCCTGTTCTAAGTGATAAGGGGATACCCCCACCCCCAGGCCTCGTCCCTAGTCACCAGAACACGGGGCTGTCCCCGTCCTCGCGCACGTGGTAGTACTCGCGGCCCTCAGGCACAGCCTTGGCCAGGCCGAAGTCCCCGATCTTGACGAGCCTGTGGTTGTCCAGCAGCACATTGCGCGCGGCCAGGTCGCGGTGGATGTAACGCTGGGCGTGCAGGTAGGCCATGCCCTGGGGGCGGGGCAGCGCAGGGCACCATCAGGGAAGCGGGGTGCAGTATGGCTGGGCGACAGCCAGGTGAAGCCCGGAGACCCGGCCACCTGAGAAAGCACGGTGGCTGGCTGGTGGCGCCAAGCAACGCAAGGAGGAACTAGATAGCGGAGGCGGGTCCCACAGAGGGGTGCTGGGCGGGGAGGGGGACTGGGAGGTGCCTGGCGTGGCCACAGGAGCGAGTTAGGGGCTGCGCCCGAGGGTGGAGTCAGACGAACAGGACCCGAGGCAGAGGCCGGAGACTCGGTTCCGCAAGCAGGAGCAGCAGCGTGGCAGGCTTGGGGAGCAGGGGCGGGGCCGGCCCACCTCGCAGATCTGCTGCGCGAACAGCAGCAGCTGGGCAAGGCCGACACTGTGCCGGGGCAGGTAATCTCGGAGGCTGCCCAGCGGCACGTACTCCATGACGAGCTGCACCGACTTCCCGCCTGTTGTGGAGAGGACCCAAGGGGACACAGAGGGAGGAGCCTAAGGGACTCACCCCACCCTGAAGGGCTCTTTCTCTGGTAGAGGGAAAAGGCAAAGTCTGCGCAGGTGGGACGTCCCATCCTGATCCCTGTCCCAGGGAAGGAGGTTCCTTACATCCCAGCTTGGGGCAGGCAGCCAGCCCAAGCCTTTCCAATGCTCGATCCAGGCTGCTCGGCCACACCCCCAAACAGGAGGCGGGTTTTTGGAAGACCCTAATTGGTCATGCCACGATGGCTCCACCCACAAAGCGCACCACGCCTGACCAGTCACTGCGGCCCATGGCTAAACAGTGATTGGCTACAGTCACTACTTAGCCCCACCCTGGGGCGCTAAGTCCCGCCCTGCGTCACCCACCTTGGTCCTCACAGCAGCCCTTGTACTTGACGATGTGCTCGTGGTAGAGCGTGCGCAGGATGTCGATCTCCCGCCTCCAGCCCGAGTGGAGCTGAGGCCCGCAGTCCGCCTTGAGGGATTTCACCGCCACCATCTCGCCAGTGCCATCGTTGTTTGGGTCATAGCAGTACAGGCTGACCTTACCAAAGTGACCCTGGCCAGAGAGTGCGTGAAGGTCAACCTCACCCCTGTAACCCCAGGCCACGCCCCAGCTAGATCCCTTTGTAAAGATTTCAGCCCCACCTGCTGCATGCTCAGGGGTCCCCTTAAGGTCTCGAATCCTTACAATTCCCAAGCTCCTCCCCTTACAGGCCCCGCCCCCAGACCTCCAGGCCCCGCCCATCCCTGCAGGCCCCGCCCAGGCTCTGAAACCCAGTCCAGTTCTCCAGGCCCAGTGCCAGCCCAGTCCTGCCTCACCTCCCCCAGATCCCGGATCTTTTTCAAATAGCGCTTATGGAAGACCATGGGGTCTGAGGCAGGTGAGTCGGGGTTCACAGTCGAGATGTCCGCAAGACCTGGAGGAGCCAGCAGGCCCACAGCTGGGGGATCCTGAAGTGGGACTTTCCCCGCTAGCATCCCATCCCAGAGGTAAGGAAAGAGCTGGAAAAGTACGCTTTCTGCCCAAAATACACAGCCGTTACATCGAAACGGACTCTCATTCCCTTCAGAGAGAAACCAGCACACACTCCGGGCCCCAGTGCAGAGACCTTGGGGACCTGAGCCTGAGCTCCTGGGGGCTGCGACCCTTCCCCGCCCCTCCCCAGGACCCAGGCACCAGGTGGGGCTCACTGTGGGGCTGCAGCCGAGTGAGGTCGCGCAGGATGGTGCGGAAGGACGGCCGCTGGGCCCGCTCGTAGCTCAGGCACTGGCTGGTGATGGCGGCCAGCTCGGGGCAGGAGGGCTCCGGCAGCTGGTGCTGCTTCTGGTAGAAGCGCTCCTTCTGTTGGGCAGGGAGCGGCTGGAGTCAGCACCTTAGCAGGGCCCATAGACACCCCCCTCAGAGCAGCAGGGTGGCCTGACAAGGTGCCTACAATCCTTCCCATTTCCCAGAGGGAGAAACTGAGGCTCGGAGCCAAGACTCTTGGGAGTCTAGCTCACTCTGCTCAACAGGAACACCTCAGGGTCACCTTTCCTGTCTGTCTAGTAACACGAAAGCCCCAGGGCCTTTGCACAGGTGGTGTCCTCTGCCTGCCTGCCTTTCCTAGCCTGGCTCACTCACCGAATTCCGAACTTAGATAAAACCTCCTCTAGGGACTGGCTGTCATCTCAGCACTTGGGAAACTGAGGCAGGGCAATCACTGCGAGCTCAAGGCCAGCTTGGGCTCCATAGTAAGTACAAGGCCTGAACTATCTGGGCAGCCCCACCCAGCTGCTCAGCTGGCCACAGAGCCCTCCCCTTTCTCTGCCCTAGTCACTGTCACCCTTCCTGGAGAGGTTAGGGTGAGACGCTGAGTACCTCGGAGGGGGCACGGCCCCGCAGGGGCACCTCGCCGTCGAAGCAGATCTCCAGCAGGGTGGCGCCGAAGCCCCACTTGTCCGCGGCGGTGCTCAGGCTGCCGGCCCCGGGGAGCAGGCTCTCGGGCGCCATCCAGGGGATGCGCTCCACCCGCTCTGGGGGACAGGTCATGGTCACCAAGGGTGAGTGGGGGTGGGGCAGCCCTGCACCCAGCTCCACTGACTGGGGTGGGGGGCACTCACCCTCCCTGGAGAGGGCGCCCAGCCCCACGCCGGGGTCACTGAGCTTGATGAATGGGCTGGTGCCTTCTGCCAGCCCCAGCCGGGCCAGGAGGATGTTCCGGCCACACACGTTCCCGTGCACCAGGTTCTTGTCCTCCTGGCATAGTATGGAGGAGATGGGCACTGTGGAGGGGCAAGGGTCCCACCTCCAACCCTCATCCTGGAGGCCCGCACGGGAAGACCACCCTGGACATTACTGAGATGCTACTACACTGTCATTGTCCCCAGGCAGCACAGGGGCGGGGCTGGGTCTGTCTTGTTCTCCCAGAGACTCACTGGTGGCTGAGGCCCTTGGCCAGATACAAAAGGCTGGAGAAGCCCACTGCTGCCCCAGGGCCTTTGCACTTGCTGCTCCTTCTGCGTGAAATGCTTTCCCCAAATGTTTCATAGTACCCTAGTTTACCTATTAAAATTTCACTTTTTAAAATTTTTTTTTTGAGACAAGGTCTCACTATGTAGGCTAGCCTCGAACTCACTATGTACCCCAAGCTAACCTTGAACTTGCAGTGATCCTCCTGCCTCAGCTTCCTGAGTGCCAGGATTATAGGCATGTGCTATCAGAAATGACTTATAGCCTACAGGAGGCTTCAATGAGGTTCCAGGCAATCTAGACAGCACTTTACAGGAGGGACCTAGCATCCCTGAATTTGGTACCCTCTGGGTCCTGGACCAAACCCCTGAGAGCTGTCTGTGTTTTATCTCTCCCAACCGAAACATAGTCCCTGAGCACAGGGCTCTGACAGTTTTGGTCCCTGGTGTTGTCCCCAGGGTCTAGGACACGGCCTGGCAGTGAGTGTAGAATTGACAGTAAAGGCAGGAAGAAGATGGGCGCTGGAAAGCAACAACAGGACAAGGAGGGACCAGAGACAGGCAGCGGAGGGGATCGAGGGAACAGGACAGGCTCATGGGCAGCTGTCTGTCCCCGGGCGGGCACAGGGGCCAAGGATGTGCCGTAGTCACCGGCCCCTGACATCCGGGCCGCCCAACCCACGTACCAGGTAGCTGAGGGCGCTGGCCAGCTGCTGGGCAACCACCAGCTTCCAGGCCAGGGGCACACGGCCCCGCCCCCGCCGCAGCCACACGTCCAGGGGCCCGTGCTCCACGAACTCGGTCACCATGATGTCTGTAAAGACCCAGCGCTCCAGGGGCCGCCTCCCCGCCTCTCCCACTGCTCCCCCACTGGCTAGCCCCGGCCCGGGACTTGGGGCCTGGGGTAAGGGGCAGCTTTGTGGCACGACTTCAGGAGTGAGATGGAGGACAGGGACACGCAGAATGAAGCCCAGGGGAGGTGGAGGCGGCCAGGACCTCGGATGCAGGAGGGGTGGGTGGCGTGGAGGAGGCTAACAAAGGTCTGCATGGCAGCGGGGTGGGCATGGGGACAGTGAGACCACAGGACACGCACCTGGGGCCCTGTCGTGGAGGCTGGGGTCACCTTTTACGTGCACTATTTTCTCTCTTTTTTTTTGAAATACTGAGGTGGAACCCAGGGCCTGTGCCCTGAGCTGCAGCCCCACCTCCCTCCTTTTCATTTTGGGACAAAATCTCTCTAAATTGCTAAGTTGCCCAGGGTGGACTAGAACTTGTGATCCTCCTGCCTCAGCCTGCCAGCGTGCTGGGATTGCAGGTGTGCGCCACCATGCCTGGCACATGGGGCTCTGAGGGGTGTGCAGAGGAGGGACGGGGTGACATTAGGCTAAGAAGCAGAGGTCTGGGAGGCTTAGGATACAAGGGTGGGGGGCTGCCGGGGCCACAGCACGGATAGTCAGGGGGCCGCTGCAGGCAGCAAGAGTCGGGGGGCGACAGGGAAGGACGCAGCTGGGAAGAGGGGGCAGAATGAGGTTACCGTGCAGGGTGGGGGGGTCAGCATCTATGGGGCGGGCAACAGAGTGCAGGGCAATATACACCTCTGTAATCCCTGCAGTCTGGGAGGCTGAGGCAGGAAGAGCCCAGCTTGGACAACTCAGCGTCTCAGCCAGGAGGAGTCAGCGATTGGGTTTGGCCTTGGAGTCGGGGGTCTGGGTCAGCCCTGGGAGCGGGCGGCGGGTGGTGGTGTGGAGTACTCACTCTCCGAGCCACGCACGCAGACGCCATGCATGAAGGCCAGGTGGAGGTGAGACACCTGGCTCATGAGGCTGGCTGTCTCGTAGAAGGCCTGTGGGGACAGCGGCTCAGCCGGCTGCATCCTCCCCACCCCCACCCTGCACTGACCCAGGGCCCCCTGCACACCTACCAGCATGGTATCATGGTGACCTGGGTCCAGCACCTTCAGCACCACACGCAGCTCCTGCCCACGGCCCCCACCGGGCTCCCCTATGTCCATGCCATCCTCTTTGTCCTCCTTGGGCATCTCCACTCTCAGAAGACCCTCATACACGTTGGTCCTCGTGCCCTGGCCCAAGTGTGACAGCTGTGGGAAACAGCACAGAACTCAACTGTGAGTGATGCCAGGCATGGTAGCCCACACCTACAATCCCGCACTCGGGAGGCTGAGGCAGGAGGGTCGCCATGAATTTGAGGCCAGCCTGGTCTCCGCAGTGAGTTCAAGGCCAGCCTGAACTGCTTAGTAAAAAAAAAAAAAAAGACCATGATGCCAGCTACCACATCCCCAGGACCCTTAGATTCTGTCCTGCCCTGTCCCCTGCCACCACCTGCCTACCTGGGTGATGTCACCCTGCTGGACCCTGTGGAAGCTCAGCTGGCTGAGGCTGGGCTGCTGGGTGCTGGCCTGAGGGCCCTGCTTGATGATGAGATTGGAGATCTCTGGGGACAGAAGTCCAGGGGCTGAGCAGGCCGGCCTGGGGGCACAGATGCCGTGGCCGGGCTGCGGCCCCCGTGCCCCCTTGTACCTCCTGGCTGGGGCAGGCAGCACTGGCGCAGGGAGAAGTGGCTGTCCCCAACATGAAGGCAGCAGCCCCGCAGGGCGACCCGCAGGGCGCGCACGCTGGCGAAGGGGCGGCCCCAGCCCTCCAGGACAAAGCCGCCGGCCTGCCGCCTGATGGGGAACCTGCGGAGGGACACGCTCCGCACACCGCCGCTGCCGGGACTCTGGGAGGGAGAAGGGACGGTGGGCCGGGCCTGGGGACGGACGCGCCCCGGCCCTGCCCCGGCCCCGGCAACCCCAGCCTCAGGCTCACCAGGTCACGCTGGGCCACCGTGAGGAGGAGGCGGTCGAGGCGACAGGTGCTCCAGGAGATGAGGTAGAGCCCGTCTTCTGGCCGCAGCTTGGCCTTCAGGAACGGCTCCCTGGGAGGTGACAGGGCACCCTCAGGCCACCTGGCACCACACCTGGCCTCACCGAGACCACCATGACACACACAGAACAGCTGGCACATCAAATGCAGCCACCAGCGTGTCGACATACTCAAGAAGGAAATGGCCACCCGTGCTCAATGGGAAAGACAGCATGGACACAGCGTGACACACAAGGCCACTCTACCACTCTCAAAGGACGGTGATCACAGCCACCTCCAACTGACCCACAGGGCAACACAGAGCTTGTATCGGTCGGTTTTTCATGGCTAGGGATGGAACCCAGGGCCTCTGCACTGCATGACGTCCCCAGCCCTTTTTGCATATTTGAGACAAGGTCTAAGTAACTAAGTGACCCTCCTGCCTCAGCCTCCCCAGTGCTGAGACGACAGGTGTGTGGCCACCCTGGCGAGGCCATGTACTGAAGGTTTGGTGCCCAGCTTGGCTCTGTTGGAAGGTGATCGTGACACGGAGCCTATGAGAGGGCCACACTGCTTTTGAGGGAACTGAAGGACTCTGGGTTCTTTGGGGGAGGGGGACATTTTGCTTGGCAGTATCCTTCCATCAATGTGCTGTCTCCCCACAGGGGGAAGGCACAGGGCCACTGACAATAACCCAAATCTTCAAAACTGTGAGCTGAGAGTGGTGGTCCACATCTGTGATCCCATCACTCAGGAGGCTGAGGCAGGAGGATCGCTGTGAGTTCAAAGCCCACCTGGGCTACATAGTGAGTTCAAGGCCAGCCTGAACTACAGAGGAGACCCTGTCTCAAAAAGCAAACATACAGCTGAACGTGGTGGCGCACATCTGCAATCCCAGCCTTCAGGAGGCTGAGGCAGGAGGATTGCTGGGAATTTGAGGCCGGCCTGTCTCAAAACAGTCACACAGCCAGACCCTGTCTCAAAACAAAAACAAACATACAAACAAAAAAACAACACACACACACACAGCAGATAGACGGCTCGGAGTGTCGGTCTTTCAGTGCCCATGGTGGGCCCCTGTCCCCCGCCCTCCCCACTCACAGCAGAGGCCCGTGGATGCCGTCCTGAATGCTCTGGACCAGCCTTGGGGGAGCCACCTCGTGGCACAGGAAGTGGCTGGAGTCGGCGGTCAGGCGGAAGTAGCCGTCCACCAGTGCTGCGAAGGACAGGGCAGCAGCCCGGGAGGGCAGGCTCATTTCCTGCAGGCAGGGGGACATCAGGCGGACATAACAGTCCAGGGCTCCCCCCGGCCCGCCACCCAGTCCCCATCCACACCAGGCACTTGTTGTCCTGCCGGTGGACGCTGACGCGACTCTCCTTCAGGACCACGTGGGTGACGTCCCTGAAGTCGCAGAAATAGGTCCAGGGTGGCTCCTGCCTGCCTGTCGGCCTGTCTGCCGGCTGCCCTCCTGCCTTCCCGTGGGCCCTGGCCTTTCTCCCGAGCACTCCGGCTTTCGGATTCCAGCTGCTACCAGCATCCTGAAAGGCCAACAGGGAAGGCAGGCAGCAGAGAGCAAAGGTTGGGGTGGGGAGCTCCCTCTGCTTCCCACAGGGGACGGACAGGCGTCAGAGGGGCCAGGGAGTCACACGCAGGGGCCCCGCTGTCACAAGTGCACCAGGAGCCATGCCTAGGAGACACAGGCGCCACAGCTGGAAGGGGTGTTGCGGGCTTATAATCCTAGTACTCTGGGAGGCTGAGGCAGGAGGATCGCAAATTCAATCTTGGGCAACTTAATTAAATTTCATAAAGGGCTGGGGATCTAGCTCAGTGGAGGGCCTCAGCTTCTGTCCCTAGTAATATAAATTAATGAATGAATGAGATACAGATGCCAGAAGCCAGAGGGTGAGGAGGCAGAGGACACTTTGAATCCACCCCCACCCCACCCCACCCCCCAGCTGCCACATCCCGGCTAACAATGTGGTCCCCAGAGCAGCAGACTACAGAAATCAGGTCCCCTGCAAGCAGGTACACAAAGGCTCCCCTTATGAAATGGAGCCAGGAAAAAGGCGACCTGCCCTAGAGGCAGATGGGTAAAGGAGTCCCAGGGGTGTCAGGAGTCCAGGCCAGGGGTGCAGACCCCGCCCCAGGCCCACCGGGACCCCCAGAGGAGGCGCCCTGCTCACCTCCGGCTGTACCGGGCGCCACTGGATGCCCCCGGTGCCCGTGACCAGCACCTCGTGGGTGGGGGGCCCCGGGGCTGAGGTGGGGTCAGGGTCGGCGGGGGGCTGCCTGCTGTCCCGGATGTGGCAGGGTTCCCTGTCGGCCTGGCACAGGAGCTCCAGGTGACGCACAGGGATGCGCTCGGCGCCAAAGCGGGGCGCCAGGTGCTCCAGGGTGGCCAGGTATTTGACCATGATGACCCGCTGGGACAGGTGGTCCGTCCGGAAGGTGCGCACGAAGTGACGGAAGACGCTGCGCAGGCGCAGCCGGGTCAGCACGTCATGCTGGCGAATCTGCTGCTTAAAGGAGCGCGGGATGCACTGCGTGAAGCTGGCGGGAGACACGGGGTGGGGGCGGGGTCAGGGGCCTGAGGGGGCCGAGCTGGGTGACATCTTAAGTGGCTTGACGTCCCTGAGCCTCACCTGCCTCATTCAGCGAATATGTGTGCTATCATGAAGGGGGAAACAAACATGAAGAGCTGAAAAGGTGGGGCACACTCACAATCCTAGTTACTCAGGAGGCTGAGGCAGGAGGATCCCAAATTCCAGCCCATCATAGGCAATTTATTGTGAGACACTGTCTCACAATAAAAAGGCAACATAAGATAAGGAAACATAAAAAGGCTGGAGCCCCGCACAGTAGCACACACCTGTAATCCCAGCACTCTGGGAGGCTGGGGCAAGATCATAAATTCACACCCAGCCTGAGTAACTTAGTGATGTAGCGACAACCTGTCACAAAATTAAAAATTAAGACAGAGCTAGGAGGGGCCGGGGATCTAGCTCAGCGGCACAGAGCCTGCCTAGCAAGCATGAAGTCCTGAGTTCAATTCCTGGTACCCAAAACAAAAACAAAAACAACTGGGGATACAGCTCTGTGCAAAGACCATGGGTACAACCCCTACTTCCACAAAATATGGGGATGACTTTGGTTTTTAAGACAAGGTCTCAAGCCGAGGATTTAGCTCAGTGGCATAAGACCCTGCCTTGCAAGCGCATGGTCGTGAGTTCGATCCCCGCTACTAAAAAAAAAAAAAGGACCCGGTCTCACTGTGTTGTTCAGGATGGCCTTAAACTTGCAGTATTCTGCCTGCCTCAGCCTCCCCCAGTGCTGGGATGACAGCCGTGCACTATCACACCCAGAAATTTTTATTTTTATTTTACTTTTTTTTGGTACTGGGAATCAAACTCATGACCTCGAGCTTGCCAGGCAGGCGCTTAAGCCACTGAGCTAAACCCTCAGCAATTTTTATTTTTAAAATGTGGCCCAGGCTGCGTTCAGTGCCTAACCTGCATGACAAGACCCTGTGTCAAAAAACCTGGGCATGGTGGCACAAACCTGTAATTGCAGTATCTGGGAGGCAGAAACAGGAGGATCTCTGTGAGTTCACAGCCAGCCTGGGTTACATAGTGAGGCCCTGTCTCAAACCTCCTCCCCCCAGAAAAACCCCCAGAAACTGTTACAGCGAGTTACTTAGGTGGTACAGCAGATGCAGAGATGAGACTTAATTCAGTCACCGAGTGTCCCTATGCCTCACTTGGAGCACCCGGCCACCAAACCGGCTTTTATTCAGAATCTCAGTGTGAGCAGAACAAGCAGAGAAAAAGCAGTTTGGGGCCGGAGCTGGGCAGGTTTTCTTGGAGACGGGAAGGACGATCACCAGATATAAATGTCTCCCTAATCGAAACTTCTTGTGGTTTAATCACAGTCTGTGTGTGTTTTGCCCAGAGCTTAATTATTTATGTTTTTGCCCTGGATTTTAACTATTCTTTCCTCATAGAGCTTCTGGGGTTTTTTGGTTTTGTTTTTGGTACCGGGGTTCAAAATGACCTCACACTTGCCAGGGGGGTGCTTGTGCTGCTGAGCTAAATCCCTGGCCTGAGCTTATGTGCTTTGGTCCCACAGTTTAAGCATTCATTCCTGGACAAGTGCCCTAGAAAAAATAATAAGCCAAGCCACTAGGATACACCGTGTATAAGTGCAAATCCCCTGTGATGAATGGGATGATTATTGGTATATCAAAATTATACCAATAAACAATTTAAAATAATAAAATAAATACATAAAAAGAAACCAGGCATGGTGGCTCAGCCCTCTAATCCCAGCCTTTGGAGGCTGAGGCAGGAGGATCGCCATGACCTCAATGCCAGCTGGCGCGTTCAAGACCAACCTGAACTATATGGCAAGACCCAGTCTCCAAACAAACAAAGAAAAAATAAATAAAAGGGCTCTACAAGTACTTTTGCCTAGCAGAGATGGGCCAAGATTTTAAAATTTTCAAATACAGTTGTTGACATCTCACATCAAATTCCTTCTGCTCTTTTTTTACTTTGTTTTTCCACACTGCATGGATCACCATCTCAAAGGATGTACACTGCACTTTCTGTGTCTACATGGTGCTGAGATTAAAACACCCTGAGATATACATCATTCGTCCTTCTTTTAGATCTTATTTTGAGCCTTTGTCTCACTATGTCACTAAGCTGTCCTGACTGCACTCAACCTGGCAAGCCTCCTGCCTCAGCCTCCTAGAGCACTGTGATGGCAGGTATGCACCACCATGTCCAGTACAGTTCACTTTTCATGTTCATTAAATGTGAGCACCCCAGCAGCAGGATTTTTTTGTTTGTTGGTTGTTGTAGCTACAATCCTGAAAAAGTGTCTGTATGTAACAGGTGCTCAGTAAGTGCTTGTTAAATGAATGAATGACGGTAAGGCAATATACAACGTCTACCCTGGCCCCCTGATGTATGAGGCATCCTCACACTTTACTCAGTGTCCCCATTCCATTCCCAGGTACCTGATCTCTTTGGCCACCTCCTTCAGAGGGACATTGCGGCAGAAAGCAAGGTGGCAGAGGTGTAGAAATGCCATGCCCAGGCTCTCATTCTTAAGGTAGTGGATTTCCTCCTCACTGGACAACTCCCACAGTGATACCACATCGTTCACAAACTCATACTTGCCCTAGAGGTGAAACAATAGGCATAAAGGGAAATATGAGAATGCTTCCACTCATTTGCCAGAGAACTGTAGTTTTCTATTTTCAAGTACCTTGTGGACAGAGACCACTGTTTTTCGAAAAGGTCAGAAACACAGCACACACATCCCTGCTGCCCAATCTATGCCTGTGGCAGACATCATTAATTGATCCCTGTACTTATTCAACCAGTCATGCCAAAATATCCCAGATGGCATGAGTTCAAGGTATTAGCTGTATAGAACTAGAAACAAAACTAGCGGTTCCTTAACTATCCCTGAGTCCACCCAGAAAGAGTCCCACCTCTCCAACTCAGCTCACACCTGCTCAAAGAGGTACTCAAAGGAGGCTGGATCCAAGACTTGTACCCCCCACTCCGCCTGTTCTGAGGACACCTCAGCTCCCGGGGGTCTGCAGCGATACACACATGGCTCGTGAAGGTTTGTGCCATGCCAGTTCCGGAAGTAAAACCTGTGTGACAAGAAGGGACATGATGGGCTTAGCACAGGCTCAGACCAGCTCCAGCAGAAAAGGGGACATTGGGGCTGGGATGTAGCTCAGTAGTTGAGCACTTGGCTAGCATGCATAAGGCCCTAGGTTTCATCACCAGCACTGGAAAAATAATAAAAGGTAAAAAACCAAACATGGCAGAGCAGCCATAATCCCAGCCCAAGCGAGGCTGAGACAGGAGGCTCGCCATGAGTTCAAGGCCACCCTGAACTACATGGCAAGATCCTATCTCAAAGAACATAATAATAGAATGAGAAAACAGGCAAGCCTTCCAAGGGGGCTTCTCCCACCTCATTCGGAAATACAGCGTCTGGCTTGTGTCTCCAGAAACTTCCAGGATGTGGTTTGGGGGCAGCCACACTTGGGCCTCAGCATCAAAGAGAGCGAAGAGATTGAAGCAGGCTGGTGTGATGCCTGCAGTGACAGCAAAGGGGTCAGGAACCACATCACCTATTGCAATCAGCTCCATAGATACCCAGACCACTGGTTCCCTTTACAAAGCTTTCCTCGGTTTCTCCACTGCCCACAGTGATGTGCAGGCAGGCACCTAAACACAGAACTACATTTCCCAGCATCCCTTGCAGCTACTGTGAGGTCATTGGCCTGGTTCCTGGCCAACAGGATGTAGTCCAATAGCATGTGAGCCAATAGGACAGGCACATTTCTCTTTCTTTTCTTTATTCTTCTCTTTTTTTCTTTTTGTACTGGGATCCAATGCACAACCTTGCAATTGCCAAGCAGGCACTATACCATTGAGCTATATCCCTGGCCCTGGACGGACACATTTCTGAGCCTGGAAATTAACCTCCTACTATCTTCCCTTGTCCTAGGGATATTTACAACACTTTGTGCCAAGTGGCAAAACTATAAGATGGAGGTGACCCATTCAAACTGCACTGATTTGAGCTAAAACTTGATTGTCTTAAGTCAAGAAGATTTAGAGGCTGCTTATTACGGCAGCAAAACATATCCTGAAACTCACAGAATTCTAAAAACTGCTAGTGCTTTTTGTTAAATATGTGAAAGTCACCATTACTATTCTGTCCACACTCTCCATCTCTTTAGAATCCACCCACTTTTCCTATGGTTTGGATCTTTAAAAAAAAAAAGTGAATTTACATTTTACAGGACGGGGATATAGCACAACAGCACAGTGCCTGCCCAGCAAGGACAAAGTCCTAAGTTCAATTCCCGGTACCAAAAAAAAAAAAAAAAATTATGGTACATAATGGTTATGTGATTTGATCAGGACTGGTTTATGGAGGCAGCATATTGAAATCACGTATTTCAGATCTTAAATGTCACTTAATGGCATGTGTGTTGAAGATTCGGTCTTCAAGGTGCTTAAATTGCCCAGGTTAGCCTTGAACTTGCAGTCTTCCTGCCTCAGCCTTCCTAGTAGCTGAGATTGCATGTGTACCACCATGCCTGACTTTAGATGAAGATATTAAAGGTACATTAATTAATTATTTTTCAGAAGCTTCCTACAGGATGATCTGCTAATTCTGCCTAAAGTCCCTTTTCCTGGCTGCATGGTATTCCAGCATTTGAGCATATTTCAATTTACTTGTGCATTCTCTGCCTGAGGGATTCATGATGGTCTCCCACTTTTCCCCTTCAATAAATGAAGCACCTAGTTTGGCACGGTGGCCCACACCTGTAATCACAGCACTCTGGGAGGCTGAGGTAGGGCGATCACAAGTTTGAAAGCCTCCTAGATGACTTAGCTAGTGAGTGAGACTCTGTCTCGTGAAGGATAAACACGGGCTGGGGCTGTCGCTCACTGTAAAGGCCTCGTGTCCAATGCTCAGTACAGGGAAAAGAAGGGAGGAGGAGGAGAAGGCAGGTGAGAGAAGGCGGCATAGGTGTGAACATTCTCATAGGCGCCCCCTGGAGGTGGTGAGCTGCATCTGAAGGGAAGATACACAGTCGCTGCACTGGGCTGAACCATCCTCTAAAGTGACTGCATTGAACCACACGGCCTTCTTGAGAAAACAGGACTTTCCCTTGGGAGACCGCTGTCCAGGGCAACAACCAGTCTGCTCCACCCTGCCCTAGCCTCCCATGGCTCCCTACTGCTGACCCAGGAAGCCCCAGCTTCAGCGAGGAGGAAGCAGAATCGGCTTCTCCTCTGTTCTGGTTTCAATTCCTGCTCTTGCTCCACAGTGGGCCCCCAGCCATCCCGCAGGTCTTGTGCTTCCTCAAACACAAGGAGCCCTCCGAGGCTCTGAATGAAGTCCCCTGGGCTGGGTGGGTGTGGCCAGCGAGCTCAGCCCCTCCATCCCCACGCAGGCCGGCCCCCAGATGCACCGGGCGCACTCACCGACCCGCTGTGCCACTTGGAGGCAGACCTCCTCGGCCGTTATCGAGGCCTCGCTGAAGGCGACCCAGGGCTGCCCGCCACCCGGGCCGGCCCAGTGCAGAAGGACCCGCAGGCCTCCCACAGCGGCCAAGGGCTGCACTTCATCTCCGCCGGGCTGGCCGCGCCTCACGGAGCATCCCCACTGGCACAGAGGCATCCTGGGAAAAGAGAGCCCTGAATGCCAAGGTCTTGCACCCAGGGAAATCTCAGGGTCCCCTGGCTGTGCCACCTTCAGCACCTGATTCTTTGCTTGAACCTCAGTTTCCACATTCACTTGAGAGTGCCCAGGCCTAGCACGCATTCTTACCAGGGGTGGTGACCCGGGCCTGTAATGCCAGCACTCTAGGAAGCTGAGACAGGAGGATCCCGAGTGTGAGCTCACTTAGCATTTGGGAGGCTGAGGCATGAGGATTCCTGTGAGTTTAAGGCCAGCCTGCACTACGAAGTGAGATCAAGGCCAGCCTGAACTGCCTAGTGAGACCCTGTCTCAGACAAAAACCAAAAACCCAGGTGTAAGCCCAACCAGTGTAACTCAGCAACTTAGCTAGACTGTGTCCAGCTGGTCGTGGTGTGCGTGCCTGTCATCCTAGCCCTCAGGAGGCCAAGACAGGGGGCCGACACAGCTGGAGGCCCGCCTGGGCTACACCGTGAGACCCTGGCTCAAAAAAGTAAAACTGCAGCCAAGCGCCCTGGCCCTAGTTTCAATTCCCAGTACCACAAATCAAGCAATCAAGCAAGAAAAAAAAAAAAAAAAGAAATCCACCCTGAACCAGCCAGGCAGACAGGCGTGGCCAAACAGACCTGGAGGTACCTTCGGAAACTTCTTGTGTCTGATCACGCAGTTACTTAGCCACTCGGAGCCTCAGTTTCCCCATTTGGAAAATGGAAGTGCTGGGAATGTCACCATCCGAAGCTGACCGTAAGGTTTCTGCGCGAGTCTGCATCTTACTCCTTCCACACAGACCTTGAAAATGGGTATGAAAAATCCCACACACGACCCCCAGGAGAAAGGAGTCACCCTCGGGGTTTGGGTGTGGTTCAGCGGTCAGGGCCTGCCCAGTTCAAGCAAGGCCCGGAGTCTGTGCTCCAGGACTGCCCAGCGGATAAACAAAGTGACCAGGGCTGCTCCCAGTGTCACACCCAGCCCCTTACTCTGTTTGCCCACCATTTCCATCCTCCACGTCTGTACCAGGACTGCTTCTCTGGAGCCCGGGGAGTTTGTGTCCCAGCTTGGTCCCCCAGTCTCGGGCCCAGGTCACCAGGGTCCACAGCAGGGGTGGTCAGTGGCTGTTACTAAGACAAAAGTGAGGCAAGGGGAGGAAATGAGGCGGCCACACTGTCTAATTCCTCGGGCTGCTCCCCAAAGGAAGGGTTCAGTGAAATGAGGCAGAAGGGCAGCTGTGGAGGTGCACGCCTGTCAGTCCAGCACTCAGGAGGCTGAGGCAGGAGGATCACGGCCAATTCACGGCCAGCCTGAACTGCATAGAGACACCCTGTTTCAGAAGACAAAAGCACAGAAAGAAGGCAAAAAACGTGCTTAGCTCAGGGCCTGGCACCGCATAAGGTCCAGAAACTCGATATTACTATCCGCTGTGTTTGGCATGGTATCCTGGGGGGTGCGGCTTTGGGCGAGCCCATTTCCTCCCTCCCCGTCTCCACTGGACCTAGGTCCGGCTTTGAAGATGGAATGAAGTGAGGTCTGCATCTAGGAAAGCTATACTCCTTCTACGCCCCAAAACCTACTAACAGGACTGACCCGGCAGTCTCCGTGCCGTGCACCCGCCGGACATCCGTCCAGCCCAGAGGCAGCGCCTCCTCCCACCCACCGCGTGCCAACCACATCCAGTGCTCCTTTCCTGACGACCGACCGAGCGCATCCTTCCTCTTTTCGTAACTTCCCGAGCGTACCCCTTTGCTCTTCCCTTCCAAACTCACCCCTTCCCGCGAGATACAGCCTCGAACTCACGACCCTTGCCCACTGCCTCGGAGAGCAGCTGCCAGTTCGCCGCCGCCGATACTCTGCTTATTGGCCGCCTGAAACGCGCATGCCTGCTGCTCGCAGGCGCGCCCCCCCAGGCTCAACAATTGGGCGCACGCCGGGAAGGCGCCTCTCCTATTGGTCCTACGTTTACTCCTGGCCTAGCCGAGATTGGTTAGATCGGAGTCCGGATACGCCATCGTATGTGTGATTGGTTACTGAGGGAGTGGGCGGAGACGCGGAAGAGGGTGCCCGCAGAAGAAGGCGGAGCGGCGGGGTGCGTGGGCCGCGCAGGTTCTCGAGGCGGCTGCCGGCTCGAGCTAGGCTCAAGTGATCAACCTGTGGGGCGCAGGTTCCTGGACCCGCCTCGGCGTTCAAGGCTGCAGCCAGCCGCTATCTAAACCTCCAGCCCCTGGCCATGTGACTCCCATCGTTGGTTGGGCCCCTTCTTTCCGTGAGTCCATCTGCTTCAGCCCCTTCCTGATCACCTGCAGCCCAGTCCTCTGATGTCCCCTGGCCGGCAGGGCAGCAGTTTGGCAGTCCCGTCCGATCTGAGTCGTGCTCTTCGGTTACAGGCCTTTGCCGTTTTTTCAAGGAGCCTCTGTACACGCCCCTGCCCATGGGTTCTGGAATCAGCCGTCTGTGCGAAGCTGTTATCGCCATTTCTCAGGGGACGAAACTGAGCCCCAGACAAGTGATTAAAAACTCTGCTTGTCAGCCGGCCATGGTGGCGCATGCCTGTAATCCCAGCACTCAGGAGGCTGAGGCAGGAAGATCGCTGCGAGTTCGAGGCCAACCTGGGCTACTAAGTGAGTTGAAGGCCAGCCTGAACTGCATAGTGAGACCCCGTCTCAAAGAGATCAAAAAGAAAAAAAACAAAACAAAACTCTGCTTGTCAAACGTTGGCCTTCGGGGCCCTTTTCCCAAATAGGCCTTAACTTTGGCCTTAGTCCTGTCTTTGATTTACCTAGTCCCGTTGTAGCCTAAAATCCTAAATCATCAGTTCCTTTACTGTCTGTGCATTGTCTCTACCCTCACCTCTAATGGGAAAATTCCAGGCCCACTTCTAGCCAGAAGGCCCCTGGCCAGAATCCCAAGCAAGAACCTCGGAAGGGCGAGGCAGGAAGATGGTGCAAATCTGAGACCAGCCTAGACTAAATAGGGAGACCCTGTCTCGAGAAACAAGTTCAAGGTGAGCCTCGCAAAGCTTAGGATGACTCTACCAAAACAGGGCCGTAGAAGTAGTTCAACAGTAAGAGTACTTGGTTCAAATCACCAGCAGCAAAAATTTAAAAGCATTCTGTTTTTAAACAATAAGCTGAGCTTTCAGGCCAAAAGAATACAAACCTGTCTGCCACACTCAGCATTTCATGTTGAGTCAGCAGATCTTACCTCCCTGTCCCTTTTACTCACTGTTTGGCTTCCAGGCCTGATCGTCACCTCCTTATCTTACTGGAAGCCCCTCTGAGCATTGGTCCCAAAGCCTGACCTCTGGGCCGTGATGTTGGTGGCGCCACAGGGGTTCCCTGGTGTGTCCCCTCCGTCCAGCGACGCCAGCCCGGGGACAGGGAGTGGGTTGGATGGGCACAGCCGGGGAGCCAGGGTGCTGCTGTCTTAGGACTGCGGAAAGGTCTGGTCGTGCCCTTCCTGCTTCTGCTTCCTGTCTCTGCAGCAGCAGTCCAGGGGCAGGAAGCTGAGGTGGCCAGATTCCTCAACAGTGGGGCCCCTCGTGAATTCTGGACTTGGACCATGAGTGCTTAGGGGACCTGGGATCTGGCATTCAGCAATAAAAGGAAGTGGCAGGAAATGTCTGATGAGGTGACTTCTAATAACAATAATGGTAATTACCCCAGGGGCAATAATAAACAGTAGTTCCCATGTTACCCGCCAAGAGGCAGGGCTAAGGGCTGGATATTTAGCTCTTTCTCAGCTGCCTCAGGTTCTTTTTCTTTTTCCTTTTCTGTTTTGTTTGTCTGTTTGAGACAAGGTCTTGCTATGTGGCCCAGGCTGGTCTGGAACTTGCAGTGATCCTCCTGCCCGAGCCTCCCTCGTGCTGAGATTACAGGCGAGTGCCACCACACCAGGTGATCAGATTCTTTCAAACTGACGCTGGGAACTGACAATGAAGCAGAGAGTCATGGCGTCCCTAGCCAGGCTTGTGTTCTGTCCCCAAGGCTTTCATCCTTCTAGGACATCTCAGAGCTGCCTGTACCCAGCACAGAGGGCCCAGAGCTGTGAGTGACCAGGTTTGCCCAGACCGGAGGGGCTTCCCCAGTGAGGGACTTTCCATGTGCAAATGAATACAGTCCTGGCCAAGCGGGGCCAGTGGCCACTTTCCAGGAAGACATGTGAGTTGGGGGGTTCCCCTGAGCTGCCCCCCGCACAGGGTGGGGCCTCCCCCAGCTCCCATGACGCCGGGGAAAAGCCACAGTGGGCCAATTAAGGACTAACACCCCACTCCTTTGTATCCCTTTGAATGGCAGAGTTCAGAAAACAGGGAGCCCTTCCCCAGGGAGGTGCCGGGGTGGGGTGGGGCAGCTGGGACTCTCCAATGGAGGTCCTGTGCCCTGCTTGCCACTCTGGGCAAATTACATCAGCAACCACAGAGTGGAAACAGTGACAACCACCAAAGTGGATGCAAAGGCGTGAGTTCAAATCCCAGCTGTTCCCTGAGAGACCCCAGGCAGGCCCCAAACCTTGCTATACCTGCCTTCCTCCAGGAAGCCGGGCTGTTCAGAGTCCCAAAGCAGAGGGATCTCGGGCTTCAGAGGAGTTAACACACACAGAGTATAGAATGCAAAATAAATTCAATTTTTAAAAAAGGAAAGAGAAGCCAGGTACGGTGGTGCATGCCTGGGATCGTAGCATTCTACACTCTAGCTGCCTCAGACAGGAGACTGGAAGTTTGGACCCAGGCTGGGTGATTTAACTTTTTTTTTTTTTTGTACCAGGGATTGAACTCAAGGCCTCACCCTTACCAGGAAAGTGCCTGAGCTGCTGAGCTAACTCCCAGGTGAGTTAACTTCCTTTTGGAGGGAGACCTGTCTCCAAAAACAAGAAAGAAAGAAAGAGGAAGAGAGAAAGGGAGAACAAGAGAAGGAAAGACAGAGACAGAAGCAGAGACAGGCTGAGATGGGTGAGATGAAAATCATGGAGAAAGCCATGGATTTAATCCCCAGTACCACAAAAACCAAACAAGGGCGGGCATGATGGCATGTGGTAATCTCAACACTCGGAGGCAGAGTCAGGTGGGTCACTGCAAGTTTAAGGCCAGCCTGAATGGCAAAGGGAGGCCCTGTCTCGAGAGAAAAAAACAGCTGAGGCTTTAGCTCAGTGGTGTAAACAGGCATGAGGTTATGAGTTCAATCCCCAGCACAAAAAAAAAAAGGGAAGGGCCAGTGATTTAGCTCAGCAGCACGAGCGCCAGCCTGGCAAGTATGAGGTCGTGAGTTTGATTCCTAATGCAAAAACAAACAAACAAACCAGTTTAGGCATTCTGTTAATGTAACATTTCTTGGCTATAGTTCTTTCCGTTGCACACCTTATGCTTTGTAGAATGTTTGAGAGTGTCTTGCTATGCAGTTTTAGCTGACCTTGAACTCAGAGATCCTCTTGCCTCAGCCTCCCAAGTGCTAGGATGCATCAGCATGCCCAGCTAAGAAGTTCTCCTTCCCCTGCTGGGCTGTGGTGGCAGTAAACTCAAAGGCAGCCTGAATTACAGTGAGACTGTCTCAAAAGGACAACAAAAAACTACGTTTTTCTTTTTCAGACAGGGGATTAAACCCATAGATGCTCTTATCATTGAGTTACACCCCCAATCCTATTGGTTTTGAAACAAGCACTCAGTCATTTGCCCAAGCAGTCCTGTAACTTGGAATCCTCCTGCCTCAGCCTCCTGAGCTGAAATTATAGGCATGTGCCAGGATGCCCAGATAAGACCACCTCTGTGGCTTAAAGGGGCTGCAGAGGGAGGTACAAGGATGTCCAGAGGAAAAGGGGAGAAAAATAAACCAAAAGAAACACAATACAGCCCCTCCACTGGCCATTGTCCCTGCTATGTAAAGCAGAGGACATCAGCTGGTTTGCAGCTCGCTGCTGCCCCCTGGTGGTGGTGCGGACACAAAGCAGTGCAGCCACCCGGGCCTCCACCGTTGCCATGGAAATCGTTTCTTGCTGGTGTTCTGTAGACAGGGTCCCTTCCCTGTGCTGGACACCACAGGAACAAAGGGCACCTACAGATTAGAGGTGACAACGGGTGGCTCAGGCGAGGCAGGTGAGTCAAGGGGACCGGCACCGAGCTGTGGTCCAGGGGTGCAGCTCCCAGGTGGGGATGTCTGCGGGCTGGGGTGGGTGGAAGTGCCCGCTGCACTGTGGGTACTTGGCGTCCTGTGCTGGCCTGTCACTTATGTGCAGTGCTGGGGATGGAGCCTAGGGCCTTCCACAGCCTTGGCAGGTGTCCTTCCGCACAGCCACAACTTTGTGAGCTGGTCTTCAGATGTACCCCAGGCTGGCCTCAAATTTATGGCGATTCCTCCTGCCTCAGCCTCCCGAGCGCTGGCTTTACAGGTGTACCACCACCTCCAGATCCTTTTGTTTTCATCTTTTTATTTTTGAGATAGTATCGAACTAGATTATCCAAACTGGCCTTGAACTTTGGATCCTCCTGCCTCAGCCTCCAGAGTAGAGGGGATTACAGGGCCGAGTCACATACCAGGCTCACCCTGGGAAGTTTCGAAGCACAGGGCACCATTCTGTTCACAAGCAGCTGCGGGTTCTCCAGGCCAGGGTGATTTCCAGGGCTGGAGGTGATGGGGACCCCCAGTGTGATGGTCGCCTTGGTGGGGACCCCAAGAATGCAGGGCTTGTTTGGTAGTAGTTCCAGGTACTGAACCCAGCACCTCCATGCTGAGCGACATCCCTGGGCCCTTTCTCATTTTTTGAGACTATGTCTTGCTACATTGCTTAGGCTGGACTCAAACTGGCAATCCTCCTGTCTCAGCCTCCCAGGTGCTGGGATGGTAGCCATGTGCCATGCCCGGGAAGGATCCAGGACTTTTTTTTTTTTTGGATGCAATGGCATCTCCAGGAACAGGTGGAAGGCAGAGTCTGCATTATCCCTGTCCCCACCACTTCCCTGAGTCCCCCTGTGGCCTCTCAGAACAGCTGGGCCCCCTGAGAGAGAATCAGAAATCTTTTATTGGAGGATCGTGGCTGTTTCCCAAACAGAAGCCTGGACAGCAGAGGACAGCGACAACTGGTGACCCAGAGACCCTGGGCGACCGGTCCCCAACTGGGGACCCTCCCCCTCCCAGAGAAATGGCCTGGCCACCTCTGCCCCTCCCCGGACCCCCAGGCCTTTGGCATAATGCTGATGGGGGCTTCAGGCAGTGAACCCTTCAACTCAACTCGAAGCAGAGAGGGCAGGGGCTCGGGGGCGGGAGGCAGGGACAGAGGAGCAGAGGGCAGGGTTGCCCGGCCGGGGACAGCAGCGAAGTGGAGGGAGCCAGGTCGGGGAGATGGCGTCTATTTCGTGATTCTAGACAGGGCACACGTTGGCCTCAGGCCGGCGGGCGGAGGCTGGGCTGGTCAGGCGCTGCCGTCCTTCTCATCGCCCGGCTTGGGGACGGCTTCCAGCAATGGGTCCCCGGGGCCCGCCTCCTCCCCCTCCTTGGGCTCACTGGCCTTGGAGTTGGGGACCCAGAGTCCCGAGTCGATGCACCGCTGCATGTGGTACTTCGCATCCTGTGGGGACAAGGGCAGGCAGTGAGGCAGGGTGCCACTACCAGGAGGTCCGGCCCTCTGGTGTGGCCAGGACATTTATAGAGTGACACTGGGAACGAAGCCAGCCTTGGGCATGCTTAGCACCACGTAAACCCCAGCCCCGGGGGCCAGAACTTTCAACTGCGACAGAGTCTGGCTATGTAGCCCGGGCCAGTCTTCAACTTGAAATCCTCCTGCCTCAGCCTCCAGCCACGAGCCACTGCACCCACTGGAATGGAGCTTTCACATTTTAATTTCAACTCAAGTTAAATTTAAATAATCAGTGACCATCGACAAACTTTTCCAGGGGGCAGGGAGGCAGGGCCTCACAGGACAGGGAAGCCCGTCACCGGCTACATCCCCAGCCAGCTTCGCTGTGCGGGAAGTCTGGGTTTTGGCTCCGCAAGCCGTACATATGGCCACTGTTACAGTGATTCCCTACTCCCCGAATCCGTGGTCGTGCTGTGCAATTGGCTGGAAATGATGTACAAGCACCTCTGTGTCCCAATAAAGCTTTATTTATAAAGACAGGAGGGCGGCCTTCCAGCTAGAGGCTGCAGACCCACGGAAGCGTCTAGAAGCCTTTGGCCACTACCACTAAGGACTACCTGCCCGTGCCCGCTTCAAGGCCCATTTCACCGATGAGGCCAAATGGAAATCGAGGCGGCAGGAATGGGGTTAAGTCAAAGCCATTCCTTTGGGGTTGTTTTGGTTTTTAGTGACAGGGTCTCTCTGTGAGGTTTAGGCTGGCCTTGAACTCACGGCGGTCCTCCAAAGCGCCCCCCCCCCCGCCCGAAAGCCTGTTAACCGCAGGGCTGGGGGTGTGGCTGCGCGGTGGTGGTCTTGCTTCGCATGCACAAGGCCCTGGGTTCCATCCCCAGCGCCGCCAAAGAAAATAAAGAAAGAAAAGGAACTCAACTGTACCCTAGCGTGGTGGCACATACCTGTGGGAGGCCGACAGAGGGGCCTGGCTCAGGGCTAGGCTGGACAACTTAGGGGCTCAGTGAGACCTTGTTTAAAGAGAATTCTTTAAAAAGGCCCGGAGGCGTAGCTCAGTGGAGAGGGCCTGGGTTCAGTCCTCGGGACTCCCGCCCCACAGAAGGCCTCCGCCACGGGCACGGGCCGCCAGGGACCGGGGCCGCCAGGGGCCGGGGCCGGGGCACTCACGGTGGGGTCCATCTTGCTGATGGCCTCCTGCAGCATCTGCACGTCCTTCGCATCGAAGCACTTCTGCAGCTCCTGGGTGCAGAGGGCGGGGTCAGGCTGTCCCCGAGCTGGCTCGCCCCCCCCCCCCCCCCCGGGCCTGCCGCACCTCGGGCAGGGACTCACCTCGGGCAGGGACTCGTACACCTCCACCGGGTCCAGGCCGCCGGGGCCCAGCCGCTTCTTGCGCTCCTCCTCCTCGTACTCCCTCATGGCCTTCTCGATGCGCAGCTTGGCGCGGCCGCGCACGCGCTCCTTGAAGGCCTCCAGCTCGTCGTTGAAGCCCTCCATGTACTGGCGGTCGGCCGTCTGCAGGCAGCGGGGCGCACACAGGACGGCCGGTGTGTGCGTGCGGGAACTGCACCGCGGCACCCAGAACCCCGCCTCTCCTCTCCTCGCGCCTCCTGTCTCAGACCTCATCTACCCGCCTGGCACCGCCGCTGTGCCCGCTTCCACTACGGAGCAGGTCGCCAGGTCCCTCATGTCCTCAAACGTGGCCCTGACCGTCCCACCTGCCCAGCCTCCTGTGTCAGGAAGGGGAACTCGGTTCTCCACGTGACCACTCGACAGCCCCGCACCCCGCTAGGAGGCTCCACCTGGCTCCAAGCTCAGACCGCGGCTGGCATCCATCACGCCGAGCTGCCACAAGACGGCAGCGCGACCCGCCCCGCGGCCCGAGCCCCCACCTTGATCTTGGTGAAGAACTGCCGGAAGCAGGCGCGGGGGTCCACCTTCAGGCTCTTGGCCAGCTCCAGGATGAACTGCATGACGATGGTCTGGTGGGCCACCTGCTCCATGAGCGCGCATTTCTGCCGGGGACAGAGGTGCGGTGTCACCGGCACCGAGCGGCCCGGGTGCGGGCGGGGGCTCCCCGGCCACGCCCTGGAGCTCACCTCCTCCACCTCCAGGTCGATGCACCAGATCACCAGGTAGTTGGCAGTCTCCTCGCACACCAGGTGCACGTTGTCGGACAAGTACTTCTGGCTGTCATCCCAGCGGCGGAGCATGCCTGCGGGAAGGGGTTGCGGAGGTGCTGGCCGAGCCGCCGCCCCCCGCCGCCCCTACCCGGCCTCGGCGCCCTGGCGCCACTCACCGAAGTGCTTGATCTGCTTCTCGTACTTGTCCACGAAGGTTTTGTGTTTCTGCTCCCTAACCTCCTCCGACTCCTCCTCCGCCTTCTCGGGCTTGGTATTGACCATGCTCTGCGAGAGGGCGACAGGGGAAGTGGGCGGGGGCAAGGCTGCGGGCCGCCGGGGGCCGCGTGGGGGCCGCGGCCGCCTGGCCCATCCCATCCACGGTGGAGGTGGACTCGGAGACAGCGCCGTGAGCTTCGAGGTGGTGGACGCGTGGGCCTTCGGGCAGATCAGAGGGGATGGGGCCGTGTGGGGAGCGTCACCTGCCCAGCCCCACACCGTCCTCCCCGCCCGCTCGCCCACCCCGCACCGCTGCGGTTTGTGCCGTTTCCCTCGGCAGTACCCAGGGCCTCAGCACTGCGCTGCATCCCCAGCTCTCTATCTTCTCAGACAAGAGCCTGCTAAGTTACTGAGTTACTCAAACTGGGCTCAGGACCCTCCTGCCTCAGCCTCCTAGAGCGCTGGGATTACAGGCACGCACCACCATGCCTGGTGTTTTCTATTCTCCTGCGGTGCACGGGAAGGAGCCCAGAAGCCAGTCCCGCGTTCTGCTGCTGAGCACGCGCCCTCCCCGGCTGCTGGCTGCGCGCGGGCGCTGCCCCCCCCCCCCGTGCGCCCGCCAGGCTGGCGCGCACCTTGCTGAAGCCGTCCTTGCTGAGCGTGTCCACGTTCCAGGGCATGCTCTTCTCCTTCTTGCGCATCTCCTCCAGCTTCTGCTCCCAGCTCCGCTCCTCCCTGCGCAGCTGCTGCGCCTCGGCCTGCAGCCGCTCCAGCTCGGCCTGGCCGCCCTCGGCCACCTCCAGCTCCTTCAGCTTGCGCTGGCACTCGGCCACCTTGCGCTTGCACTCGCGACAGCCCCTGTCCAGCTCCTCCTTCTCCTTCTGGAACTGTTCCATGCGCTCCACGCGGGCCTGCGGCGGGGCCGGGGTGGCGTCACGCACCCAACTCCGCCGCTCTCCCGGCTGCCTCCCTCGTCCCGTGGGCCCCGGGCATCCCCTGGGGCGGCACTGGTTCTGCCTCTGCTGCGTCCACCTCGCTCAGTCAGAGCAAAGCCCAGGTCCTCACCATGGCACACAAGGCCCCACACTGCCCAGAACTTGGGTTTAAGCCCAGGGTCTCACGGAATGGCTATCTTGCCCACCCAGGCTGGCTTGAACTCGGGATGCTCCTGCCTCAGCCTCCCAGAGTGCCTGGATCACGGGTGCTTGCAACCACGCCTGGCCTCACCTTTCACTCTTACTCTGCTGTGTCTTTCTCATCCCTGGCCACCTCCTGACATCTTGGGGCATGTATTTGTTGTGTTTCCAGCTCTGTTCCGCTCCAGGGATATTAGCTCCACGAAGGCGGTGACTTGCGTGAGACACTGCACGGGGGCCATCTGTCCCCGGTTCTAGGCCCTACCTTTCACTGAAGCCCTGAAGATACACTGACGCCACCTCTGCCTGCGGTACGGCAGCCAGCTGACTCCCCTGTCAAAATGAACCTCAGGTGTAGGCCTGCAATCCCATGGCTCTAGGAGGCTGAGGCAGGACAATCACAAGTTTGAGCCCGGCCTTAGTGACTGAATCAAACCCTGTCTCAAAATCTGAGTATGGCTGGCAGTGCAGGTCCGCGCTCCCTGGGCTCAGCTCACAAGGGAAGAGACCAGACCGGGACCCTGGGGAGTGGAGGGGCTGTCTGCATGCACCGAGGCGGTGGAGATGATGGATAACGCAAAAAACTCAGGCTGGACTTCGAGCAGGGACACTCCTGTGCTAGTTGCTGCTATTGCCAGAGGCCAATCTGTCTCTCTGGAACTGCTCTGAGGCTTAAAGAAGTGAACCTCAAGTGCTTCCATTAGTCTGCGGCTGCGAGGACACAGCTGGTGATTAGACAGTGGCTGTCAGCCATCTGTGAAGCCCCCACCCTGACCCTGGCCGGACACCTCTAGGCCTTGCTTTTCTGCTCTGTAAAATGGGGTCTCCCAGGGCTGCTGGGAGCACTCCCTGTGGCTGGACCAAAAACACTTCCTACACAGCACTCGGTGTCCCATTACAGTCACTGTCCTTGTCGCTGCCACCAGAATGGCCTGCTGACTCACCTCTGTGCCCGCTCAGAGGCAGTGTGCCCAGGAAGCCAGGCACAGGGGGGTGACACTCAGGTCTGCTGCCCCTGGTGGATCTGTGCCACCCGAGGGCCTATGGGATGCTCTGCTGTGAATTTTCGATCCTCCTGCCTCAGCCTCTCAAGTAACTGGGGTCGGCATTATGCTGACCCCAGGCAGCAGCAGGAACCTGCCACCACCCTCCTCAGTGTCCTCTGAGTGGCTGCCAGGGACTCCACACAGGGACTCCAAAGCTAAAAAAGGCCTCCTGGGCTGGCGGGGCCACCTGCCCAGCCTGGGCGCTTACACCTCCTATGTAAGGTGGCAGCTGTGGCAGGCTGAGGCAGGCAGAAGCCATGACAGCAGGTGGCACTGTCCTCCTGCCTCACAGATAGGGAAACTGAGGCTCGAAGCCAGGACCCAGAAGAAACCACTGATGGCAACGGTCTCTGGACAATGAGTCAGGCAGCTGGGCTGGGAAGACTCACGCCCGTCTGTCTCCTTCCTGGCCTGGCTTCCCTCGGTCACAGGCTGAATTGTTTTTTTAAAAACATAAACAAGCATTACCTAAGTAGTAACAGCAGCTGTCACCCCGAGAGCATCCTCAACATTAAATAAATGAGGTAACCCTGACTGCAAGCCTATGGGGTGGATGAATCCTATTCATAGTCTCAGCTGGGGAAACGGAAGCACAGAGAGGTCAGACAAGCTGCTGAATGTCACACAGCACACCAGTGATAGTCAAGAAGGAATGTGACTCCAGCAAGGGGTGGTCAGACCTGTGCTGGGCACCGCGACTCTGATGACTACCTTTTATCTAATTCCTACTCCATCTCGAGACTACTAACTGCCCCCTAAGTCCTGCTCCAAGGTCTTTTCAGAACTACAGTCCTTTCATCCTTTTTAAAAAATATGACACGGAATCTCACCATGCAGTTGAGGCTGGCCTCAAATTCGCAGCCATTTCCTGCCTCAGCCTCACGATTGCTGGGATTACAGGTGCCTGCCACTCCGCCTGGCTCATTTCAGACCTTACTTTGGAACCCAAGGACCCGTGCACGTCAGGAGGGTACTCACCACTGAGACACACCGCCACCCTCCCTGTGGCCTTCAGAGGGTCTCACAGGGTCAGGGGCCGTGCTAGCCTACTTCCCTCAGTCTCTAAGAGGATGTCACAGCCTGAAGCAGGAAAGGGCAGGGCTGGCACACTGAGGCCCCTGCTGCCCCTCCCTAAGGTGTCCAGGGCAGCACAACCGGAAATGGCTCTGTGCCAGGAGAAGGGGCAGCCTCCCTCCCACGTGGGAGGCCCAGACTGTCCTCCACAAGCTAGTGAGGTTAACCTGTCTGTGTGACAGAAGTAGGTGTCCCCTAGGATAACTTTTAGAGCTCTGTGGTGGCCTTAAATATTTGGTAATAAAATGCTAGACACAGCAAAAAATACAAGTGCTGGAACTTTCTTCCCACACTCCCATGGCTTACCCAGCAGGTTCTAACAAGGGGGCAGGAATTTCAGGAATGGGTTCAGAGGTGGGACAGAGGGTCACAGGTAGGAGCCAATGGCACATCCCAGAAGGATGGGGAAGGGCCTTCTAGAAGATTCTAGATGAGTAACTTTGGATTCCCATGGAAGGGTGGGGTGACTGGAAGTTCCTAACTGGAAGGCTCTGATAAGGCCATGACCTCAACCTGTGTAGCAGGCATAAGTATGTGGGTACAGGAGCTCTGCTTTAGGGGCTCAGGAAGTTAGGCCATTAGACCTGCAGGCACTACCGGGCTGGAAGAGGCGAGGCAGAAAATAGATCCTGGGTCTGGATTGGCGGGGAGGGAGTTCTATGTGGGCAGATTTTTTCAAAGCATGTGTAAGAGGCTGGGGATATAGCTCAGCAGCACAGCGCCTGTCAGGCAAGCTCGAGGCCCTGGGTTCGAGTCTCATGTGGGAAAAATAAAAAAAGAAAGGGGTAATGAGGGTGGTGATTTTGTAATAAGGCCAAGAAGTTCCCTGATTGACAGCAGCAGAGGAGGCCGGGAACAGAAGGTGCCAGAGTGAGTGTTTGGGGTTCAGAATTTTGGCTGGCTGAGAGTTTCCATTGCTGGTGAAGATACACACAGGAAGACAGTGTGTGGGGGGGTGCTGGGGTCAGCGGCAGCCAATAAGGACAAGGCACTGGCTGGGCAGGAACCTAAGTGGGGGTGATTTCCTTGTGTAAGGCGAGTGGCTGAAAATGGACGCTCCCTCAGGGTAGAGCAGGTAGTTGATATACAGAGGGGGTCCTGGTTCCCAAACCCTCAAATCTTAGATCGGAATTTGGACCTGGTGGGGCATAGGTCTACACTGTAGGAAGTGGGTCCCAGGTCAGGAACAGCCTCAGGTGGGGTGGAGTTCAGTTAGAAAAACGAGTGGGGTCTCTGGATCTCAATGGGAATCTTTGGTCAGAACCCCGAAAAGCAGAACACAGGATAGAATCAAATAATCGTGCCGGGTGTGGTGGTGCACAGTGCGTACCCGTGATTCCGGCACTCAGAGGGCTGAGGCAGGAGGGATCAGGAGTTCCAGGCCTAAATAGCAACTGTCTTACAAGAAAGAAAAACAATACCGAGGGTTCTGACTATAGGGGTTGAAGAAAGGTTGATGGAGGACCCCAAATCAGAAGTATGTACCTGAATAAGATCGGGGATCATCTAGCAGAATTCGGGGTCGAGACTCTGAGGCGGAATTCTGGGTGGAAATGAAAGGTCCACATAGAACCGGGGGACGCCCCAGGCTCAGTTTGGAAATACAGACTCTGATGAAGCCCTAGGGTTCCAAAGGGAAGTTCCACGCAGAGAACCGAGGGGGGGGGCCGGAGATCGCGGGGTCCCAGCACTACTGGGGTCCCGGAGTTGAATAGAGAGACCTGTAAGTCTAGAGTGTGGGGCAAGAGCCCCAAGTGTCCCAGCAGGAATGCTGGACAGCATCAGGGGTCAGAACTTTTGCAATATTGGGGGTCCCGCGAGGGGGGGAAGGATGGGGCGCGCATGCTCTACCTGGTGCCGCCAGCGGAAGAGGCTGGCCGTGTCAATGTTGGGGTGCGTCTCGTCCTCATCGTCGGACACCTCGATGTGGTCCCACACGCTGTAGTCCACCATCTTGCCTCGGCGGCCCAGCCCGCTGCCTCTCCGGTAGCGGCGGCAGAGGAGGCGGCAGCAACACTAAGAGTCGGCCCGCAGCCCCCCGCCCCTTCCGCTTCCGCTCGCGCGCGCGCACGCCAGGGCGCGCGTGACGTCACATCCTTAGTAACCCCCGCGGCGGCCCTGGCAACCGGGTCCGCCTTAAAGGACCCGGAGCACAAGTTCCCACCGCGACCCGGCCTCATCCACAGGAGTTTCTCTTAGGCGCTTCTGGCAGGCAGGCGAGTGGTCGCTGCGACCACAAGCCCTTGGCATCTTTCGCTAGCCCGCGGTGGGCGTTTGACGAAACTGAGAGGATTGTCCCCTGACCACACCGCAGTGACATCAGCAAGGACCCACTGCAGGGGGCGGGGCCTCAACTCTGCTCCCTGCCCCTGGCGAAGGAGCACCTAGGGAGTAGTGCCCGACCCGATGCGACTTTCCCAGTCTAAGAGTGACAAGGCTTTCTATTCTAGGAGGCTTAAAAGAGACGACTGTGACCCTGCCCTCCAGGGGGCCCGGAGGTGGGCGTGATGGTGGCCCAGCCTAGGTAACTGGTGTTTACTGGGCTCCCACTATAGCCCCTGCCCCCTTCTCCAGCGACCCTCGGGCAAGAACCTGCCTACTTGCATCCTCCCCGGGAATCAGCGACGACGCTGGGACCCGGCCTCGAGCGCCGTCTCTCCGCGGCCGCTGAGTGTCGCTAATGTCAAACCAGCGACCTGAGCCGGCCCAGTGCCCATGAGGCGGGGGTCGTGGGGGCGCCGAGAGGGGCCTAGCTTGTCACAGCAGTCCGGGAGGCTCATAGCCTTTCCCTGTTTTTCCGGGACTCCCTCCCCCAAGCCTCGGTCGGTGCCTAAAGGGTTCCGCTGAGTTCGGGGGACCTGGTGCGCACACTTTTCTCCTTTCCAACCCACGCTGATATGGGGATAAAAAAACCGTGTTGTAGCCTAGGGCTGGGATTATCTCGGATTAAAGGGTGCTCGGCTGGGGGAAGAAGGGAAGGGAGGAGTTCCAGCCAGCTGAGTGAGGGGCGTCTCTTCCGGGCCTTCCAGCGAGCTGGGGCTGTGTGGGTCTGCACGCCGAGGAGTAAAGAGCTGGGAACGCAGAGGGGATTCCCCGGCCTGGGAGGGGGATGGGCCACCCACACAAAAGCGCCCTCCAGCGGCCGCCCCTCCCCCTCGCGCTCCATTCAAGCCGGAGAGTGGGCGGACGAGGATGGAGGAGTCCCTTTCCCCCCAGTCCCTCTCCTCCCTTTCCCCCTCCCCCTCCAGGCCCAGTCCAGCACTTTCAGTGGCCGTCACGGTCCGGGCACGCGCGTTCACAGACCTGCACCCGGCGGGTCTCACAATCGCGCGCACACACATTCATTCACACACACGCACGCACACACACCAGCAAATAAAGGGTCTGGACACCCTTGCCCCCCAGCCCCGGCCGAAGAGGGTGGGCTACGCCCTCCCTCTGCCCCCTTGCAAGGTAAGCTTTGGCCTGGGATCTGCGGTGGGGAGGGGGCCCAGGGCCAAAGAGGGAGGGCATCAAGGCTTCCCCTGCTCCCCAGGAAAGCTGGGCCCCTCCGTTTTGCACTTTGAGGGCTTCGGCCACTCTCTTGGGCTGGGGTCGGTAGGGGGGCGACCTGGAATGTCGGAGGGTCCCTATTAAGTGCGAACGCTTCTCCCCCACTTTTGGAGGCTGAAACTGCCTGACACCCTCAGAACAAGGTCTCAGGGGCTTCAGCTCCCTGACCTGGGGTCGGGGCGCCCGAAGCTTCCTCCATCCACCGCGCCAAGCATGTCCTAATCTTTGCCAGTGCTGCGTCGCAGGTCGAGTCCCCGAGGAACTTTGCACGATCCTGTCTCGCATCCCCGAAGCCCCGTCAGTTTACCCCTGCCGCATCTCTTTCCGGCGGAGTGGGGGGAGGGAGGGCTGGAAACGCTTTGGGGGCTTCCCTTCCTGCTTCTGGGGCATCCCACAGCCTACACCATTTAGCTGCGCCCCCACCCACCCCGCAGGCAGCTTTGCTTTCCTCGGCCTCAGTTTCCCCAGCTGTTAAGGGAAGGATGAATGACACATTGAGAATTCTGCGAGGTGCCGCTCTTGCCTTGACTTTATTTATTTGGCTTATTTCATGTGTGTGCCACACATACCAGGCTGTCCAGACTTCTCAGGGCTGCAGTAACCAATCAGACCAGCAGGGAGTCCCAGCGCCTGGCTGGGGAGAGAGCCAATCCCTGGAAAAACAAAATAGCCCTGGTGATTTCAGACTGGAAAGCAAAATTCTGTCCTCAGGCAGAGAGACTAGTGGCAGGGCACCGAGAGTACGTGAAATGTCTGACGCTCGCCTACCTTCTTCCTGCACTTTGAGCTCGGTGAGGGCAGGGCCAGGCGTAGCCCAGTGCCGGGGACACAGTAGGTGCCCAACAGGGACTTGGAGAGTGGGTTTGACTCAAAATGGATCCAGAGAATTTGATATCAGGGAAGAGACTTACCATAAAGCAACCCAGTCCTGTCCCCTTTTCTGTAAGAGTTCAGTGAGTCCTCAAGTGTCGTCTTTCATAAAAAAGTGGAGAAGGCTGGCGAGGTGTGTAATCCCAGCACTTGGGAGGCTGAGGCAGTAGGGTCTGTGTAAGTTTCAGCATAACCTGGGCTACACAATGAGACCCTGTCGCAGAAACGAATAAAAAGGAAACCTGGCCTGGAGTGGTAATCCCAGCACTCAGGAGGCTGAGGCCGAAGGAGAGCATGAGTTTGAGGCCAGCCTGCACTACATAGCAAGATCCTGTCTCGAAAAAAAGAAAGAAAGAGAGACTCAGGAACTCAACGGTGTGCAACCAGGGCCTTCCCCACGTACAGAGAGTACATTCAACAAGTGTTCAGTGCCTACTGTGTGCCAGGGCCTGAGGGGTGAGCAGGGGGCAAAACAAAACTCCCTGCCCCCGATACAGCTACTATTTGGTGCAAGAAACAGAAAAGAAACAACATAAGCAAATCTCAACCAGTTTCAACAAAGGGCCGGCATGCTTAGGAAGTGTGGGACCCTGGGACACTCCTCGGCACACACACTCAAAAAAGGGAAAAAATTTGTGATTAAACTGGGGGGGGTGCACACCTGTAAACCTAACACTTGGGAGGCTGAGGCAGGAGGATCACTGCTAGTTCCAGGCCAGTTTGAGCAGTAAAGTGAGTTCAAGGCCAGCCAGAACTGCATAATGAGACCCTGTCTCAAAAAGATAAAAACAAACAAAAAAACATCCCTTGTGATCAAGCTGGATTGTCAACTCACGCCTGTAATCCCTGTACTCAGGGGGCTGGGGCAGGAGGAGCGACGGATTCAAGGCCAGCCTGGACTACATAACAAGGCCCCATCTCGAGAAACAAAACCAGCCGACGTGCTTGTGCACACCTCTAATCCCAGTACTGGAGAAGCTGAGGCAGGAGGACCCACACAAGGCCAGCCTGCCCTGCATGGCTAGACCCTGTCTCGAAGAGAAAAAAGAAAGAAAGCAAACTAAACCGAACCAAGCACACTGAGGGCAAATGCAAATAAATGCAAAGTCAAAGTTTCTGTTCAAAATGATCAAACACTGGTAGAGCTAGGCTGGGTACGTGGTGGCACAGGTGTGTAACCTCAGCACCTGGGAGGCTGAGGCAGTGCGCGGCTAGTCTGGGTTACAGTGTTGAACCTTCAAAGTGGGGGGACCTGTGCAACCATCTATCCAGGTTGTACATTCATAGCTGGCCCTGGCTGCAGCCTGCAAGGAAATGAGGGGGTAGGAAGGGGGGCAACAGATGAGACAGAAGGGACCGAAGGCCATGGGGTTGGGGGCAGTTTCCATCTCAGGGAAGAGGTGACTTTGGGCAGAGACCAAATAAAGATAAATGAATCACACAAATTTGTTCACTCATCCAAGGTTGCCGGTCCCGCATCTACTGTATCCCAGCATGGTCCTAGGTCCCCCAGGGTCCAGCAGAGAAGGAAACCATTCAACACCTCTACCTCATCAAAGGGCACGTGCCACAGTGGTAGTGATGAGGCCCTGCGTGCCACCCCGAGGACAACAACAGAGATAGACGATAATTACTGACCCACCTGGGCATGGAAACACTAGCCAAGCACTGGGGAGGCTGAGGCAGGAGGCTCACCACAAATTCAAATTTAGCCTGGGCTACGTAGTGAGTTCAAGGTCAGCCTGAACTACATAGCAAGACCTTGTTTCAAAAAACCAAAAAAGGAGCTGAGGATTAGCTCAGCAGCATAAGTGCCTGCCTGGCAAGCGTAAGGTCACCAGTTTGATTCCTGGTACCAAAAAAAAAAAAGTTATTAAACCAATGGGTGAATGACACATAGTGTCAGAACATAAGTTTAAAGCAAATAGATGAAACAAAAGCATCAGGGGAGTGGGAGGAGCATGAAATACTTGAAATTTGTTTTTCAGGTGGCAGAAAGAGCATGTCTCGAAGAGAAAAAAGAAAGAAAGAAAGCAAACTAAACCGAACCAAGCACACTGAGGGCAAATGCAAATAAATGCAAAGTCTGCAAATAAATGCAAGCACACTGAGGGCAAATGCAAATAAATGCAAACAAATGAAATTTGTTTTTCAGGTGGCAGAAAGAGCATGTCTCGAAGAGAAAAAAGAAAGAAAGAAAGCAAACTAAACCGAACCAAGCACACTGAGGGCAAATGCAAATAAATGCAAAGTCAAAGTTTCTGTTCAAAATGATCAAACACTGGTAGAGCTAGGCTGGGTACGTGGTGGCCCTGAGGTTGGATTATTCTTTTAAGTGTGAAGACTAGCAGGAGTCTGGGGGTGGGTGGGGGAGGATGGAAGAGGTGAGGTCTCTTCTGTGCATGTATTGTCCCTCAAGTCTGTCCATAGCTCCCTATTAGATGACACCTATAATCCCAGGACTTGGGAGGCTGAGGCATGAGGATCACAGCAAGTTTTAAGGCCAGTTTGGGCTCCTTAGTGAGTTCAAGTCCCGCCTGAACTACATTGTGAGCCCCTGTCTCAAAACACCAAAAAGAAAACCAATGGCAACAGTGACAATAACATGATGTTATTACCAGGATGGTGACTGCCCCTTCCTGAGTACCTGCTATGACCGTGGCACTGTGCTTGGAACTCTGTACCCATTGCTTCCTTTCACCCTTCATCCTCACAGCCACCTCTGCAGATAGGTAATGCTATCCCCATCTTACAGATGAGGAAACTGAGGCCCAGCCATGACTTGCCCAAAGTTTTGCAGCCAGGAAGTATTTAGGCAGGATTTGAATGCAGAACTGTGGGCAGAATTCTGGAATCTGGGCTGGGATTTTGTTCTTTGGTGATCTTGTTGTTCTTTTTGTTTTTGATGTGCTGGGGATTGAATCCAGGGCCTGGTCTATGCTAGGCAAGTGCTCTACCACTGAGCTACATTCCCGGTCTGTTTTAGTTTTATTTTGTGATAGGCCCTCACTAAGTGGCCCACGCTGCTCCTGAACTTTTTTTTAAAGGTAGGGTCTGGCTGTTCAGATTGGCTTTGAGCTCACTTCGTAGCCCAGACTTGCCTGAAACTCACAGTGATCCTCCTGCCTCAGCCTCCCAAGTGCACTCCCAAGTGCCCCTATACGTGGCTGTGTAGCTGGAATGGCAGGCATGCGGCACATTGCACACTCTCTGTCTAAGCAAATCTATCTGCAAGCAGAGTGGTTGCCTCTCTGTCCCTACTCTCCCCTCTCCCTCCCTCCTGCATCCTTGGAGACTGTAGGGGGAGGTGGGGATGGATACCCTTTCACCACTCACCCCGAGGTTCACTTCTACTTGATACTGAAGTAAAGTCTCGGCTACTGCAAGAAGGCAAGAAAAAGACATAAGAACAATTAGGAGGAAGTAGTTCTGGTGTTCTCTAGCACAGTGGGATAATTGTGGTTTGCAACAATTTCTAGCTGGGTGTAATGGTGTGTGCCTCTCCTTCCAGCTACTGGGGAGGCTGAGGCAGGAGGATCACGTGAAGCAGATGTTACAGGGGTGCACCACCACTCCCGTTTTGGAGACCTTGTTTTAAAATTTAAAAGCCATGTGAGGTGACCCATGCCTGTAATCCCAACTCAGGGGAGGCTGAGGCAGGAGGATCTGTGAGGTTGAGGTCAGCATGGGTTACATAGCGAGACCCTGTTTCAAAAAAACCAAAAAAATAAATAAAAATAATAAAGGGGCTGAGGATGTAACTCAGTATAAAGACTCTGTTTAATCTCCAGTAGCGCGCGCACACACACACACACACAGGCATGCACATGCACAGGCATGCAAAGATGGGAGGGGACAGGACAGGGTGAGGAGAGATACAGCAGAGACCAGATGGTGTGAGGGACCTGTGGGGATTTGGCAAAGGAATCCCACATGTTGGGAACAGAATGTGCAAAGGCACTGAGGCCGTTGCACGCCTACGCTGTGCAGAATTGCCCAGCCTGGCCGCAGCTGTAAACAGCAAAGCACCTAGCACATCCTGCAGGGCTGTGTAAGCCAAGTGTAGAAGACTGGTTTTTTCCTCTAAGTGACAGTGACACCCACTGATGGGCATCACGGTTAGCAGCATTCATTAAGCACACACTGATTTCCAGACACGGTCGTGTTCAAACAGGGCTGATTGCGTTTCGTTCTCACAAGGACTCCATAGCCATCTTCGTGAAGGGGAAACTGAAGCCCAAAGAGTTGGTCAGTCAGTGGTCAGGGCCGCACACCCAGAATCTTCAGGGGTGGATGGGTGCGTAACCCGCCCCTCTCCCCAGCTTTGAGCCGAGCAGCGGCGGCAGCGGAGCGAGCCCATCGGCGGCGGCTGCGTCTGTGTCCCTGTCTGTTTCTATTTCCACCGGCCCTGTCTGTCTCCGCGCGTCCCCATCTGTGCCCAGAGCCGCCGCCGTCTCTCTGCACCCGGCCCCCGCACAGCCGAGCTATTTCGGGTGTAGGCACCAAAGCCCAACAGCTCGGAGAAGCCGCTTCCTCCGGCCCCCGGCTCGGACCACGCGCAGCACGCGGCCAGCTCGGGGAGCTCCCGGGCTCTTCTGTGGGATCCCCACGCGGGGAAGCCCCCGGGAGGAGGAGGGGGCTGGGGCGACTCGGCCCCCCAGCGGCCGAGCCCGGCATTGACGCCGCCCGGAGCTCCTCCGTGCGTCAGCTGTCGTCCTGGCAACGGCCGCACACGTCATTGGCGGGCGGTGCGTCAGCCGCTCACTGACGTCACGCCCCGGGAGAGGTCGAGGGGCGCGGCGGATTCCAGCCCTGGCCGGCAGGGGGAGCCACTAACGGCGGATGCCTTCGCTTGATCCTGCAGGTGGCCCTGCCCTGGGGCGACGTGGCTCCGGCAGACCTCACCACACGGACACTCTAGGTTGGCGGGATGAAGAGGAGTCGCAGTTCCCTGTCTGTGGCCGGGATCGGGGACGAGGTGCGAGGGGCGGGATCCCTTTGGGGGCGGGACCAAGCCATAGCGGGTGGAGCCTGACATAGTGGGTGGAGTTTAGATCTCTGTGGGCGGGGCCTAGACAAGCGCCCTCTAGTGACCAAATCTGTTTCCTAAGAGTGGCCCGGAGGCACATCAACATTTTTTTTTGCCTCAGTTTACTCCTTTGACTCCACTTTTCTCCTGCAGCTCAGATCAGTAGGCTCTCAGCCTTGGGGTAGCACGCACAAGAGTCTTTTCACGGGGCTTCTCATATAGCCAAAGACTTTTGGGATTTTGTGATAGGAGCTCGCTATGTAGCTCAGACTGGTCTCAAACTCGAGAAGATTCTCGTATCTTGGCCTTGAGGATTTGGGCCAGAAAGTGGAAGGCCATGGGGGTGAGATCCTGAGTGTCTCAGATGCGTGAGGAGGAAGAGACCACTAACGTTAAGGCCAAGAGGCAGCCGCCTGGATGGGCCAGCTAGGAAGAGCCCCTCCCCGCACCAGCTAGCTGCTCCCTATGAGGGGGGTGTTCCTGGGGGAGGTTTGCAGGCCAGGGCACGCCCCACCCCACCCGTGTCCCTCCACAGAGGCCCGGGGAGATCCCGGAGGCTGGCCGCACCAACGTGCTGGGGGCTGACCTGCGTCGCCCTCGCCGCCGCCTCTCGTCTGGTCCCGGCCTGGGCTGGGCCTGCCCTGAGCCCTCGGACCCTGGTACCCTTCTGCCCCCACGGCCCACCACGCTGCCGCTGCTGATTCCGCCGCGGATTTCCATCACCACGGCAGAGGCTGACAGGTAGGGAAGAGGGGGTCAGGCTGGGAAGGTGGGGAGGCACAGGGCCCAGCCGGGCAGGGAGCAGCCCGCAGCCCTCGATAGACAAGACAGCTCGGGGCTCCCTGTTCTGCAAAAGTAGCTGAAACTCGGAACTCTATTGAGTGAGGCTGTGACATCCCTCCCGTGTCTACCCCAGGCGCCTTTGAAGCCTCCCTCCGAACGTCTTTTTCCATTTTTCCCAGCTGCCTGGGTCAGCAAGGTGCTATACAAAAATCTGGAGTCCTCCCAGGGCCTCCCTCCCTTCTGCTCTCTGCAGGCCACGGCTCTCTGCAGTCCCCAGTGTCGCCCCCCTCACTCTGTACCCCCCCCCACAGTGACTCAACTGAAACTCAAGGTCTCGCTTTGGTACTGATACAACGGCCCACTTCCGGATGGGGGGAGAAGTGACTGTCATTCCTCCTAGCTTCTGTTTGGTTCAAGTCCAGCCAGATCCATCTCGGGACTCAAGTCTTAGCTCCAAATGACAGCCCTGGCCCACTGCCTTGGCGCTTCCTTCTGCAAGCCCCTCCCCCCATGCAGATCTCCCCAGCCAGAGCTCCAGTCTGGGCTGAATTTTGTAGAATTCAACCTAGCTCGGGACCCTCAAATGACCCAGGGAAGCCCCGCGGCCTTGGAGACCCCTTAGAAGCCTGGGGGGAAGAGAGGGCTACATTTCTGGCCTCTGGGATACACCACGGCTGCTGATGGGGGGCCCCAGTTGTTGCTCCGCGTTTGCCCACGCTGGGAGCCCCCCGCCGGTGCGGAGAAAAGTGATGGTGGAGGCTGGAAGCGGGAAGGTTGTTTTTTAATAAAGAGAACAGCACGGGGTGGGGGGGGAGGTAGTGGCAGACGGCAGGGCCTGTCCCCAGGAACCCGGGAGAGGGGGCGCACGGGGGTGCGGGGCTGGCCTCCGAAGCGCGGACCTGAGCGGTTTGGCGTCTGAGTGGGGATCGGTTTGGGGCTCCCGGGGGCGCATGAGCACCCCTACCCTGCAGCCCGCCGCGGCCTGGGGGGATGGGGGCGCGCTCGATCCCGTTCGCTCTTTGCTCGCTCGGCGCGGCGCTGGGGGAGGCGGCAGCGTGAGTCACGGCGACTCCCGATTTAGGTGCCGGAAGGGGGGTTCTGCCGGCGGGGGCCGCGGGAAGGAGGCTCGGCTGTTTACTCGCCTGAAAAGGGCATGGTGGTGTGCCCCGTGGCTACCGGGCCCTGCCTCAGTTTACCTCCAGATGCGCTTTAGGAGACAGCGATATATAGAGCAGTGGGCGGAGGACAGTCGCAGTATGCGCTACAGGGCGTCCTCCTGCCACACCGGGAACCAAAGCGACACACCCCAGAGACACCCCGAAGAGGCCCCGGCATACACAGAGTCCCTCTGATAGCACAGCTAGGCGAAGGAGGCCGAATGGCGTGCACGGCTCTGCAAGCACGCACCGATAACAATGCCCAGCCACGCGCGTGGGAACCCAGAGCGCAGCCCCCAGCAGCGGCCCCGAACCCGGAGACGCGCACGCCCTCCAGACAAGCAGCGCACGTGCGCGCCCAGCCCGCAGCCAGACACACGGATCCCCACACACCGCACAACACACAGAAACAGGCAGACGGGAGCAGCCAACCACGTGCGCGCACACACTTCCAGCTAACACCGAAAACACGGCCGGCCCTCGGAAGGGGCCACGTGCGCGCACATCCCGCCCCGGCCGCGCACCGTCACCAGCCTCCGCCCGCAGCCAGGCGAACCCCGGCACCCCGCCACTGCCTGCCGCAGCCACCAAGCGCGCGTGGCACCGGGACCCCTCCCCAGGAGCTTCCCCCGAGCGCGAGGTATCGGCGAGGACACGCCAGCACCCGGCTCCGCCTCCGCCGTGATGGACAGACTGACTAACGCGCCGGCAACCAGTCCGGCGTCTTCTGGCCGATCGGATTAACCGTTTAACTCCTTCGCGCCCGTGCGCGCCGCTGTGAGGCTGGGCGCTCCGGAGAGAGCTGAGTGCCGGCGCCCCCTCCCCGGCGGGAGCAGGGCTCTGCGTGGGTGGGAGGGCCCCCCTCCTTGGGTGGCTGCCCCCCACTGGCCCGGACGGAGGAGGAGAGGGGCGGCGCTGACAGCCGCGGCGGGCGGGGGGCAGGGAGGGGCGGGACGGGGCGGGGGAGTCGGGGCTGGCGCCGAACGCGGAGAGCGCAGCCGGGCTCGGAGCCGAGCACCAGGAGCGGACAGGAAGCCACGGCGCCCGGCCCGGGGGCGATCGGCCCGCAGCGCCCCCGGGTCTGTCCCCGGGGCGCCATGGCCCCACTGAGGCCGGGCGCACCCGCGGGGCTCCGGGCGCGTCGGCTGGCGCGCAGCTGAGTGGGGTGCAGCCTGTAAAGGCCGGGGCCCCCTCCGGGGCGCAGGTTGGGGGGCCGGCGACATGGAGCCCCCGGCCGCCACCTCGGAGAGGAGCCTGTCTCTATCTCTGCCCGGGCTTCGGGAGGGCCAGGCCACCCTCAAGCCGCCCCCTCAGCACCTGTGGCGGCAGCCGCGGACCCCGATCCGTATCCAGCAGCGTGGCTACTCCGACAGCGCGGAGCGCTCGGAGCCCGAGCGGCCGCCACACCGGCCCATAGAACGCGCCGACGCCGTGGACACCAGCGACCGGCCCGGCCTGCGCACGACCCGCATGTCCTGGCCTTCGTCCTTCCATGGCACCGGCACAAGCAGCGGCAGCGCGGGCGGAGGCAGCGGCAGGCGGTGAGACTCGGGGCGGCGGATGCGCGCGGGGCGCCAGGGCGCGCAGGGAGGGCGCAGAGCGTCCCGCCGACCGCAGGGGGCGCTGTGACGCGGGTGGGGTCGGTGTGACTGGCGGGGGCGGAGAGATGGGAGTTCAGTTGCGGGGGCGTAGCGGGCAGGACGGGGTCTACCTGTGCAACTACTGAAGCCAGCCCTGTGGTCGCACTAGGGGGCGCCATGCTGCGTGGGGGTTGACGGGGTCTGGGCTGGAGAAGGGGCGGCAGCTTTAGGGGGAGCTGGACGGTGAGTGGTTAGACCACACGGTGCTCCGGGATGGACGCTCAGGGTCCTTTGGGGTGTGGAGGCTTCTGTGAGGCCATTGGTGACTTGCCCTGCCGCAAAAGGGGCAGAGATGGAGAGGCGGTTTGTTAGGATGGAGCCGCCGTCAGGGCAGGAGCGGGGTTCCATAGCTGCCCGGAAGCAGGGGACAGTGCCAGGGGCACACAGCCCCAGCGCCGGGTGACTGAGACCCTGCTTCCTCAAGGACCAGTGTCTTGGGGGGCGGTGCTGAGTTGGGGTCGCTCTGAGGATTATCCTGCCGCTGACCTCAGTTTGTCCCCCTTGCTGTGGAACCAGCCGTCACTACCTTGGCAGTGTGTTCTGCGGGGCTGCTGGGGTCCCATGATGGTGACAGTCCCTTTGTGCTTGCAGATTACTGTGGTTGTGACATGGTAGCTGCGTGCTCCAGGCACAGCGATTGTGACAGTGTGCCGGGTCTGCTCCATCCTACGGTGACTGCCATAGGGTGACTGCCTGTCCTCCTGGGACGGGTGATTATGACAGCAACAGTGTGTTCCAGGAACACAGTGGTTTCTCAGGGTGATTGTCTGCTTCTGGGACAGTGTGACACAGTGTGCCCCCAGGGCCGTGATGGTGAAACTGTGTACCCCACGAATGCACTGACTGCTGCGTGGCTTCGTGCCTTCCTGGGGACAGTGTGGTGATGTCCCCGGAACTTCCCCTGCTGCGCGGGACCCTGCAAGACAGTGGCTGTGCTTTCACCTGCCCCATGCACGCGTCTGAAAGTTGGAGCCCTGACTTGGGACTGTCCCTGCTGCTCACCTGAGACGCCCTAAAAAGTGGTGTCACCACAGGGCATTCTCAGTGATTGTTCCTGGCCTGAGGTGCCCCAGGGTCTGACCGGGTAACCAGGGCGACTAACACCTTCATTCACCCATGCCCGCCTGCTGTTTGGGGCGACACCTGGAGGCTCAGGTTTGGGTTTCTTGGCAATGGAATCCCCAAGTGGGGCCTGAGGCCATGACCTCTTTTTCCTAGATCCCTCTGGGGACCTCCACCAGCCACCTCCATTTCTAAATGACATTGACCCAACACAGTCTGATATTTCCCAGGAGAACCAGAGAGGAGCGAAGGAAAACAAAGCTAAAATCAACAGGAAATGCCAGGACCTGGGGCAGGCGGCCAGCGCAGCCACCGTCCCAGGAGACCAGGGTGGGGGTGGGTACAGCCAGCTGCATTCCCTTTTAAGGCCCTAGGGATTTCCTCTACCCTGGTCTCCACAGCAGTGCCTCTCAAGGGACAGGGGCTGAGTGATGATAATCACAGTTATTTCAGTGACATCTGTCTCTTCATGGCTTTGACTCAGGCCCCATGCCAGGGACTCACGGCAGGTGGTCTGTAAGGTGTCCTGGTCAGACAGATGAGGACACTGAGGCCCAGAGGTAAACAACACACACGCACACACACACGCACGCACACGCACACGCACACACGCACACGCACACGCACACGCGCACGCGCACACGCACACGCACACGCTCGAACAGCCTGAAACGGCAGAGCTGAGATTCCAGGTCAGGTCTGCCCGGTGCCTGTGTGACTTTGCCTAAATGTCCTAACCTCTTGGGGCCTCAGTTTCCTGGAAGGAAAGTGGGGCCGCAGTTGTCATGGGCCTGCTGGTCAGTTTGAGAGTGCTGTGAGCTGGGATTTGTGTGGAGGATTTAACCTGGCGAGCGTCCAATAGATTATCTCCCAGGACGCCAGCGGACACTGCTGCCCCCGAGTGGGAATTAACAGCAGGAGTCTCTGCTGGGTCCGGGGTCTCTGCTTCTCCCTGACACTGTGTGGGCTGTGGGCCGGAGCCCTGTCCCTGCCCCTTGAGTAGGAGCCGGAGACCCCAAGGGCCTTCTGCAGAGACCCACATTTCTCCATCTTGGAGACCATCCAGCCACCAGGAAGATCGTCTGGTCAGTGAGCCCTGGGGACCCCCGGAGAGGTGACACCGCCCCGCCCCCACCCGACACGGCATTTGCACCCCGAGCCGACCTGGGGGTGCAGGAGGCCGCAGCCCTGGCGCACCCCGCGGGGCTGAGTCACGGCGCCCCACGATCTGTCAAGCAGCAGATGGCAGAGGAGGGCCAGGAGGGGAGGACAGGGCTGCTGGGCTCGGGGGCGGGCCCGGCGCACGCCTTCCCCTCTGCGTGGGCCCCTAAACCCTCGCCTTCTCCAGGCGATGCCCCCCGGAGCGGGTGGAAAAGCCGCGGTCGGTTCCGCCTCTAGCAAGTAGCCTCTGTCTTCCCTTGGGTCCTCACCCAGCCCTGGCCCCTGCGTTGCTCCCAGCCCCCCGGGGGGGAGGGGGGCGGGGGGAGGTGGCGAGCAGGGCTCGCGCGCGCCGCCTGCTGGGAGGAGAGGAAGTCACAGCCCGCGCGCGCCCCGGGTCACCCCCTGCCTCTGCGCCTCAGTCCCGCACCCCGAATTATTATTTCATGCCTATCGAGCGCCTGGGTTGCGGGCGCCAGACCGGCTGGCCGCAGGCCGCGGGGGTGGGACCCGATCGCTGTCCTCAGCCTCCACCCCAAGGCGGTCGCCTGGCAGACGCGGAGGAGCTGGGCCGGGAAGTTGCGCAGCGTGAGAAGTTCACGTCCGCCCGCGCGTGTTCGTGCCCGCGCTTCACTTCCAAGAGTCCCAGTCGCAGGACTCCTACTCAGCCGACAGAGGCGAAGCCACTTGTGCAAGGTCACGCGGCCGGGAAGGGCAGAGTTAAGATTTAAAAACAATGCTTAGGATGGTGGCCTAGGCCTCGAACTGGCAGCAGCGATCCTCCTGCCTCAGCCTCCCGAATGCCGGGATGACAGGCGAGGATGGAATTTTGAGGGGCAGTTATTTCCATTCCTGTGCCCTTTTCTTGCTCTGCGGTGCCAGAGTATCAGTTTCCTCACCTGCCCATTCATTCTGTGGACACACACTTGAGATCGGCAGTGGCTCAGAATTTGACAGACCTGGCTCAGCTGCCTGGGACACGCAGACTAGTGTGAGTGCAGCAGAAATAGCAATGAAGATAAAGCCACCCGGTAATTATAGATGGTGACATGTGGGCTGTGAGGAACAGAGGGAGCCTGAGGTCAGGCAAGGCCTCTCTGAGGAGGTGACATTTGATCAGAGACCTAAATAAATGGAGGGAGGATACTCTGTGCGGATCTGATGGAAGAGGGTGCCAGCTGGAGAGACAGCAGCTGGTGCAAAGGTCCTGCAGTAGGAACAGGAAACGCTGGCACAGAGAAAGTGAGGGGTGAGTGGAAGGAACTGAGGTGGGGAAGTAATGGGGAGCTCAGAGGTCATGGGCCAGGGCTGGCTTCCTAAGAAAAGGACAAAGGTCATAGGGCTGGAAGGAAACATACACAAAAGGCCTGTGTAGCCTCAGGGCTAAAATTCAAAAAGTCTCTGACCCAATTCTACTCCCTCGGGATGGATGGCCAGCCCAAGCTGTGGTCCTTGTCTGGACCTCAGTTTCTCCATCTCTGAAATGGGCCTGTTGCCCATAGCTGATCTGCATTGAACAATAGAGGGATAGCCAGGACAGAGGAGGCTTAGCCAGCAGGGCACAAGGACACCAGGGACAAGAACCGTGGGGTCGTGCTGGGCAGGGCTTGGCTCCAACTGGGACTAGGGCTGAAACTTGCAGGGGGTCTATGGCAAAGGCTGCTACTGACATCTACTGGGTGATAGAGTCCAGGCCTATGACTGTTGCCACACAGCGCTTGGTGCAGCTTCCAGCACCAACAGGGACAACCCCAGAGCTGTGGAGGGCAAGGGGCCAAGTTCTCAATTAGGTGAATTGCAGCTGAGGGGACATGGCTGAGGGTGCAGTTAAAAAAGAAACACAAAGAAGGGCATGGCAGTACACACCTGCAATCCCAGTAGTTGGGAGGCTGAGGTAGGAGGATCTCAAGTTCAAAGCCAGCCTGGGCTACATAGTGCGACCCTGTCTCAAAAAATAAAACAGACCGGGTGTGATGGTGCACACCTGCAATCCCAGCACTCAGGAGGCTGAGACAGGAGGATTGCTGCAGGCTCACGACCAGTCTGGGCTACAAAGTGAGCTCAAGGCCAGCCTGGACTAAATAGTGAGACCCTGTCTCAAAAAGACAAAAAACAAACTTTTTTTCCTTTTCTGAGGGTCAAACCAAGGGCCTCTCATAGGCTGCATTCCTGCACCTAAATCTTATATATAAAATGCAGATATATAGCTGTTTCATGATCCACGCCCCAGAAATTTATTCTGGGGGCCTCCACACAGCAGAACCTATGAATGCTCAAGTTCTTTCTTTCCTCTACTTCTCCTTTTTCTTTTCTTTTTTTTTTTTTTTTTTTTTGAGGGAAAGTTAGGGTCTGGCCTTGAACTTGTGGCAATCCTCCTGCCTCAGCCTCCTGAGTGCTGGGATGACAGGCCTGTGGCGTCATGCTCGATTTCTCAGGTTCTTTATGTAAGATGACACAGTGTTTGTATAGAACTCATGCCTGTTCTCCCGTCTACCTAAAGTCACCTCTAGGTGACTTACAACAGCTCCCACATATGGACGCTATGTACATAGTTGTACTGTGTGTGTGTGTGTGTGTGTGTGTGTGTGTGTGTGTGTGTGTGTGTGTGTGTGTGTTTAATGGTACTGGGGATTGAACTCACGACCTTGTGCTTGCCAGGCAGGTACTTAAGCCACTGAGCTAAATCCCCGGCCCTACACTGAATTGTTGAGGCAAAAAGTGAGTTCCTACACATTCAGAATTAACACAGTTTTTTCTTTCTTGCATTTTGCATTGCTGCTGGAATTTGGGAATGGCAAACCAGTAGCTCTGGAGAACCAGTTCTCCACACACCACTCACACAGATAATAACATTTCACAGGGAGCAGGGCATGGAGGTGCACACCTGTCATCCCAGCACTTGGGAGGCTGAAGCAGGAGGATCGCCAGGAGTTTGAGGTCAGCCTGGGCTACATGGTGAGTTCCAGGCCAGCCCGAACGACCCAGTGAGACTGAGTCAGAAAAAAAAAAAAAATGCATCGTGAAATACGGATGACAGCAGGCACTGAAAGGGCAAGGGCTGGCTACACCCAGACAGTACACAGACTTCGTGTGCCTCTGTGAGCAGGGTGTTCTCAGTGTACCCATTCCACAGCTTGCAAAAACAAGACCCAGTGAAATGAAATGATTTGCTCAAAATGGCCAAAAGTGCGAGAGACCAGACTCAAACCCAGGCCACCTAACTCTGGGCCAAGGAAAGGTTACACCATGGCATGGCACAGGGAATCCTCACTAGGACCCCAGAATGTCCCCATCTGTTTGTGTGGCTGGGTCTGCCATGGAGGGAAGGGTGGGTTCTTGGGGTGCACTGGAGGTTTCCAGGGTGTTGAGGTTTTTTTTTCCTTTAAGAGTCCAGGGTGACCTCGAACTGGAACTCGAGGTGAGCCTCCTGCCTCAGCCTCAGCCTTGCGCCACTACACCCAGCACCTGGGTTTCTGAAGCTGTCTCAGAAGCAATGAGAATACAGCTAGGAAGATGGGGAGATTTGGGGGAACTATGACTGTGCACCTCAAAGCACGTCTGCGATTCGTGGGGGGAACCCAGGGATTTGGAGGCTCCCCTAGGTTGTGACGGAATGGTTATTTCAGGGACAGAGCCGTGCAGAGATGGGGAGGCGAGGGGCGGCCTCTGAGGGCTGGGAGCCCTTCCACATCAGAGGGGTTTGTGGGCGCGCCCCGGGATTTGAGGGGCGTCTGCTGGGGTGTGAGGAGACGCTTCCGGCGCTGGCGGGCGGTCAGAGGCTTGGTGGGGTCTGCGGGGAGCGCCCCGGGCCCCGCGCCCCGCCCCGGGGGCGGCCCCTGCGCGAAGCCGGAAGGGCCGAGGCGGCGACGGCCGGGCGGGTGCGGCCGCGGGGCCCCAGGGCTGCGCCGCCGGCCTCCGAGGGCGGCGCGCCCGGGCCATGGCGCGGCGGCCGCTGGGCCTGGGCCGCATCCCGGAGCTGCAGCCGGCGGCCACCGAGGACGACACGTTCCTGCCCGAGCCCCCGGCCCGGCGCGCGCCCCGCCGCCCGCGATCGCCGCCCTCCTCGCCCGTCTTCTTCGCCAGCGCCTCCCCAACTTTCCGCAGGCGCCTCCGGCTCCTCCGCGGCCTCCAGGATCCGGGCCGCCAGGCGGGACCCGGGTGAGTGCGCGCCCAGGGCCGCGGGTTCGAGGCCCCCGCGGGCCACTCGGTGCGCGCGGGGGCCCGGGGAGGAGGCAGAGGGGCTCTGCGGCTTCAGCGCGCTCCCCAACCTCGCTTTTCCTCTTCCGCCACGAGGCAGAGATAAGAATCATCCCTGCCGCGGGGTTGCCGTGGAGACATCTGATAGGGTATGCAGTAGGCGCTCAATAAACGCCAGGACCGCCCACTTCCTGTGCAGACCCGGAGGGCAGGAGCCGGCCCTGCACGCCCGGTGACCCTCGACACACACACGTGTTCAGCCCTGGGGCTCTTTGTCCAGCGCCAGTGAGGCCGGGGATTCCCGGGGGTGCTGGGCAGCGGCGGCGCGTGCAGGAGCGCAGAGGGCAAATGGAACTCCCCTACCGGGCCAGCGGCCAGCGTTCGGTGGGCTGTGGGGACAGGAAGCTTGGGCGACAGGCCTGGAGGCCACATCCGGTCGGGCTTCCCGGTGTCCAGCTCTGGTGGACATCAAGGCGGGTAGGTGGGAGGGGGCATGGCTGGCACTGGAGCCTCTCCAGGGCCTTTGTCCCCTGTGGCTCTGTGCCACTGCTTTGGGACATAGACTGAAAGGAAGGAACTGCCGGACGCCCCAGGACCCAGCTTGGCCTTAGGGAAGGGGTGGGCAGGGAAAGTGCAGGAGGAGGGGCCAGACTGTGGGCGACCCCAGGAGGTCCCCAGCGGGAGGAGGAAATGTGTGGTTCTCCGGGGATTGTGCTGGGTCTTTGTCTCCAATTTTGCCTCTAACAGTCAGGTTGGGGCTTGGGGGTGGTTGTGGGATGTCTGTGTTTGGTTTGGTTTGGGTTTTGTTTGTTTTTTGTGAGACAGGGTCTGGCTGTGTAGCTCAGGCTGGCCTCAAACTGGCAGGGGTCCTCCTGCCTCAGCCTCCCCGGTGCTGGGATGACTGGCTTGTGCCCGGGCCCTGCGGTTTCTGTGTGGTTTTTTTGGCTGTGTGCGTCTTCCTGGGTTTACACCTGGGCCGCAGGCTGAGCCCCACCCCCAGTCCTTGTTTTATTTTTTATTTTGAGACAGTGTCTCACTTTGTCACTCAGTTGCCCAAACTGGCCTTCAACTTGGGGTCCTCCTGCCTCAGCCTCCCAGAGCGCTGGGCTGACAGGTGCGCCCACCACATCCGGCTCCTCCCCGTTTCTGCCCACCCTTCTCCGGACCCTCGGCCTCCCTGTGCAGGCTGGAGTGAGTTCTCTTCCCCCGGGAGCGCACGGCCTCTGAGACCTGCAGCCAGCAACAGCTCGACGTCAGGGCTGGGGGCGGGGACACAGAAGCCCGGGAGTCCCCAGGCCCGGGCGGGAGCGCGCGGGCGGGAAGTGTGAGCCCAGCTCCGCGGGAGGCTGGCGCGCGGTCCGCGGTGGCGCTGTGTCGGCGCGCGCCGGCTCGCTCGCTCGCTGGGGACCGGCGGCCGCCCCTGGAGGGGACCGCGGGGCGGGGCTGGGTGGGGGCGGCGCCTGCGGCTGTCACCGACACCTCGGGCCGGCGGGCGGCGCGCGCCATACTCCGGGCAGCCGTCCCCATGCGCGCCCCGACGGCGCCGGGCTCCCATGCGCCCCAGCGCAGCGCCCCGTGCCCGACCCCGGCCCGCTGCCCTGGTCCTGACCCCGGGCCCCGGCTCCCCGACCTTCTTCTCCTTCGGCGGCGAGGACTCTCGGCGACACCCGCCGGGCAGATCTGTCAGGTGGGTCCCAGGCCTCCTTGGAAAACAGAGGGCGCTGGCCGTGCCGGGGAGGGGGGTCACCCCCACCCCCTTCCTGGACCCTAAAGGCGCTGACGGCCTCCTGAGGGGGCCACCTCGCCCCTAAAGCCCTGGGCCATCCCCAGGGTCCCGGCACCCTCTTTGCGCCCCTCAGCCCGGGCTGCTGGCACTGCCGCTGGCCGCAGACACGGGTGTCCAACGTCACCTGGCGTCGGCTCCCAGGCCACTGGCGGGGAGCCAGGTCCCCGAGGCCTTGCTCTGGCTCTGGCTGGACACGCTCCCCGCACCCCCCAGCCGGGTTGCCAGGCTGAAAACCAAGCTGGGAGCTGCGCTGGGGGCGGGGCGCGGAGGTTCCTGGATGCCTGCAGGGGAGAGCTGGGGCCGGAAAGTGGCCTTAGGGTTCCCAGAATTTTACAGCAATGACCTTGCCACCCTACATGAACCCCATCGGATATCTGCGACATGCACAGGGGCACTCGCCACGGTCACACCCACCCAAGGGCACTGGGGGTCCCAGACTGTTTACTGTACCAGGTGTGAGGGTCCTGGCTTCTCAGGGTACAGGGAGGACCTGCAAGGGACCCATGGCCACATGCAGGTGACACATGGCCCACAGCTACTCCAGCCTGTCCGTGACACAGGTTCAGAACACCTCTATCCCTGCCCCCCAGGGGACCGGCACCGAGACACCTGCGCCCGGCAGACACGGGACGCAGCTGGTACCCACTCAGGCAGGGACTGTCCCAGCCCGGTGCAGCACAGGCGGTCACCCAGCCGTGGAAACATGTTTGAGGAGGCGCCGGTAAACACACACCACTCTGCCCGTCTTTTTTTGGTTTTGTGAGGCAGCCTTACCGTGTAGCCCAGGCTGACCTGGAACTCAAGGCAGTCCTCCTGCCTCAGCCTCCCGAGCGCTGGGATTATGAGCACCACCACATCCGCTCCCTCTCCTGGACCTACACTAACGCTCCTTGCACACCCAGCCCCACAAACAGCTGTGTCACCTGGCACCACATGCCCGCCTGGCAGACACGCGCCAGTGCCCTCTGTCAGCCTCCGTGTGACCTTCACAAAGTGACAAGGCCTTTCCTTAGAGGTGGCCAGAGGAGGTGGGACTCAGTTCTGTTCCTCTCTATGTCCTGGGGGGCAGTCCCCAGCTCCTGTACACCAAGGTAGCCTGACCGCTCCTCTCCAAGGCCACCTACTGCCCCATGCAAGTTACGCATTCCTTCTGTGCCTCTGTTTTATTGTCAGGAAAGTGGGGCTTTCATGTATCCAGGCCGGCCGTGGCGGTTGCAGGCCTGTAATCCTAGCACCCAGGAGGCTGAAGCGGGAGGGTCCACGCAAGCCTGCGCTGCAAAGCAAGACCCTGAGCCCAAAAAAGGGGGGGGCACTGAGGCACAGCCCAGGGCTTGGCAGTGGCATTCAGTAGCATCTGTCCACATCCAGTTTGATTGTAATCTGTTTTTGTCTGTCACCCTCCAGAGCTGTATTTGATGTCCCTAGAGCCCGTGTGGGCAGGCCTAGGTGGCCCCATAGACGTGGAGGTAGGTGGCAGCACCATGCAGGGTGCAGCCGAGCAGTCAGCCTGCCGGGGGAGGGGGAGTCCGGTAGGGCTGCGGTGTGAATCTTTGGGTCCCCCCTGAGTGTGGCTTATGGCTCTGGGGACAGGAGTTGCAGGCCGGGAACCCTGGAGTCTAATTCCAGGGTGGCTGCATCCCTACTCCGTCCCCTCACGGCCCAGGGGACAGCCCCCCCCATCCTCTTCCGCACAAACAGCCTCGCCCCAGGAGTGCGCTCTTCCGTCCAGGTACCCGGTCGGCTCCTGCTGACGTGCGCTAGGTCCCCGGGGAGGTATCTCTGTCACCAGGAGGCCGAGCAGCACCTGGGGCCGGTTCTCCTTCTCCATAGCTTTGTTCCTACCTGGAGTGGGGGTGGGGATCCCCTATGGAGGAGCAGCGCCAGCTTAGGGGACCTGGTTCTCTGGCAGTGAGGTCACCACCCCTCCCTGCCTCAGTTTCTCCAGTGAGCAGAATGCTAGCCAGACCCACTTCAAGAATTTTTTGGCAGCAGCCCAGCATGGTACCACACACCTGTTAACCCTCCACTCAGGAGGCTGAGGCAGGAGGATCTCCTGGGGTTCAAGACCAGGCTGAGCTACACAGTGAGCTCTTGTCTCAACCCAGAATCACGACTTACGGCAATATTAATGGGTCATTGCGTACAGAGTATGTTGATAGGGGCACACACACAGCAAGAAGTGTCACAGCCGGATGTGGTGGCCCATGCCTGTGACCTCAGCACCCTGGGAGGCTGAGGCAGGAAGGTAACAAGTTCAAGCTTAGTGCAGTCAACTTAGTAACTTAGAGAAGCACTATCTCAGAATGAAAAATGCAAAAAATTGGGGACATAGCTTAGTGGGAAGACCCTGGGTGCCACCCCAGCACCACAGACAGGCCAGCAGACAGACACAATCAATCAGTCAATCAACAAATGTCTCATTATTACAGCTTGAGTGTCCCTAATCAAAAACCCAAAATTTGAAAGGCTCCGAAATCCAAAAGGCTCTCATAGGCTGCAGGTGAAAAATTTCACATCGTGACACTTTGTTTCCTGGACGTGATGCTAAGAGCTACCGTATAAACCAGGCGTGGTGGTGCATGCCTGCAATGCAAACACTCGAGAGGCTGAGGCAGAAGGATCACCAGGAGTCCCAGCCAACCTAAGCTACATAGTGAGACCCTGTCTTGAAAAACTAAATAAAAAAGGATATAAAATGGCCTCTTGGTAACGTGTGAGGGGTGTGTGGTGCACACGTGAATTTCACGTCTAGACTTGGGTTCCAGCACAAGATGTGTGTGTCATCCTGTGTGCAGCGGAGGTGTGTGCAGAATCTGAAAATGTCTGAAACACTTGGTCTCATGCACAAAGGATGTGGCTGTGGCTGATGGAGCCCCAACTTTGTGTGTGCATCTGGGGACAGGATCGTGTTGTGTATCCCGGGCTGGCCTCGAACCTGGTGCCATGATGGGCACATCAAATGGTCCTGACACTCTTACTGCACAGGCAAGAGTTTGTTTCCGGGCCTTTTTCTATGCTGTTGATCTTGATGCCAGCGCCATACCGTTTTGATTACTGTAACTTTGGGGGGACGTTTTGAATCAGGAAGCAGAGTCCTCCAGCTTGGTTCTTTTTTGTTTCAGGATTTTTTTTTCAAGATTGTTTTGGCCGTTTGCACCCTTTTTGTAGTCCATGTGAGTTTTAGAATGGTTTTCTTTTCAGAAGAAAATGTTGGGTTGGGGAGACATGGTCTCTAAGTTACTGGCACTGATGTGACTGTCGTAACACGGTTCTGCCTTGGGAGTGAACTGCCAGGGATGCTCTGTGTGGCTTTAGTATTTAGTATTCCATGCATTTGGATTTTTGTATTCCATGCATTTGGATTTAGTATTCCATGCATCTGGGTGTGCACCTTTGGTCCCAGGATCCGTCGTTTGCTTGGAACTTGAAGTGCAAGCACGCTGTGTTGTTGCCTGGGGACTCGTGACCCTTCTAACCAGGACACTGTGTTTGATTCTTGTGGGTTTTGGGCCTCACGGTCCTGCCAGAGGGCTGCTGTACTGTCTTCAAATCCATGGACACAGGATAGCTTTCTCTACATAGTTTTGATTTTTTTCTTGTTTATTTGTTTGAGGCAGGGTCTTGCTATATATTCCAGGCTGGCCTTGAACTCACTATGAAACCCAGGCTAGTCTCAGATTTGCCAAGACCTTCCTGCCTCAAGTGCTAGTATGTGCCACCCCACTTAGCTTGTATTTGATTTCTTTTTTTTTGGTACTGGGGATTGAATTTACAACCTCACGCTTGCCAGGCAGGTGCTTCGGGTGCTGAGCGAAATCCCCTGCCCTGTCTTTGATTTCTTTCAGGACTCTTTTTCTTTACTGTGCTATAGACTGAACTCAGGGCATCTCATATGCTAGGTTAACACTGCATCAGCCCCGTAAGTTTTAATTTACAGTTCCCAAAAAATGATTTGTTAGGGATTCAAAGCTTGTGGTCAACTTAACGCCAGCCGAATTAAATCACCGTGGTGCTGAGCGGAGTTGGTCCACCTGAGGAAAGTTGCCAGCATAAACAGAGAGGTGGAGAAGAAGAGTGAGGCCTTGTGGGTTTCTCTAAGTGTTGCTGTTTGAGCCGTTGGTTCTCCTGGAGGCAGCTCGTCATGACTAGCTTCCCCCGTGTGAGTTCGACCATTGTCATCGGAGGAGCTTGGGACCTTGTTGGTGACAGTGGCTGTGGTTCACTTTGGGGGAGCTCTGGTCCTTACATGGAGCATCGCTTCCTGGCTCTGGAGGGGAAGACTTGTGCCGTTTAATCTCCAGGAGAAACTCGTCACGCTGGCTCCCTGGCATGTACTTAACTGTGCTTATCATTGGAGGAGCTCGGGGCCTCCGTGTCGCTGAGGGTGGCTGTGGTGCTTTTCAGGACAGCCCTGGTCCTTGTTATGAGTGTGACTTCTCGGCTCCAGCGTAGAACCCTCAACCTAAAAGCACAGCTCCTTCACCCCGCTGGTGTAGACTTTCTAGCTTCCACCACTGACCTTTGGGCCTTCCCAGCACAGATCCATAAAAGAGACTTGTGTGAGTCCTTGTTGTGGGCTTTAGACCTCCAGTTGGACTCGTGGAAGCATTGTCATGAGCTCTGGGTCTTTATCTGGACTCATTAGGACAATGCTGTGGGATCCAGGCCCTTGGCTGAATATTCTGTGTCTTTAGTGTTGTGGACAGATTTCTTGAACTTTCTTTGGTTAAACTCTGGGTACCTCATAAATAATATTATAAATGCTGTGTCCTGATTCTAATTGTTCTCTGCACAACCCCTGACTACAACAGATGTTTTCTGTACTCTTTGACTCTTGCATTTCTTCTGTGGGCAGCTGTCTTGGGACAACTGGCTCGTGTCCGTCTCCTTTGTGAAGCAGGGTTTAGGGTTACAAATATAGCTCAGTAGTAGGGCGCCTGCTTGCCTAGCATGCACCGAGGCTCGGGTTCATTCCCGAGGGCCACGCTCAGAAAAAACCAAAACTTCATTCCTTTGATGGGCATGGTGCCACACATGTAATCCCAGCACTCAGGAGGCTGAGGCAGGAGGATCACCTAGAACTTGAGACCAGCCTACATAGTAAGACCCTGTCTCCAAAAAATCAAAAAATCTTTCCCCTGTAGTTTAGTATTAGGAGGGAGGGCAAACAATAAGTTAGTGGAATACAGTATAAGGAATAAGTATACAGGATAAGTGGAATACAGACTATATTGTCGAAATAGTATGTTTTTTGTCTTTTGCGTTTTCTTGTAGTACTAGAAATGAAACCCAGGGCCTCAGACATGCTAGGCGTGTGCTCACCACTGAGTTACACTTCCCGGGCTTTCGATTCTGAGACAGGAGCCAGGCATGGCAGCACATACCTGTCATCCCAGCACTTGGGGGGCTGAGGCAGGAGGATTGCTGTGAGTTCAAGGCAAACCTGAACTACACGGTGACCTGTATGGGTTTTGCTATGTAGCCCATGCTGTCCTGGAACTTGAGATCCTCCTGCCTCAGCCTCCCTATCGGTTACATTACAGTAGGTGTGCATGGCGGCGCCCAGCTATGGGTTGGAATTGGACATGTGTCAAAACAGGGCAGCTTCCCTGATGTTTGAGCTGAGGCTAGAAAGGGGGGCCATTGTGAATCTGGGGAGGAGGAACAGACTGGATAAGGGAGCTGAGGCAGAACTACGTCGGGAACATTTAGAGAGCAACCGGGAGGACACAGAAATGGAGCCTGGCTTTTGTCCTGGGCGACATGGGAGCCAGAGAAGGCGCTGAGCTGCAGGAGACTCGATCTGACTGGTGCCCGTTGCGCCCTCTGGTGGCAGTGGGAGGAATAGACGGAGTAAAAACAACACAGGGACCTAGATCGATGTGTCCGCCTCTTCCCGGCTAGGGGTGAAAGAGGGTGGCCCAGACGGATTTGGGTGGATTCCGGCAGCCAGGCAAATCTGAGGTGCAAAGCACAGAGTGGGAGGGACCAGGGCTGACCCTAAGCTTTTGGCCTCCCGAGGACTGTAAGGACAGGCACATGCCCTCACCTCCTGACCTCCCCGACCCTGACTTGGCTTCCCTGATCGCTCCTTCTGCGTCTCCCCCCCAACCGCAGCTTCGAGGCAGAAAATGGGCCGACGCCATCCCCTGGCCGCAGCCCCCTGGACTCGCAGGCGAGCCCGGGCCTCGTGCTGCACGCTGGGGCAGCCACCAGCCAGCGCCGGGAGTCCTTCCTCTATCGCTCGGACAGCGACTATGACATGTCACCCAAGACCATGTCCCGCAACTCATCGGTCACCAGCGAGGCGTGAGCAGACCTCTCCTCACCCCCAAGCCTGGTCCCAGCACAAGCTGCCCACCCCACTCACCTTCCATACCTGTGTGCCCCAGTTAAGGGTCTGGCAGCCCAAACGCCCGAGTGCCACCCAGCTAGGCAAGTGCTGTGCCACCAAGCTGCACTGATTTTATTCTGAGACAAAGTCTCACTAAGTTGTCCAGACTGGGCTTGAACTTGCAAGCCTCCTGCCTCAGCCTCCTCTCGATGGATTGGCTAGGCCCCACCCCTCCTCCTCCAGGGGCCAACCTTAGGCCCTGCAGCCCCCTGCCTGACCCGTTTCTCTCAGGACCACCCCCGGCAGCACATCTGTCTCTGGTAGTGTAAGTAGCCTGTCCCGCCCCCTCCCCCACAGAGCGGCCTCCCTATGGGTCCCTGACCGGCCACCACCCTTGATTGCAGGCACGCGGAGGACCTCATTGTAACGCCCTTTGCCCAGGTGAGACCCCTCCCCAGGTGACTCAGGAGGGAAGCCATTCCGGCCCTCCCCTTCGCCGGTCCTTACTGCCACCCACCCACCCCAGGTGCTGGCCAGTCTCCGCAGTGTCCGAAGCAACTTCTCGCTCCTGACCAATGTGCCCATTCCCAGCCACAAGTAAGTTGAGGCTGGGACCCAGTGCCTGTGATCACGAGGGGAAGGCACAGCAGATTAAGTGAGCCACTGTGTGACCTCCAGCAGGTCCTTGGCCTCCGACCCTCTGTTCCACAGCCCACGGCAGTCCAAGGACCTAAAACACAGGAGCTTTGAATACAGAGACCCAAGGGTCTGGTTGGGAGGTAGGGAGGCCCTAACCCCAGCCTGGACCTGGGCAACCAGTGAGTTGGGCCTGTAGCACTCGTGGCCCCTTTTTTTCCTTTCTATAAAATGGGAATTGCAGCCATATCTCTGTTTGAAAGCTCAGAGGAGCCCCAGAGATAGCACAAAAAGCATTTTGCCCTGCACATAGTAAGTGCTCAGTAAATATGATTGCTTCTTCTCGTCTTGAGGCAGACAGGGCCATCCTAGAGGGTTGGAGAAGTTTGGCAGAGTAGTCAGCCGATCAGAGAGCTTGGAAACTCCAGATGTAGTCGTGCTGCTCAGCTCCAAGAAGCCAGCGTTACCTCCTTGGGCCTCAGTTTTCACATCTGTAAAATGGGTTCTCAGCGTGGCTCATTGGCAGGTTGCAGGCGGAGCACATGACCACGTGCAGGGGACACAGCACAAGAGGCTGGGGTCTGGGGGTGGATGGCAGAGTGACATGGGAGTCCCATTTCTTTGCAGGCGGTCCCCTCTGGGAGGCCCCACCCCTGTCTGCAAGGCCACACTGTCAGGTAGCTCAGCCTGGGAGTGGGAAAGGCATGGCTTACTATCCCTGGAGTCCCTTGGCTGGGGGACTGTTACCCCTTTGCCCGGCACCCCGTTCACCTGGCGGGCTTGGGTCTCTGGGACCCTTTCGGACATCACCCCTGCTACCCCTTCCCCAGAGGAGACGTGTCAGCAACTGGCCCGGGAGACCTTGGAGGAGTTGGACTGGTGTCTGGAGCAGTTGGAGACCATGCAGACCTACCGCTCTGTCAGCGAGATGGCGTCACATAAGGTATGTGGGCGTGGTCGATGGGCATGGCTTCTGATAGGCCAACCATAAGGCAGGGGTGGTGGGTGGGGCTTGTGATGGACCAACCACAAAGCAGGGGTAATAGGTGGGGCTTATGGTCCAACCACAAGGTGGGTGAGCTTTATGGTGATGGGATCAGCCGCTATGGGGTGTTTGGGTGGAAGAATGTCCCTGGTCTCTAGCAGGGTGGGCTCAATTACTGGGTAAGGCCTATGGAATAGGATACAAGGCCAAAAGTGGGAATGGATTAGGATACAAGGCCAAAAGTGGGCGGGGCCTTCTGGTGAAACCAATCCTATGTGGAGCTGGTAGGTGGGCCCAACCCCTTAGTGAGTGGGCCAATTCCCTGGGTAGAGCTGGTGGGGAGAGAGTCTATTGGCAGAGCCAGTGAGTGGGCGGGATCAGTTCCTGGGTAGGACCTATGGAATTGGACCAAAGGCCAATGTGGGTAGAGTCAACCACTGGGCCCGGAGGAGGTGGGCAGGGCCAATTCTTTGGTACCTCTGTGAGGGGAGGGGCAGCCCCTTGGCGTGTTGTATGTATAGTGTCGATCTCTGGCCAGGCTGACGTGTGTAGGGCCTGGGGAGTGGGGACAGCCCGTGGGCAGGGTCAGCCCTTGGGTGGCAATTTGAAGACTTGTCCCTCTAGTAGATTCTGGCTTTTTCTCAGGGCTGGTAGAATTTGATGTGCGTCTGGGCATATGTGCATCTCGTATGTTTGTCTGTAGGTGACTCTTTTGGGGGCTGTTGTGCATTCATGGGAGCTACGGGTGTGTATCTGTGGTTTTGGATTTGTGCCGCTGTTCATTTGTTAGCTCTTGACTTGCAGGGCTGGGTTTGGAGCGGGCGCGAGCAGGTGTGCGCCTGTGGTCGTGAGGGGCTGTGTGTGTTACGCGTACAGGCCGTTGGCTGTGAGATGTGTGTGTCTGGAGGTTGAAGTTGGTCCAGGTGCGAACCTGAATGTGTAACCCTTAGGTCTCTGTGACTGTGCATGCGTTCGCATTGCTCCGGGAAAGGCCAGCAAGGTTTCCGTGGACAGCTGTTCATGGTGTGCACTGCGCAACTCCAAGGGGCACCGTTCCGAGAGCAGGCAGCATGAATGACGCTTCCTGGAGTTGTGCGTGTGGTGGCAGCCTTTGTGGGCGGGTGCCTATCCGGAAATGAATGCGCAGGTGGCGGCGTCTTTGTTGGGGAGTGCGTACGTCTGTGGGCTGAGGCTTGTCTGGGAGACTGCGAGTGTGAAAGTGATTGTGCCCCGAGGGTGGGTCAAGCAACTGAGAGTGTGTCTGTGCCCAGGATGGGGGTGCACAGTTGTTCCCATGCTGTGCACGTGCGTGTGGGTAGAAACTGATTTGCCGGGGTACCTTTGTGTCCAAGGGCATCGGGGCCATGGGTGTGTCGTGTGTGTGTCTGGTCAGTGTTCGGGGAAGGGGTGTGTCTGAGACATCTGTGTCTCCGTGCTCAGCTGATCCCTATCCGTGTGGCGAACATCAGAGTTGTGGGTGTCTCGGTTGTGTGTGTGTACGCGCACCTGTGTGTGCTCTGTAAGTGTGACACGGAAAGCATTTGAACATCGATATGTCCCCTGGGTGTTCAAGTGTAAAGAACCTGGGCGTGTGTGTCGGTGGCCTAGGGTGTGTGTGTGTGTGTATGTGTGTGTGGTGCCCAGCGTGTGCGTCTGCATCCAGATGTGTCCAGGGACGGGGTGCATCCTCACGGGGGGGGTGGCTATGGGGTCTCCAGCCCTCCCGCCCGCGGGCTCTGATGCCCCTTTAACGCCCCCCCTCCCGCACCACCTGACTTGGCACGCAGCCTGCCAGTGCTGCAGTGCACACGCACACGCGGGGCACTCACGGAGCCCCGAGCCTCCAAGCCTCTACCCAGGACCCTCATCCCGCACCCCCCATGGGCAAGGACCCCCCGCCGCCTCCAGCCTCCGCTGCTGGGGGGCCCATCGGGGCCAGGGGCTGGCGGGCCATGTAACCGGGGCTGCCAGCGGGAGCGCGGAGGGGAAGGGAGCCCCCAGCCCTGCTGGGCCGGCCCAGGCCCCTCCGCGGCTCCCTCTTCCGCTGCCCCCATCTGCCCAGCACCCCCTCCCCCGCGGCTGTGAACCCTGGCCCGGCCCTGCCCAGCTTCTCCGTGCAGCAGCCCCGAGTGAGCGGGGCTAAGGCTCCAAGATGCCCCTGGTCGATTTCTTCTGCGAGACCTGCTCCAAGCCGTGGCTGGTGGGCTGGTGGGACCAGGTAGGGGACACAGGGTGGAGGGCAGCAGGAGACCCTCTGCCCACGGTGTGAGGGGCTTGATTGTGCAGACATGCACGTGTGTGGCAGGACACAGAGCCCCAGCGCTGGCTCTGTGTGTGGCCCGGGGCTGGGCGGGGATGGCGGGCGGCTGGGGGTGTGTGGCCCCCCTGGGGAGGTTAGGTCTCTCCCGTGGCGTGACGGTGCTGAGACCTGTGTATGTGTGTGCGAGGGTACGTGTCCTGTCTGGGTCATAGGGTGGCCCTGTCTGTGATCACATGGCTCTGACCGGGATTTTGTGTGTCGGGTCGTGTTTGTGAGCAAAGCTGCCTGATGTTTCTGGGCCATGTGACCCTGAATGTCACCTACTGCTCTCTTGTTTGTGTCCCTCTGATCTGTGTGTCTGGGCTGCGTGATGCTGTAGGACGAAGACAGCCTTGGCTCTGTGTGCGGTTGTGACATGTGTGAGATGTGTGTGTGTTGGGTACATGTGTCCAGGGCCCCAGGGCAGCACTGGGAGAAGTGACCACCCTGTCCCCATAGGGACGGCCCTTCCTGCCTACTGTCCCTCCTGCCTCTCCGAACAGAGGCTGCTCCTGCTTTGGGGAGGCTTTGGCGGAGCTTGGGGGCGGGGAGCCAATGCCCTTTCCCTCTGTGCACAATGTCACAGCATCGGCCTGTATCAAGTGGCATGGGAGGACCAGAAGGGGTCCCCAAGGCCAGCTCTCTGTATATTCCATTTTTCTGCGCATCTGTCTATGTCCCTGGAGTTTTGCAGGGGGCTGGAGGGGAACCACCTCCCCCTCCCCTGAGTAACCAAACTGGGCTTTCCTGGGCTCACTGTGTCCTTAAGGCCTGGCCAGACGGTCTCTTCTCCAGAGCTTGGGTGCTACAGTCCCTTCCCCTAAACTGGGCTGGAGCTGAAGACCAGGACTCCCAGGAACTGGGGTTCATGTCTGGCAAGCCCTAGGCCAGGGGTAACTCTGGGAAGGCAAGGGTTAAGGGGCCTCCAGCTTGCCCCCCTTTCCCCAGTTCAGCAGCTGGTTGGAGGGGGAGTTGCTAAGGAGACTCCCATCACCATGGCGACGGGATTCTCCTGGTACCCCATTGGCTCCCTGTTAGGCAAGAGCCCCTCCCTTCCACAGGTGCCCCTCTGGCTCTCCCTTGGTGGGGAGGTTGGAGAGGAGAGTCCCTCTTTTCAGGCACAGAGGGCTATGCTGATCCTGATCCCTGCACCCCACCTGGGGACCCCTAACCAGAGCTGGAGGAAAGGAAGGACTGACCCCCCCCTTGCTAGCAACCTGCTGGGGGCTCTGAACTGAGACAGGAGGGACTTTCGAGGTCCTCAGGAGTTTGTTGGGAAGGGGTAACCCACACATGCACCCCACAGCCGCGATGATCCCCTCTTATCCCTCTCTTCCTGGTTCCTTCCCCTTAGTTCAAGAGGATGCTAAACCGGGAGCTCACACACCTGTCAGAGATGAGCAGGTCGGGAAACCAGGTCTCAGAGTACATTTCTACGACATTCCTGGGTGAGTGCGGGGGAGGGGACGCCTGGCTGGGGGGGCTCCCCCACCCCTTAGCTCCCCAAAGGGCAGAGCCACCACACTGAAGAGCTCCCCCACTCATGAGGCCCCTGAATTCTGTGGGACCCCAACTTCTATGGAACCCACCTTTAAGGATGTCTTGGAGGCTAAGGGTATATAGGTCAGTGGTTTGATCGACAATACCAAAAAAATATATATATATCTCTAAGCTGGAAACCCCCTCTAAACTCCATGGAACCCCAGTGGAACTCAAACTTCAGATTCCAATAGCCTCACATTCAAATACAATTCTTGAACTTTAAAAAAGCCTCTGCTGGCAAGGGTGGTGCATACCTATAATCTCAGCACGCACTAGGGAGGCAGAGGCAAGAGGATCACCATGAGTTCAAGACCTGTACTGCACAGCAAGAGTCTGAGGCAGCAAGACTGTCTCAAAAAAAAAAAAAGAGATTCCCCAGGGCCGGGGGTTTAGCTCAGCAGCATAAGTGCCTGCCCTGGCAAGCGTGAGGTCGTGAGTTTGATGCCCAGCACCAAAAAAAAAAAAAAAAAAAGAGAGAGATTCCCCAAATGTAGGAGAATTTTCTAGCCTCATGAAAGCCTAAATACAGTAGAGAGTACCCCAAATGCATCCACATCCTTAAATTTGTGGGGAACTCAAACCTATCCTGAATTGTGAACCCAAGCCCTCAAACTAATGATCCCCCCCTTAAACACACAGGACAATTTCACCCTCACAACTTATCACCAAATCCCAAAGACTCCCAAATTCAGGTCTCTATTACACACACACACACACACACACACACACACACACAAGCACAAATACAAGGACCTAGAGTTTCAAATACCCCCACCAATAAGAGTGTGGCGTGTCTCAGAGTTCTGAGGACTCGGCCAATGGCAGCTTGGTATGCAAATAACCCCCTAAATAGGCCCAGTCATTGACTAGTGGTCCCAAGTCATAATGGGCTGGCCCTGGCTGGGCTTGAAAGCTCTAAAATGTCTTCTAGGGGCTGGGCCCCACCTAGGGTAGTGCCAAGGGGGGCGGGGCATGGAGCCAGAAGACCCCCTTGTCTCCCCTGTGCCAGCAATACCCTCACCCACCAGCCCTCTCGGTCACCATGGTGTTACCTTTCCCAGCTGTGAAGGGCCCCTGAGCATGCAGACCAGGCAGCAGCCCTCCCTGTTGGCCCCAGCCCAGTTCTTGACTTCCCACACCACCACGCCACCAAACATGGCAGTGGCGCAGAGACCGCTCCCCAGCCTCGTAGGGCTGGCTCCAGACCCCCTGCTCACACCCACCACCTCCCACAAGAACTCCTGTGCCCCTTCTGGCTTCCAGCCCCAGAGCACCCATCCGTGTGCCGCTCAGACGGGGCCCACCCTTCTGGGTGAGTCTTCCCAGGGCAGAGTGAGAAGCCCAGGGATGAAGGAGTCCCCCTGGAGGGGTGCTTATACCCGCCCCCCAAACTCCTGCAGACAAACAGAATGAAGTGGAGATCCCGTCACCCACGATGAAAGACCGAGAGCCCCAAGAAGCACCTCGACAGAGACCCTCCCAGCAGCTCCCGCCCCCGGTGCCGCATCTGCAGCCCATGTCACAGATCACGGGGGTGAAGAGGCTGTCGCACAGCAGCAGCCTGACCAACGCCAGCATCCCCCGCTTCGGGGTGAAGACCGATCAGGAGGAGCTCCTGGCCCAAGTAATGGGGGGCGCGTCAGGGACAGGGCGCACGGTGCACCTTCCGGGCCACTGTTTATCTAATCCTCCTGGACACCAGCAGAGGGCGCCTGTTGCCCTGGGTTTATTGAGCCCCTAGTGTGTGCCCTTGCTGTTTGGGTTCTGGGGAGATGTGGAAGATGAGGCTCCTTCCCCTGCCCCCGCATCCAGCGTGGAGGGCTCTCCAGCAGTTTACTTTAGAGGCTGAGCTGGGCCCCCTCCCTGCTTTGCCACCTATGAGCCACCTCAGGACCTTGGAGAAGCCACATCACTTCTCCAAGCCTTAGGCCCCTCACCTGCCAAGTGAGAGCAAGTGCTTGGTGGATAATAAGTGCGCAAAAGACAGTAGCTTGAGGCTGAGGCAGGAGGGTCCCCAGTTCACATCCAGCCTGGATAACTTAACAACGGCAAGATAGCATCCCAACATAAGAAGATGAAAAAAGGCCTGGGGAATGTAGCATACTGTGTAGGCCCTGGGTTCAAGGCAAAAGGGTGCTGACCTCTGACCTGTCTCCACCAGGAACTGGAGAATTTAAGCAAATGGGGCCTGAACATCTTCTGTGTGTCTGATTATGCCGGAGGCCGCTCGCTGAGCTGTATCATGTACACGATATTCCAGGTGAGGTGGGCAGCAGGACACAGGCTGGGCTGAGGGGCACAGCGTGGGGAACTCAGGGGCAGCAGGGTCACCGCTCTGTCGTTGGGGCCCCCAGGAGCGGGACTTGCTGAAGAAGTTCCACATCCCTGTGGACACGATGGTGACATACATGCGGACGCTGGAGGACCACTACCACGCCGACGTGGCCTACCACAACAGCCTGCATGCGGCCGACGTGCTGCAGTCCACCCACGTGCTGCTGGCTACGCCCGCCCTGGACGTGAGCGCCTGCCCCCTCCCTGGTCCCTCCCTGGCCCCCATCTCTCGGTGTCTGACCTTCTCGCTCTGACTCCATTTTCTTACCTTTCTCCTCTCCTTCATTCTAATACTATCTGTATGTCTCTGACCCCAGGCGGTGTTCACAGACCTAGAGATTCTCGCAGCCCTCTTCGCAGCTGCCATCCATGATGTGGACCACCCTGGGGTCTCCAACCAGTTCCTCATCAATACTAGTGAGCAGTCCTCAGGGGGCGGGATGGGGGCGGAGTCAGTCAGAGGCGGAGCCTGCTGCCGCACCCCCCCACCCTCGCACAGTTTGACCAATGGCAGTGCTACTGTCAGGCAGTAGGGCGTGGCTAGGCAGGTTGAAGGCGGGGCTCCAGCGGCTTGGTGGGCTGGGGCGTGGCCTGGCAGGTTGGAGGAGGAGCCAGCACGGCTGGGGGCAGGGCCAGGGCTGGGTGGTGGCGCATGCCAGTCCCTCCTCTGACTTCTCTGTCCCCGGCTGCAGACTCGGAGCTGGCGCTCATGTACAACGATGAGTCGGTGCTCGAGAACCACCACCTGGCCGTGGGCTTCAAGCTGCTGCAGGAAGAGAACTGCGACATCTTCCAGAACCTCAGCAAGCGACAGCGGCAGAGTCTGCGCAAAATGGTCATCGACATGGTGGGCGGGGTTTGGCCGAGGGGTGGGAGCGAACCCCGAGAACTTCTGATACCTGGGGGGGACCAGCAGATTCTGCCAGGCGCGGGTAGTTACAAGCAGGGGGCCAGCAGGCTTCAGTGGCCCCCGTGACACCACATTGCCCGCAGGTGCTGGCCACGGACATGTCCAAGCATATGACCCTCCTAGCTGACCTGAAGACCATGGTGGAAACCAAGAAGGTGACGAGCTCGGGAGTTCTCTTGTTGGACAACTACTCCGACCGCATCCAGGTGCCCGCTGCCCACCGGACTAGGAGGTGGCCCCTCCCCCTTTAGTCTGGGTAGCTGCCTCTTCCTCCATGCCGGTCTCCACGTGGCCCAACCCTGTCCCCTCCCCACCCATCTTCCTTTCCAATGCCATCACACATCTCCCCCAGTTCCTCCATGAGCCCCAATTCTCCCTTTCCTCTCATCAACCCCTGCTTCCAGTCTTGCCCGGTCTCTCTCCTCCCCTTTCATTCCACTTGTTGTCCCTCCTTTTCTTTCCTTCTTTTTTTTGTTTTTTGTTTTCCTTGTTTTTTGTTTTTTGGGGTTTTTTTTTGCTTTGAGATATCCAGGGTGGCCTCGAACTTGGGAGATCCTCCTGCTTCAGCCTCCTGAGTGCTGGGATGATAGGCATGCAACTAGTTATACCTCTTCTTTCCATCTCCCCACACCGCTGCCCTCTACTTTCCCGCCTTCCTCTCCTTCCCCTCCCCAGCAGACCCAGGCCCCAGGCTAGGACAGGAGCAGGTCTAAAGGTCCCCCACGTCCCCACCCCATGCAGGTCCTTCGGAACATGGTGCACTGTGCAGACCTCAGTAACCCCACGAAGCCGCTGGAGCTGTACCGCCAGTGGACCGACCGGATCATGGCCGAGTTCTTCCAGCAAGGCGACCGAGAACGAGAACGGGGCATGGAGATCAGTCCCATGTGTGATAAGCACACGGCCTCTGTGGAGAAGTCACAGGTACAAGGCCTGGGGCGGGGGTGATGGAAGGGGCCCTGGGGATCCCGTCTACTCTCCACAGTGTTTTCAGCACTTGGGATAGAACCGGGGACCTTTGCACTGAGCTACATCCTTACATCCCCAGCCCTTTTTTATATTTAATTTAGAGACTTTTTATGTTTGAGACAGAGTGTTGCTCAATGAGCTTTATCCAGACTGGGCTCAAATTTGGAATCCTCCTGATTCAGCTTCCCAGAGTCCTAAGATTATAGGTGTGCACCACCCTAACCAGCTCGTGTATCTTTTTTTTTTTTTCTTTCTGGTTTGTTTTAGGAGACAGAGTCTTCCAGTGTAATTCAGGCCAGCCTTGAACTCGAGGCTACCCTGCTGTCTCAGCCTGCTGGGGCCTAGGGTTACAGGGGCTGTGCCACCATGCCTGGTGCTCATCATGTTTTTACAGTTTGCTTTTTCTTCCCCACAGTGACTTAGATTTACTGCATCTTTTTAGTTCACCACACATTCGTTTCATCTTTTTCATTTCTTTATAGTATTTCATAGGAGATAGCTGTTCAGTTTTCCTGTTAATGGACATGTAGGGTTTTATTTTTTATTTTATTTGGGGGGGGGTATGAGGAATTGAACTCAGGACCTTGCACTTGCCAGGCAAGGTGCTAAGCGATATCCCCAGCTCAGGTAGATGTTTAGCAGTTAGAAATTCACAGTGACAGGCTGGCACACACCAGTAATCCCAGCACTCTGGAGGCTGAGACAGGAGGATCACCCTGAGTTAAGGACAACCTGGGCTACACAGTGAGTTCAAAGCTACTACACAGTGAGGTCAAAGCTACTACACAGTGAGGTCAAAGCTACTACACAGTGAGGTCAAAGCTACTACACAGTGAGGTCAAAGCTACTACATAGCGAGACACTGTCTCCAAAAACAAACAAATAAAATTCGCAGTGACATGAACAATATGAAGCATTTTTTTTCTCACATAAAGTCTAAAAATCAGGACTGGCATTAAGACAGCAGGTTGTTGACAAACACCGTGGGGGACAAATGATATTTCTTTCTCTGCCACCAAAAGTGTGAGCGGAGTGCCTCTTCTGGTCACAGATGAGGGCAAAGCTCCAGCCAGCCATTTTGGCTGCATTCCAGCAAGGGAAGGCTTTGGCCAGCAGAGGCCGCCCCCAGGCGCTTCCCACCATAGCCAGTCACGTGGCCGTTGTCTTGTTGCAAAGGCTGCTGGGAAATGTAGTTGTGAGCTCGATGTGTTACCTCCCACAAGAAAAGCAAAGTTTCTGTCCCTTGGCCAAAGGGGAGATGATATTACAGGTATCACACAGCATTCTCCTGTGAAGTTCCTAGTTTATTGAAAAAATGCCATGATAAACGTCTGATATGCCATGATTTTTTCCTAACAAATCTAACACTGATGTTTACACAGAAGCATTCCTACGTATTTATCTATTTTCGTATGTTCTGCCATGGAGCTAGACTCTCAGTTTGCTTGCTTGCTTATTTATTTAGAGACGAGCGCTTGCTACATTGTCTATGCTGGCCTTGAACTCACTATGTAGCCCGGGCTGGCTTCAAATTCATAGGGATTGTTATGCTTCAGCCTTCCAAGTGCTGGGTTTACAGGCATGCCCTACGGTGCCTGGCTGTTTTTCTTTTTTATTTTGAGACAAGGTCCCAGGAAGCTGCTTAGGTGGGATTAGAACTTGCGGTCCTCCTGCCTCAGCCTCCTTAGAATTCAGGCATCCAGGAGGGTCTATTCACCCCCCCCCCAAAAAAAAACCCTTCCCCCCAACCCCTACCCCTGCCACGTGTTCAGACCTCCTTCCCTCGGCCTTAGGTGGGTTTCATCGACTACATTGTTCACCCGCTGTGGGAGACCTGGGCCGACCTGGTGCACCCTGACGCGCAGGACATCCTAGACACGCTGGAAGACAACCGGGACTGGTACTACAGTGCCATCCGGCAGAGCCCGTCACCGCCGCCGGAGGAGGAGCCCGGCGGGCTAGGCCACCCCGCCCCACCCGATAAGTTCCAGTTTGAGCTGACACTGGAGGAGGAAGAGGAGGAGGAGGCATGCCTAGCCCAGGATTCGGTGGAAACTCTGGGATCATTCAGGGTTGAGGAGCCGGTCAAAGTCATGGGCCAGGAGGCCGAGACAGGGCATTTGCCACGGGGTTTGGCTTCGGTGTGCGTTGCCCTCATGGCGCAGGAGGAATCTGTGGATGCTGGAAGCTGTGACCTGTCTCTTGAAAGTCCCCTTCTGCCTGCCTTGAGGACCCAGTCCACGCCAGAGGAGTCCCCGGGCCCCCCGGGCCTCCCCTCCATGGCGGCCGAGGTGGGGGCCCAAAGAGACCATCAGGCTGCCACGAGGGCTTGCTGCGCCTGCGCAGGGACATCGTGGGAGGACCCAGCCCTCCTCCCGGTTCCGGGCGGGTGGGAGTCAGGTGGGGACCCTCCCTGAGCCGCAGCCACAGCCCGGTCACCCCAAAACCCATGACCCCCACCCCCTACCGACCACCTCCTCCGCTGCCTCAGAGACTCTTGGCCCTCTTGAGAAAAAAGAAAACAGAAAAGCGGGGGGTTTTCTCTTTTCTGTTTTTCCCCTTTCCCCCCACCCGCACCCGTGGGGCCTTTTTTTGGAGGTGGGGGTTGGGGAGCGAGGGGTCAAGGTCCCAGAACGGATTTTATTTTTTAAATTTTAATTGTAACATTTTTAGAAAAAGAACAAAAATAAGAAAAAAAAAAAACGGATGAAACACAGCAACTGTAGATGCGCCCCCACACCCCTGGTTCCCCATTTTACACCTCCAAACACCCCCCCCTTCCAAGTCCCAGCCTTCGTCTTCCGGCCACGGGGCTTCCTCATTTAGACCCAAACTCAGATGGGGGGCCTCGTTGCAGGCGTTCCTTCTGAGGTTTGGGGAGCTCCAGCGCCAGCCGGAATAGCCATCGCGGGCAGGGCCAGCGGGTCGCTGCGGAAGCCGCTCGCCCCCCACCCTCACTCCCCACCAAGTCTTCCGCCTCATTTTTGCACAACCCCAGCCATATTAGGGGATCGGTGGAGCTGCTCACTTGAGGATGCAGGGAGTGATAGTTGCCAGGCGGCTAACCAGAATCAGCCCTGAGCTGAAAAGAGGTCTGATCCCCTCGGCCCACCACTTCCCTCCCCGGTACCCTCTAGGTCACTTTGAGTTTTTCAATTTGCACTGGAGGCAGGGGACTCCCATGGCGCATGCGCGAGGGCGCACACTCCTACCCCCACCCCCTCCCCTCCTTCCTGCTGCTTCTCCTCCTGTTTCTGCCTTAATGATCCCAGTGGCTAGAGGAGACGGGTGGCAGTGGCTGCCACCTGCACCTTGGGTTCAGTGGAGCCAGGCCCAGAGTCCCCATCGCCGGCACCCACGCACCCCACAGCGTCCTCCTGACACCCCCTTTGCCCAACTCCCACCTCACAGCCCACCTCTTTGCCCTAGGAGGAAGCAATAACGGTGTACACCCACATCCCCTATCCGGGGCATCCCTTCCCTGCCCGTCCCCGTCCCTGGCCCCAGTTAGTCCCTAAGCAATACGACAGACAGATGAAGGCCATCTTCTCCAAGCCATGGGGCACGGGCGGAAAAGAAAGAACCCCCTGACCTTCTGCCCGCCCCGCGCCCCTCCACCTGGGCCCGCAGCATTCGTCTCCGTGCCCCCAACTCTGAGCACACGGTACTGTAGCCCCTTTCCCCGGCCTGCCGTCTGTCTGTCTGTCCCCCACGGCCCTTCCCCCACACTGCTGTACAGGGTTCATTTTTGCAGCGAAGGTAGTTTCTTTCTGCCTCAGCTGCTGGCCCGAAAGGGCCTTTTTCTTTCCCCTTTTTCTCCTCATTTTGTTTGTTTTCCTTTTTGTACATACTGTAAGGTTGGTTTGTAAATTATTCTCCAAAGGCAAAAAGGGACATCACCGCGCCCTTCCCTGGCTGAACCAGTCGGGAAGGTGGGGCAGGGGCAGCCCCCCCCATTATACACTGCACCATAGTCCCGGGACGGCGAGCCAGGGGACATCACGTGGTGACATCCCGGGGCCTCGGCCTGGGCACAGCCGGCCCCCTAAGCCTTCCCCGGAAGTGGGGGCCCTGGCCAGGCAGACCCAGCCCAATCAGCTCCCCACCCCTTTCACTCGATCCGTGGGTCCCCATAATCAGTTCTTCAATCTTGTCACCAATTAAACCGAGGCTCTCACCGACCATACTGGCTGCTGTGGTTTCATTCCCCACCTGCGCTGCGCCGCCACCTCCCTCTGGCCCGGTGGTCAGCCTGGGTCTGAGCGGGAAAAGCGGGTCCAAGACTGGTGTGGAGGCTGAGGCAGGAGGCTCACATTTGCGCGCCAAGCCAGCCTGAACTACATAGCAAGACCTTGTCCTCAAAACAAAAATCAGCTAGACAGTATTTTTTTTTTCTTGTGGGAGGTGTAGGGAATGTGGGGGGTGGAACCCAGTGCCTCTCCAACGCTAGGCAAGCACGGTGCCCTAGTCCCTAATCCTTTTGTTGTTGTTGTTTTTGTCTTTTTTGAGATAAGGCCTCCCTATGCAGTTCAGGCTGGCCCTGAGCTCACTTTGTAGCCCAGGCTGGTCTTGAACTTGCAACGATCCTCCTGCCTCAGCCTCCGATGTGCCCTAGTCCTTTTGTATTTTTTTACTTTGAGACAAGTCTTACTAACTACTCCAGGCTGGCTTCAAATTTGTGACCCTCCTGCCTCAGCCTCCCCAGTAGCTGGACTTACAGGCATGAACCTCTGTATCCAGGCAGTATTTTTTTCCCTTGGAAATAGAAGCCAGGGCCTTGTGCATGGTAGAGAAAGACTACATTCCCAGACCTAGCTATGCAAGGTTTTTTTGTAGGTTTTGTTTTGTTTGTTTCTTGTTTTTACTTTTTGTTCAGTACGGCAGATTGAATTTGGGACTTTCACACTAAGCTATATTCCCAGAACTTTTTTTTTTTTTTGTACGAGGGATTGAACTCATGACCATGTGCTTATCAGGCAGGCGCTCATACTGCTGAGCTAAATCCCTGGCCATTCCCCAGCACTTTTTATTTTTAATTTTATTTATATTGAAGACAGAGTCTCCCCATATAGTTCAGGCTGGCCTTGAATTCACGGTAATCCTCCTGCCTCAGCCTCCCAAATGCTAGGATGACATGTGTGCGCCACCATGCCTGGTTCATTATTTTGAGACAGGGTCTTGCTCAGTCACCAAATTGACTGAGCTGTGTTCAAACTTTGAATCCTCCTGCCTCAGCCTCCTGAACGCTGAGTTTGCATGTGTGTAGCACTGTGCCCGACTTCTTTGGACTTTTGCAGTGTTGGGGATGGAACCCAGGGCCTCATGCAAAAACTTAACCAGGGGCTGGGGATTTAGCTCAGTGGCTTAAGTGCCTGCCTGGCAAGCACGAAGTCATAAGCTGGGTCCCTGGTACAAAAAACAAACATACAAACAACCAGTCAGCTTTTAACCAGCACCCCAGCCCTGCCTCTGGGCTTTACTAACTAGATAGCACAGGGTGCCCCTAGATGCATGCATTTACAAAAAAATAAGTGTTCCAAAACAGAATGGAGCCATGTCCCCTACACCTAAGGATCACAGGACGCAAAGACTGACCCCATAATTTGCCAGTTGTCTCTAGCAACCAGTGACTCTGAGGTTTTGGGTTTGGGGTTATTTTGGAGGGTGTCTCTGGCTTTTGTTTTACTATGGGTACTGAGGATTGAACCCAGGGCCCTTGCGTTAAGCTATATCCCCATCTCTTTTTTACATTTATTTTATTTTTGGTACCGGGGATCAAACTCATGACCTCATGCTTGCCAGGCAGGTGCTTATGCCGCTGAGCTAAACCCCAGCCCCTCTTTTTCGTTTTTTGAGATGCAGTCTTACTAAATCTCTAAATTGGCAAGGCTGAGTTTGAATTTGCCATCCTGCCTCAGCCTCCCAGAGTGCCAGGATGACAGGTGTGCACCCTGATACTGGCCACGGGACCTTCTGTCCCATCTTAGCTGGGTGAACTCGAGGGTGACCTTTCTCACCTCCAGTTGTCCCACCAACAAAACAGGGGCCGGGGTAGCGCTCAAGGCAGAGCTCCGACTTGCGCTCTAAGAACGCTGAGTTCCATCCGGGCATCCAAGGGGAAAAGCCATGACGTCATTCCCACACCTCCAAGGCTGCCTGTGCCAAGCTGGGAATGTGTTACATCTGTGTCATCCAGCAAGTCAGCCGCAGGCCACGCGTCCTCGTGGGTGCTACTGTAGTGTTATTCAGGGGCTGGCATTTTCATGTTCCTTTCCAGGAAGTGACCGCTTATGGCCAGCAGCTACTGCACCAGGCCCTGAGGTTCTGGATCTTAAAGCCAGGGAGCACATGGAAAGGGCTTGGGTGGACAGAGCTCCATTCCTGACGGTAGCTATAGAGGTTAAACTGGGAGTAGTGGCACCCTTCTGTGATCCCAGCATGCTGGAAGGCTGAGGCAGGACGATCCCAAGTTTGAGTCCAGCTTGGGCAATTTAGCAAGATCCTGTTTCAAAAATAAAAGACGGGCCGGGGGTGGTGGCACACACCTGTGATCCCAGCACTTGGGAGACTGAGGCAGGGGGATCGCTGGGAGTTCAAGGCCAGCCTGAACAACACAGAGACCCTGTCTCAAAATAAATAAAATAAAATAAATAAAATAAAACAAAATAAAAGAGGGCTGACCCTGAGTTCAGTTCCCAGGACAAGGAGAGAGAGAGAGAGAGAGAGAGAGAGAGAGAGAGAGAGAGAGAGAGAAAGAGAAGTTTCCAGTAAATGTAACAGCCTTCTCCCATGAGGAACGAGAGGCAGCGTGGACACAGAAAAATGAAACAGGAAAAGTAGGTGGAAGTTCCCGGATGTTTGAACTTTATGCAAGAAGCAACAAGGAGACACAGACCTTGTCCCAAGATAGTTGCAAAAGAGGCAGAGCTGGGGAAAGGGCATCGGGCTGGGGATCGGGAGGTGACTGCCAATCCCAGGCCGCGGGAGGTGGTGTGGGGGCTCCTTGCCTCAGTTTCCCCAAATGTAAAAGGGCAGACGTCCTATCCCAAACACCTCTCCTGTTGGCTCACAGTGGTGGGCTGAGAATTTGGGTCACAGGGTGCAGGTGGCATGGAACCATCAGATGACCCTAAATTCCCTAGGTGGGCAGTTCATCTGTCCCCAGGCAAAGGTGAGACAGAGGGCACTGCTACAGGTCCTGTAATCTGAATGGCCAACGGGACTCGGGCAAGGACTGAATCAATCCACCTTCTGGAGTTGATATGAGCCACTTTTATTTTATTTAATTTTTTTTTTAGGGTTTTTTTTTGTTTTTTGGTACCGGGGATCGAACTCACGACCTTGCGCTTGCCAGGCAGGTGCTTAAGCCACTGAGCTAAATCCCCAGTCCTTTCTGAACATTTTTGCAATTGAGCATGTGTTACTTTTAAAATTAGGGGACAGAGAAAGCGGCCAGTATTGTGTGGGAAACCTCCACGCGTGGGAAACACACACTTTGGCTCTAGATTCTCTTTTGCTTGTATTTTGGTTCTAACTCTGCACCGTTAGTAACTGGGTTAGATTAAACCAGTGACTTACGTGCCTCCATTTCTCTCGTTACCTGCGTGACAGATTTCTTGGGAGGTTCCTATGTGCCAGGCACCGACATTTTTATGTATTTTTTGTTAGCGAGGATCGAACTCACGACCTCGCGCTTGCCAGCCAGGTGCTTACGCCACTGAGCTAAATCCCCGTCCTCCGATTGTTTTATGTAAATGATCACAAATAGCATTACTATAAAATGTTCTGAGAGCTGGACGTGGTTTATGTCTGTGATCTCAGTACTTGGGAAGCTGAGGCAGGAGGATTGCCGAGAGTTCAAGGCCAGCCAGGGCTACACAGTGAGTAAATTTCAGCCTGGACAACGTGGCGAGACCTTGTCTCAAAAAAATTAAGTAATTAACTAATTAATTAATTTTGTTTTTTAAAAAAGTCCTGAGAGCTATGGAGGCAGAACTGGGAGCGCAAGTCTTCGAGCGCCCCCTAGAGTGGGGTTGGGGAGCTACAGCAGGATGAGGAAGTAGCGCACGCGCAGAAAGGAAGAAAAGTCCCGCGCCAGGATAAGCTGGTGAATTTTTCTCTGCGTTACAATTGGCTGACACAGTTGTCACCAGCTGAGAAGGCCAATGGGGAGCGCGGCCGATTCGCCTTCGGAACCTGAGGGCTGGACCAGCCGAGAAGCAGCGAAGCTGCAGGTGCCACTGATGAAGTGACCTTCGTGTCACTTTCTTTTTGCAAAGGATGCTGCGTGGTTCCCACTTTCTTAGGCGGACCCTGGCGTCCTTCTTTCCTGAGACTGTCCTAGCGTCGATCGCCTTTCCTTAGGGGGGCACCTGGCGCCGTTTTCATTCTGGGAGTCACCCCAGAACTGTCCCCTCTTCGCTGGGACATCTGACGACAACCGCCCCTCCTGAGGGCGTCCTGGGCTGTGTCAGCGCCCGGCCTCAGCCGCGTTTTGACCCCTCTTTGATTTTAGTTACCTCCCCTGCTCCACACCTGCCTGCTGGGGTCCTTTAGCAGTCACGGGCCTTTGCAGCGGGCACACACCCCACATGCGCCACCAAAGCGATTCCTCCCTTTTATGAGGCTGTGGCCGAACTGATGGCACGTGGGCGGACACGTGCTGTTCAGCTCCTGGGTTGCGAGCTGCAAACTGTCACTGTTCCTGTCTCTTCTGTCCAACGACAGTGCTATGGCGGTTTCCATCCTCCTGGCAGTGTGCATTGGCTGATTTCCCAGACGTTATTGATTGTCAATACCCAAATCAATTCGGTGTGCTCTCCTTGCACCCTGTGTCTTTCCTTCCAAAATAAGTTCTGTCCCTGTGACAGGAGTTCTCTGCGTTCTCACAGATGGGCCATCTTCAGGCAGCGAGGTCGTGTACCGGCCTCCTCTTCCTGAGGACAGGATATGGCTTTCTCCTCTGCACAAAAGGCCGAATTACAGGCTGTCGCGTGGGCCTGGCAAGATTATTCATCCCTCCAATTAACCTCTTTCCAGACAGCGCTGTGTTTGGGGTGTGATGCGTCACATCGAAGCCGCCACTGCACACACCGGCCAAGAAGGTCCCTTTCACTGTCACACACTCCACCTTGTCATTTTGTCACGCCAGGTCCCCTGTGTTATCGGCGGCTTATGTTCCCATTCCCAATGACCCGGGCCTCTCGCCGAGGGAAACAGCGCCACAGGCACATTGCTGGCAGCTGTCACTGTCGCTCCCTCTGATGCGGCTCGGAGGCTCCCGCGCCCCGGGACACATCCCATCCAAACGCCTCGGCCCTGCACGAGCGGTTCCACTGAGCCGGAGTCTGGCTGGGTCCGCGTTTCAGGGGACGCGTTCTTGGTTTTCAGCTTTGCGTCTGGCAACGCGGCCAATCAGGGCTCACGGCCTGGGGCTCAGGCCTAGTGCCCTCCGCTACACTGAATGCTGGCCGTGGCCCGGCCTGCGTGAGGTTCGCTTTCCAAACATTCTGTGAAACTTCCCGTTTCCCTTACCACGGGAATCCCTTAGGACCCTCAAGGCCAAGGAATTATTGAACGTACTCGCCGGAAACTCAAGACTCAACTGCAAAAACCACTGTGAGACTTTGCTTACCAGATTTGCGCCTCATAATAGACTTCACTCAGCAGTCCATACTATTAACGTTTTAAATTCTCCTGAGGCTGGAACTACAGGGGCAGAAAGACTGTTTAATCAGGTAAAGAAAAAAGGCTTAGGGAGGGGCCTTTGGAAGGATCTTCATACTGGACAACGGAAGGGACCCAGCTCAGTGCTAATGTGGGGTCAAGAGTATGCTTGTGTTTTCCAGAAAATGCTAAATGGCCTTTCTGGGTACCACAGCGTGCTGTCCGGCTGTATCATGGACCCAAACCCAGAGCAGCAGTGGGTCGCACCTGTCAAGGGGCAGATGCTCCGGCCTATGACAGTGATGCCTCAGAGACCACGCCACAACCGACAGAAAGGATGAAGCTAGGACCAACCAGAAGGCCCAGGAGATGGTGACCAAACTAAAACCAAAGGTCTAAATAGATGGTAGGAGTGTATGCTAAGTCCTAGGACAAAAATATATGTTAACCATAGGTAAGATTTTATTCTTTCTAACTTTTTTTAAAATTTTATTTAAAGAGAAAAAAACAAAACAGAAAAAAGGGTAGCAACAATACAGAATTCCAAGGAAAAAAAGAAAAGAACAAAAAAACACTAAGAAATCATTACTTGATAACTTACATACGGTCATCTTGGAAATAGTTGTTCAGGTTACAAAGTTAAAACATGCAAAGTACACATTCAAGCAATGAGACTGTTAAGAGTTCTGCTCCACGATCTAACAAAAACAGTAATATGGTCATTCATCTTACACACTTAAACATATATGCAGTTATATCCTTTAGAGCACTTTCTTTTCCTCTCTTTTTTTTTTACAGTAGCAGTTAAACATTTACTCCTACATTTCTTATTACTTTTTACACTAGAGACACAATGCGATATTTATAAATATGTTTCTTTTTTTTCACTAATGAGGATAGTCTCAAGTTGTCTCCATTTCCCTATGAAGGCCTCAAGATCATCCTTCTTCACAGCTGAGTAATACTCCATTGTATAAAAATACCACATCTTTTTCATCCACTCTGCGGTTGATGGGCATCTTTGTTGTTTCCAAGATTTAGCTATTACAAATTGTGCTGCTACGAACATGTATCACTGTGCACATGTATCACTGTGATATGACCTTTTCAGCTTTTCTGGGAAAATACCCAGGAGGGGAATAGCTGGGTTGAATGGAGCTTCCAGTCCTAGTCTTCTGAGAATTCTCCATACTGATTTCTGTAATGGTTGCACCAGTCTACACTCCCACCAACAGTGGAGCAGTGTTCCTTTTTCTCCACAGCCTCACCAATATTTGTTATCAGTTGATTTCTTGATGGCAGCTATCTTTCCAGAGTGAGATGAAATCTCAATGTTGTTTTAATTTTCATTTCTTGAATGACCAGTGATGGTGAACATTTCTTCATGTATTTGTTTGCCATTTGTGTATCTTCATCTGAGAACTGTGTGTTCATCTCAGCTGCCCATTATTGGAGAGGGTCTTTGAATTTGGGGGGCTTGATGTTTTTTAATTCTTTATATTTTCTTGATATGTCTTTTGTCTGAGAGGTTGCTGGCTAAAATTCTTTCCCATTCTGTGGGTTTTCTTTTCACTCTGTTGATGATTTCTTTTGAAGTGCAGAAACTTCAATAATATGAGATCCCAGTTGTTGATTCTCTGAAGCGGTTCCCGTGCAGTTTGCGTTTTGTTCGTGAATTCTCTGCCTACCCCTGTGTCTCCAAGATTTCTACCTACCTTATCTGCCAGTAAATTTAGTGTTTCTGTTTTAATGTTTAGGTCTTTGATCCACTTAGACTTTAGTTTTGTGCATGGTGATAGGCCTGGATCTAGTTTCAGCCTTCTGCATGTGGAGAGCCAATTTATCCAACACCATTTATTAAAGAGGCTATCCTTCCTCCAGTGAACATGTTTAGCCTCTTTGTCAAATATCAGGTGGCTGAGTGTCTTTGTACTTATACTTGCATCTTCTAATCTGTTCCATTGATCCTCAGGTCTATTTCTCTGCCAGTACCATGCTGATTTTATCACTGTGGCTTTGTAGTACAGTTTCAAGTCAGGAATTGAGATACCTCCTGCCTTGCCTTTATTGCCCAGAATTGCCTTTGCTATACTAGGTTTCTTTTATTTCCAAATGAATTTTAGGAGTGTTTTCTCTTGATCTGTGAGGTATGTCAATGGTATTTTGATTGGGATTGCAATAAATCTGTCTAACAGTTTTGGGAGTATGGCCATTTTCACGATGTTGGCTCTTCCTAGCCAAGAGCAAGGAACATCCTTCCTTTTTTTTTGGTCTGGGGGATTGAACTCACGACCTCATACTTGCCAGGCAGGTGATTAAGCCACTGAGCTAAATCCCCGGCCCTATCCTTCCATTTTCTAATATCCTCTTCAATCTCCTTTTTTAACGTAGTATAATTTTCAGCATATAGGTCTTTTACATTCTTACTTAGGTTGATTCCTAAGTATTTCATGTTTTTAGATGTTACTGTGAAGGGTGATATTTCCATAATTTCTCTCTCGGTGAGTTTCTTGTTTGTGTACAGGAATGCTATTGATTTTTGAGCACTGACTTTCTAGACAGCTACACTGCTGAATTTGTTTGTTACCTCTGGTAGCCTTTTAATGGAGTTTTTTGGGTCTTCTATAGAGAGTATCATGTCATCTACAAATAGTGATAATTTATCGCTTTCCTACCTTTATTCCTTTTATTTCTCTCTCTTGTCTGATTGCCCTGGCTAGTGTTTCCAGAACTATATTGAAAAGGAGTGGTGATAGTGGACATCCTTGTCTCCTTCCTGATTTTAAAGTGAAAGCTTTCAGTTTTTGTCCATTTAGTATAATATTGGCTGCTCGTTTGTCATAGATGGCCTTTGTAAGGTTGAGGTAGACACTGTGTATTCCAAGATCCTGAAGGGTTTTTATCATGAACATGTGTTGGACTTTATCAAAAGCTTTTTCTGCATCTATTGAGATGACCATGTGGTTTTTGTTTTTGGCTCTGTTGATGTGGTGTATCACATTTATCAATTTGCATATGTTAAACCATCCCTGCATTCCTGGAATGAACCCCACTTGGTCATGATGTATAATCTTCTTAATTAATTGCTGCATTCTATTTGCCAGTATTTTATTGAGAATCTTTGCATCAATGTTGATTAGTGAGATTGGCCTATAGTTCTCCTTTTTGGTTGGGTCTTTTTTGGTTGGGTCTGGTTTTGGTATGAGAGTAATGCTTGCCTCCAGGAATGATTTAGGGAGGACTGCTTTCTTTTCCATTTCACTGAAGAGTTTAAGGAGTATTGGCATTAAGTCTTCTCTAAATTTCCTGTAGAATTCAGCTGTGAATCCATCAGGACCTGGGCTTTTCTTTGTTGGTAAGTTTTTTACTACGTTTTCAATTTCAATAGCTGATATTGGATTATTCAAAATTCAAAATATATCTTCTTGGTTGAGCTTTGGTAGTTCATATGTTTCTAGAAATCTGTCCATTTGCTCTGTGTTTTCCTCTCTATGTGAGTAGAGATCTTCAAAGTAGATATTCATGATCTTTTGAATTTCCATGGGATCTGTAGTAATTTCCCCCTTTTCAGTCCTTATTGTGTGAATTTGGGTTTTTTTCTTTCTTTTTCTTTATAAGGTTAGCTAGAGGTTTGTCAATTTTGTTTATTCTCTCAAAAAACAAGCTTTTTGATTCATTAATTCTTTGTATTTTTTTTTTAGTTTCAATTGCATTGATTTCTGCTCTAATACTTACTATTTCCTCTCTTCTATGAGCTTTGGGTTTCACTTGCTCTTCTTTTTCTAGAAGCTTGAGATGAAGCATTAGGTTGTTTATTTGTGCTCATTCTGTTTCCTTGATATGACAATTTATTGCTATATATTTCCCTCTTAAGACCACTTTCATTGGGCTAGGGATTTAGCTCAGTGGCTTAAGCGCCTGCCTGGCAAGCGTAAGGTTGTGAGTTTGATCCCCGGTACCAAAAAAA
>PVJX010000265.1:0-162382 GCA_004027295.1 Dolichotis patagonum | reverse complement strand
ATGCATGGGATAATTTCAATAACCCTTACATTTACTTAAGAATGTTTTATGGGATAATTTATGGTCTGTTTTGGAGAATGTCCTGTGTGCAGCTGAGAAGAATGCGTATTCTGATGTGGTTGGGTGGAACACTCTGTAAACATCTACTAAGTCCAATTGCTCGCAGGTATGATTCAGTTCTATTGCTTCTTTGCTGATTTTTTGTCTAGTTGATCTGTTTGTGACAATGGGCTGTTAAGGTCACCTGTAATAATTGTGTTCTTGTGTATTTGGTTTTTCATGTCCATTAGTATCTGTCTTATATAGTTGGGGGCTCCTGTGTTTGGTGCATATATGTTTATAATTGTTAGTTCTTCCTCTTGAATTTTTCCACTTATGAGTATGTAGTGACCTTCTTTGTCTCTTTTAATCATTTTAGGTTTGAAGTTCACATTGTCTGCAAATAGAGTAGTTACCCCTGCTTTTTTCTGGGTTCCTGTTGCATGGAATACTGTTTTCCATCGTTTGACTTAATCTATGAGTTTCCTTTTGGGTCAGATGTGTTTCTTGTGTACAGCATATTGTTGGACCATGTTTCTTGATCCATTCTGTCAACCTATTTCTTTTGATAGTTGACTTGCGGCCATTTACATTATGGATATCACTGACATGTAGTGGTTCGACTTTGCCATGTTATAGTCCAATTGTTTGCTTTCTGCTTTTCGCCTTTATTTAATTGCTTGTCCTACCTGTTGGTTTCTTTCGGTTGTTCTGGGGATTGTGGTCATTTTTATCTCTGTCTAGTATGCCTTTCAACACTCTTTCTAAGGGTTGGTTTGGTGGTCATGAATTTCTTCAGTTGTTCTTTGTCATGGAAGTATCTTGTTTCTCCATTAAATTTGAATGAAAGTTTTGCTGGGTACATCAGTCTGGGTTGAAAGTTGTTTTCTTTCAGGGCTTGAAATATCTCACCCTAAGCACGTCTTGACTTGAGGGTTTGTGTTGAAAAGTCTGCTGTGATTCTAATAGGCTTTCCTTGATAGGTGACTTGTGTCCTTTCTCTTAACAGCTTTTAGTATTCTGTTTTTATGTTATATGTCTGCGATTTTTAATTATTATGTGTTTGGGTGTAGACTTACATTGTTTGTGACTGTTTGGCATTCTATATGCCTCACTTATCTGCATATCAGATTTTTTCCCCATGTTTGGGAAATTTTCTCCCATTATTTCTGTGACTATTATAGATAGGTTGTTTGTATTGATTCCAGCATCTTCACTAATGCCTATTAATCTTATATTGTTGCTCATGGCATCATCTTGAAGCTTCTGGATTGTCATTTCATGCTGCTTTATTATTTTTAAATGTCTATCCTTTCCTAGGAGAACAAGGAACTCCTCCCCTCTCTGGTGGGTGGCTGTGAGCCTGCTGGCACACGGGCTGAGAATCAAACATCTCATGTCATCCTGTCCCCCGTCCCATGTCCCCCCCCACTCCCCACCCCCCGCTTAGCAAGTGGGAGCCTGTGAGCTACGCATCTTGTGAAAGATTGGCTGTTATTTAGTATGAGCTCCCCATATACAAAGATATTGACAACCATTTGGAAGAAAACGAGAGACAATACGACAGATAGTGAAGATCTCTGGTGTCTAGCTCTGAAATTTATGCTTTCTTATGTCCCGTTTTGTTCTGTTTTATTGTGTTTAATTTTACCCCCTTTAAAATTAAAAAAAAAGTTCTATCCTTTCATGATCACTAAAATTGCAATCTCAAGGTCCGAGATCCTATCCTTAGCTTCATTTAAACGGATTTGCACGTTTTCAGTAGAATTGTTTGTTTCTTGGATGTCTCTTTCAGTTTGCTTCATGAATTCTGCTTGTTTTCTATATTGTTCATTCAGGGTTTCAATCAGTTTCCCATGCTCCTGTACTTTTTTCGCTACTTCTTCTTGCGGTACTGGGGATCAAACTCGTGACCTCGCGCTTGCCAGGCAGGCGCTTATGCCACTGAGCTAAATCCCTGGCCCTTCTCTATTTCTTCTTTAGCTGCGCTCAGCAACTCCTTTACTAAGGATGTTACTTCTGTCTTTACCTGGGAGAGTACTTCTAATTTGATTTCCTCTATGGCCTCATGGAGTTTTTTTTTTTTTTTTTTTTTTCATTTCATTCGCTGTATTTTTAGAGATTTCTGGTGTGTTACCTTTGGAGTCCTCTATTTCTTTCTTTCTTTCTTTCTTTCTTTCTTTCTTTTGTTTTTGGAGTCCTCTATTTCAGTGTCTCCTGTACTTACTGCTGATGGACTGGATGTTTGAGATTGCATTTTGCTTTTCGTTTTGCCATTTTCCCGTTTCATGTTAGTGTTTGGTCCCTCAGACCCACTAGTGTCACCTGTTGGTAGTGTGTATCTTGGTGTCCTACTGTCAGGTTGATGTTTGTCCAGTTGCTGGGTCCCACAATGAATAGGCGGGCCAGTCACCTGACTTCCTGCTGTAGGGCCTGTTGGGTGAGTCCTATATTCTTCCTGGGCTGAGAAGCCCAGTAGTATTGATGTAGGTCACCTTTGAGTTCCTGCTAGTACTTTCTCTTCAGGTTATTTCAGGTCATCAAATCTCCCTGTCTATAGTGTTTGTGTGGGCTGAGGCCCTAGTGTGTCCCTATTGTGTGCCTGTGTGTCTCATAAGCCCTTTTGATTTTCTTCAAGTTGGGGGAGTCCTCTCGGCACACTCCTCACTCTGCCTGATGTTTTCTGTGTGTAGGAAGGGTTCACCCTCACTCTTGTCAGACTCACCAAGGTCTTACAGTTAGTTGGAGGGAGCTTTACTACTGGCCCTATTTACCCACTGTACACCTATTTTAGGGGCTTACTCACCACACTGACTGGAGCCAGCTGAGATTCTTTTCGGTGAAGCAGTCACTTAACCTCCCTTCAAGCTAGCACAGATAGTCCGCTGTAGTCCAGGGTTCCTCTGGGCGCAGAGTTCCAAGTTTGCCCGGTGTGCTGGGATTCCGCAGGAGCGCGCACAGTCAGGGCCCAGGGTGGGTTCTGGGTCCTATTGGATGCGTGGGGTCCACTGAATGTAGTCGGGTTAGGCCCGCTGGTCCCTCTCATGTGCACTTTTCTTATTCTCTAGCAAAGCTGTGACCAACATGGCAGGTGCACAGAGACTGGTTATTGATTGTTGTGTTCACTTAAATACAACAGCAATGTTCACTGTGTGTTTGAAGATGGAGTTGTGACATTTGACTGCTACTACTTACACCCTAATGACTTTCACCGAATTTATCATTTTCTACTATGTAGTGAGTGTGCCACCACGGGGCCCTCCGTCCAGTGATCTCGGTGGAACCTCCAAATGATATAGGGGAGTGAAACTCCCGACCTGCTATGTCCACAAGCTTGTGTTCTTTAAAATGGAAGAATGAATTTTAGGAACAACAGAGGTGAAGAGTAGAATATATTTATTGAGAGAAAGAAAGCTGTCTGAGGAGAGGCAGAAGGGGACCCAAGTGGGTTTCTAAATTTTTACAAGAGATCTCTGCTAATTGATCTACCTCAAATCTGATTAGTAAAAAAAAGTTTTTAAAAATCTACTAGTCTATTTACAGTTACAAATTCTACAATTGTAAAAAGTTAGTGTGATTCAATTTGGCTAAAATAGATGTTTGTCAGTCTGCCTGTGTGGCCGTTTGTCTGTCCAGGCTATTAAACGGCTGTTGGAGGTCCCTGAGCTAGTGATTGTCACACGTGCAGAGCCGGGGGTGCTGGAGGTGAACAGGTGTTCAACCCCCCCAGAATACAGGGGCCTACGTAGCGAGCTAGTTTAGCAAAGGGGTGTGAAATAGTCCCCGGGAACTCGGAGAGTTCTCCCAGACACTGACTGACAAGCTGTGTGCTTGTTTCTATGTCTGTGTGAATCTGTACAGTCCTTTGTCCAAGTTTGTCCATTGGTCCTTTCTGTAAACAGTGGTTCCTTTTTATTTGAGATCAACAATTTTTTCTCTTGTTTTACATTTTTAGATCTTTTGGTTTCTTTGTTTGTTTTTTTGTTTTTTTTGCTACCAGGGATCAAACTCATGACCTTGCATTTGCCAGGCAGGCACTTAAGCCACTGAGCTAAATCCCCAGCCCCATTTTTGGATCTTTTAATCAAAGTTTAATTTGGGTAATAGATTTAGTTAGTCCAAATGATGCTAACATTGGTTGTGTAAGTGTAACGTGCATTGTTGTTTATCATAACTTGGGAGTCTCTCACTGTTCAAACCTGTTAAATGTTGTGATTGGGTTTTTCATAAGTCATTAAAAACTATAGCTCAGTTTTAATAAGATATTAAAATTAAGATGATGAATTATTAAGATGAAACCCTTAGGGTGGGGAGAAATTATTAGACAGGACTTCAACTGATGAATGAGAAAGTGGCCACCAGGTGACATTTAACCAGTTCTTGTTCATTGATTGGAGACCCCAGTGATCTCCATAGCTTATGGGAGACACCCCAACTAAAGTTATAAAAATACATTATGATAATATGTTCACATTGGTCCTTGTCAAAAGAAATAATTCAGTAAGGTTTTGGATTTAAAGTTTTCAAATGGCTCTGACAGACTGTTCTTAACCTCATGGTGTACCAATGTATTCATGCCTCCAGAGGTACAGGTTTCCAAAATGTAAACCAGGGACTATTTATCACGACAGAATTTTGTTTCAGGTTGAGTCCTCTGCCTTTAACAAAAACTTATGCGATGTACCTTCCTAAAAGTCAACAAGTTAGGTTAAAAACTGCTTATGTATTAGATAGGGAGAATTGACTAAAAGGAGATATTTGATGTCAAAATGAAAATTTAAGTGTGTTACAAAATGTCATCACGGTTATCATGCTATAGTGTATATGGTTTTAATTTCTAATTTTCTGTGTAAAATATGTAACTGTTAACACTCTGCAAGTATTCAAGTGTTACCAAATCCATGAAGAATGGAAAATAACAGTTCCATCTGATGTTTTAAGATGCTTGATATTTAGATAAGATAATGTTAAACTTACGGCCTCTACTACGCTGTGCTGTTATCAGTCTTTTCCTCTGGATGTTCAACAGCTGAAGTTTAGAGACCAAAAATCAGACAAATAGGTGGGCTAAGAGCACAGCCAGTATTTTGGCCCTAGCCCGCTCTGAGGTCACTGAGGACCCAGGACCTCACCTCTGCTGCCTCACCCGCACCTGGTGAGCTCCTGATCTTCCCATCAAGAAGATTGTGAGACCCCGGAGGAAAATGACCATCGGGCTGTGGTGTCCCTAAGGAGAGTAACCAGGAGAAAAGGTCTCCCGAGCGTTCACGGAAAGTAACGTGGTCAAGCGATGGCCGTGGCCCTCCTGACGGCTGAGGTTCCAAGGCAGCTCCTGAGGGGACTTAACTCACCTCCACAGATAACAAAAAAACCTGACTGTATTTAAAACAGGCCTCACCTTAACTTGGCGCTGAACATCTAACAGAAAAGTTTAACCACAAAATGTGTAAACAAAACAGTGCTAAAGTGATGTTATAGAACAAACTCGAATCAGTAACACCTCTGACAGTCGCCAGCCACACGGACAGCTGTCCACTGCTAGGGATTAATGGACCGCACGGGGTTTCTACTGCGGAACGCAGGGACTTCCAATCCTTGCACTGTGCTTAAAATGAAAAGGGTTCATGAATAAACAGAGCTCTCCAAACCCAGCTCCTCCAGCTTCAACTGAGCACCCATTCTGTGCTGCTACAGAACGAAACAGAGGGGTGCATAGGGGGGCCCTTGAAGCTGCAGATTGATCAGATGCATGGGGCTAACGCAAGGCCAGCCCTGAAAACACGAGAGAACCCCAAACAAGCCACCTAAAGAAGCAGTTCCAGCTCCCAGAAGGCAAAGGGCCCAGGCCGGCCAGGCAAAGGGGCTGCCAGGCAGCGGGGCTGAAACTGACATTCTCCTCCGGAGTTTATGAGTGTACAAATAAGCCTGCTACAGTGGTCAAGCGGTTCCTTCTCTGCCACCAGGAGAGTAAGGGCTCCACCCGACCCCAGCTTTTGTCTCTTTTTTATTTTCCCATCCTCTTGCCTTCTCCCCACCCCAGAACACCCAGAGCTGCCGCCGGTCACTACAGTGAGGGTCCCCAGAGCCTTGCCCGTGCCCGGTCCCCAGCTCCGCCCTCAGCTGCTGGAAGATGAAAGTACATGATAAAGGGACTTTATCCCTGTCATGTGTCACATAAGAAACTGGCCACAGGAACTGGGCCTGGCTCCCGAGACACACGCACCAGGAACCTCTGCACTTGGTGACAGGCACCCCAGGGAGGGGGTGTCCAGGCTGTCCCCTGGCAGAGGAATGACTCAGTGCCAGGAAGTTCCAAATCTCCTGTGAAGGTCAGCGTGGGTAGAGGGGCCTCCATGCGGGTGTGCACGGGCACGCCCGTCACCCCAGAACTCTGGGCGGCCGAGGCAGAAGACTGCAAGCCTGGTTTGGGCAACGTGGCAGTTTAGCGAGATTCGGTGTCAAAGTAAAAAGGACCAGAGATGTAGCTCAGTGCAGAGGCCCTGGGTTCCATCCCCAGCACCGCTGGGCAGTGACTGAGGTGGAACAAGATAAAAGGTAACCTGGGAGGGGAAGAGAGATCTCAGCCCAGAAGGACAAACTTTCAGCTCTGCAGGGTGACTGTCCTGCAGCTGTCTGGGACAGCACTGTCAATACAGGTAACAGTGGTGTACAGTGCACTTGACATTTGCTGAAAGGGTCTCACTATGTAGCCCAGACTGGCCTGCAACTCCAAGGGATCCTCCTGCCTCAGCCTCCTGAGTGCTGGAATCACAGACATGCACTACCATGCCTGGCGGAAAGGATATTTTTTTCTTTGCCTTTTTTTTGAACAGGGTCTCACTATGCAGTTCAGGGTGGCCTTGAGCTCACTTCATGGTCCAGGCTGGTCTGGAACTTGCAGTGATCCTCCTGCCTCAGCCTCCCAAGTGCTGGGATTACAGGCATGTACCACCATGCCCAGCTCATTTTGTGTTTGTTTTTGATTTTGCTTTTTGATACGGGGCCGTGCTGTGTGCTTCAGGGTGGCCTTGAGCTCACTGTGTAGCCCAGTGTGGTGCCACGCACCTGTACCCTCAGCACTCTAGAGGCTGAGGCAGGAAGATCTCGGCGTGTTGGAGGCCAGCCTGGGCTACACAGCAAAACCATCGCAAAGAAAAAACACAGACACCCGCGAGGGGGCGCTGTCTACCTTTTGGACAAAACCTCCTAAACTAGGCTGCAGGGCCCTTCCTGGTACACACCCAGTCAGTCAGGCTACAGACCAAGTTACCAGATCACACGGAGCAGGTGGAACCTCCTACCGACAGGGCCAGTCAGGGAGGAATTTTTTTTTTCTTTTTTCTATTTTTTTGGCCCTAGGAAGTAGAATCCAGGGCCTCATACCCTGAGATCCACCCCGGCCCAGGAGTTTGAAATAACAGGGAAAACGCTGTGCTTCCCTTCAAGGTTACTCTGAGGCGTGGTGGACTGGCACATAGCACACTTTCAGGAATTCCTGGGACTCGGGAGGCTGAGGCAGGAAAATCGCTGTGAGTTTCAGGGCAGGATGGGCTACATAGTGAGTTCAAGACCAGCCTGGAGTGGACTCCATAGTGAGACACTTTTAAAAAATAAAAAATAAATAAATAAATAAATAAAATGACACAAGCTGGTACAGTAATGCCCACTTGTAATTCCAGCACTCTGGGAGGCTGATGCAGGACAGTTGCAAGTTGGAGCCCAAGCTGGGCGTTTTTTTGTTGTTGTTGTTTTGTTTTTAATATATCCTTTTCCTTTTTGAGGCAGGGTCTCACTATGCAACTCAGGCTGGCCTTGAGCTCTCTTTGTAGCCCAGGCTGGTCTCTAACTTGCAACAATCTTTTGCCTCAGCCTCCCGAGTGCTGGGATTACAGGCGTGCACCCCCATGCCCAGTCAGGCTGGGCACTTTAGAAAGACTCTATCAAAATGAAAAACAAAAAGCAGGTGGTGGTGGCTGGGAATGTAACTCAGTGCAAAGGTCCTGGGGTCAATCAGTTCCTTGTACTAGGAGGAAAAAAATCCCAGATAGGCAACTCTTGTGCCTCCTCCTATCTGTCTACCCAGGCCCCGCCTGTGGGTTGCCCTCTCTCCTCCCATCTCACCTGCCCAACACAACCTCTCCCACGCTTACCTGATACCTGGCCTCCTCCAGACTTCCTTAACACACCGGGTCCCGCCAACACTAGGTGACCTGAGGTTCCAAAGTCCCGGAGTACTTAGCAGGGGCTACACCAGAGCTAGAAGCCAACCACAGCCCCTGGCTGGCTGGCCTGTGGTCAATGGGGTCCTGGGTATTTTTGCGGGGAGGGGTAGGGAGAAGTGAACCCAGGGCCTTCACACCGACCTACATTTGCAGCGTCACCTTTTTCTCAGCCCTCCCTTTTTTCCCCTTATTTTTTTATTCTGAAGCAAGATCTCACTAAATTCCCCAGGCTGGGATCCAACTTGAAAACTTCCTGCCTGGGCCTCCCAGAGTGCTGGGATTACAGGTGGGCACCGATGCACCCAGCTGGTTCCGGTTTAACCAGGACTGAGGATTCTCAGCGTGCAGATGGGAACAGTTCCACGCAAAGCTGGGGAAGTTGGTCACCCCACTCAGGAGGCTGAGGCAGGAGGGTCATCACTAGCTGGAGACCAGCCTGGGCTAATTAGTGAGACTTTCAAAAAACAAAACAAACTGCTTCCTGTATGAGACAGACCTGCGGGGGCCCTGGAGGTGACAAGGAATTCAGTCACTGGCCTCCAAAGTGAAGGACAGGTTCGTGGCTCCCGCAGGAGAAAGAGGTGCCCCACATACACCCGAGATACAGACCAGCTTCTAATCCACACCCTAAACACAAGTGGCCACTGCATTTCCGGAGAAAAGCTCTCTGTCATCTCTGTCCCCAGGGCTCCTGACGCTTGCTTAGGCTGGGTGGAAGACAGTGTTAGTCTGTTCTTTATTTTCATTGGAAATTTACAGGGTTATTTATCAACAGAACAACTGTCCCGCTGGCTGGGTCCCTGGTGGCTTTTCTGGAGGGACCCAGCCCTGGGGACCACGTTTCCCGAGGGACCTCGGCCCGAGGCCTCACCTGGCCCCTGCCTGGGACTGTGGGCGCCACTTCGAAGATACAAGGGACAAGCCCAACCTCGGTGGGCCCTGCTGGCACCCTGAAGGGAGTGGCAGCTGTGGTGTGGCCAAGTCCCCAAGTCCCCGAAGCACAGAGCTCGGAGCAAGAGAGAGGTGACCTTCTCCGCCCGGTCCCAGGGCCAGACGACCCAGGGACTCTGAGGGGCTCACTATCCCTGCTCTGTCTCGCTTAGTTCTGGGTGTCACCTGCACATGGAGGTGACCCGGCCCCTCCTGGAGGACCAGATCTGCTGTCACACTTTTTTTTGTCCCTGTTTTATGTACGAAAACAATGCTGAGGGTCAGACCGTCTCTGCCTCCCTCTCCTCTCTCTCCATCTGCCCAAGAACCCCAAGCCCCTCAACAGGTACAGTTCTGCTGGTCGATCTGCTTCCGGCAGGGCTCCATGGTGACGGCGACGCCCACCCCGCTGCGGCCGGAAGTCATTCGGGTCACCTCGCTCCAGGTGTCCGTGTCTGGGTCATAACACTCCACACTGTCCAGGAACGTGTGACCGTCATAGCCTCCTGCAGGGAGAGTGGAGGGGACAGTCAGGACTCATGCCACCTCTGAGGTGACAGGAACAAAAGGGATAGCCAGGTGTGGTGGCACACGCCTGTCATCCCAGCACCATGGGAAGCTGAGTTGGGAGGGTCCCAAATTCAAGCAGAGTCTAGAGAATTTAGATGCTTGGTGAAATCCTGCCTCAAAATTAAAACTAGGGTTCGGGGATGTAACCCAGTGTTAGTGGCCCTGAGGTCAATTCCTAGTAACACACACACAGACACACAAATTATGGTGGCCAGGCGTGGTGGTGCGTGCCTATAATCCCAGCACTGGGAGGCTGAGGCAGGAGGATCACTGCAAGTTTGAGAACAGCCTGGGCTACAAAGTGAGTTCCAGGCCAGCCTGAACTCCACAGTGAAACCTTATCTTAAAAAGACAAAATAAAAAAATAAAAATTAAAAATTAAAAAGACAAAATAATACGAATAATAAAGGGCTGGGGTTATAGCTTGATGCAAAAGTCCTGAGTTCAATCCCCAGCATCAAAAAAAAAATTAAATAGAGGGCCCGGCTGGGCTCCGCCCCAACCCTCCGACCAGCCTCACCAAGGACGTAGATTCGCCCCTGGTGCACAGTGATCCCCAGCGCGCTTCGACGATGCTTCATGGGCGCCACAAAGGTCCAGGCCTCGGTCTCCACGTCGTAGCGCTCCACGCTGTTGAGCTGGTCCTGCCCGTCGTAGCCGCCCGCAGCATAGATACAGTTGTGTAGCACGCAGACCCCTAAACCGCACCGGGCAGACAGGGGTCACTGCGGGGCCCGGCTTTGGGGGACCCTAGCCACCACCTTCCCTCTGTCTTCTCCCTTGCCCTGAGGAACCCCTGAGAAACAAAGCCAGGAGCCAGCCAGGTATGGTGGTGCACGCCTGTGATCCCAGCTGCTCGGGAGGCTGAGGCAGGAGGATCACAGGTTGGAAGCCAGCTTGGTCAACTTAGCAAGATCCTGTCTCGAAATAAAAACAGAAAGGGCTGGGGGCGGGGTGTGGCAGTGAGGAGCGGCTGCCTGGCTTTGGTCATGGTCACAGTACCCCGAAAAGGAAGGGAAGAGAAAAAGGCCGGAGAGGGGGCGAGGAGGCTGGGCGCGGCGTCTGCCGGCACCGCAGGGCCGGTGGCCGCAGGGCCGGGCTGGGAGTGGCCCCGGCTCCCCCTGCAGCCCCCACCTGCCCCGCTGCGGATGCTGTTCATGGGGGTGATCAGGCGCCACTCGTTGTGCTCCGGGTTGTAGCACTCGGCCGAGTTCAGGCGGTTCGTCCCGTCGAAGCCACCGACCGCGTAGAGCAGGCGATTGAGGACGGCCACGCCCACGCCGATCCTGCGCGTCAGCATCGGGGACACCAAGTGCCACTCGTCGCGCTCGGGCTCATACCTGCAAGGGACAGAAGGACCATGGGGACCGCCGTGACCTCCCACTGCTGTGCTGGCCGGGGCCCGTCCTCTCCCCCGCTCTTGGACACCTGACGGTTTCCATTTTGGGGGAGTCCTGGGGTTCGAACCCAGGGGTGCTGTTTTATTTTTCAGTTGGAGACAACAAGTTGGGTCTCTCTAAGTTGCCCAGGAGGGATTCAAACTTGTGATCCTCCTGCCTCAGCCTCTGTGAGTGCTGGGATGACAGGGGTGCCGCCACCACCACTCCTGGCCCACACTGCAGGGACCGCTTGAACCCTGAGGGTCTGTCTCTAAGGAGGGAGGGATCATGGCCCCATTTTCCAGAGGAGGAAACTGAGGCTCGCAGCCATCCACTGTCCAAGCACACGCATGGTACCCAAAGCCTGGTCTCGGGCGGAGTGCTAGGTGTTTGAGGACGACATAGCCCTAGCTGGGCTGGGAGACAGGTGACACCCTCAGTCCCCTCATGCTATGGAGAATGAGGCGAAGACCCAGGAGAGTGACAGGGCATATCCAGGGCTGCCAAAGGGCCTCGGCACTAGCGCTGGACTCCAGAGCCCTGATGCTAACACCTAGGCCTCTGCCCAGGTGTCCTCCTCGGTCACAGCTGTGACCGAGATGGGTGACCGCACGTCCCGCTGGCCCGGGCACTTCCGATTCATACCTGTGCTCCTGGAGTTATTAATAGTGTCCCTTTCCTTCTCGGAAGTGGCCCGCTGAGGGTGACGCACCTTCCCACCATCCTCTTCATAGACTACACGTTAGGGCCCTTGCGCAGTGGCCGGAAATCCCCGTTTTGCAGCTTGCGCTGAACTTACGGGTTCCAGATTTCTGCCAACTCATCAGTTGGCGAGTTTGCCTTGTTTTGGGGGTAGGGGCTTTGAGATGGGGTCTGGATCCCAGGGCCTTGGCACTGAGCTCCAGCCCAGTGTTTTGTTTTGTTTTGTTTTGTTTTTCCATTTTGAGACAGGATCTCACTGAAATTACAAAGTTGCCCAGGCTGGACTGGAACTTGGGATCCTCCTGCCTCAGCCTCTCAAGTGCTGGGGTGATAGGTGTGTGCTGCCATGCCGTGCTTCAAAGGAGCCATATGGGTCTGGAAAGTCCCATCAGGAAGGCCCAGCCCCAGGGACTCCCGGTCCAAGGTCACTGCCTATACGTGCTTCCCAATTCATAGCTTTGCTGTGCCACGGCCACTTCCTGAAGGCAGGAAGTAGCCAGCATTAAAAAGAAGCCAGCCTTGGCAGCACACCTAGTCATTCCAGCACCTTGGAGGCCGAGGCAGGCAGATCTCTGCAATTAGAAGCCAGCCTGGGCTACGTAGTGAGTTCAAGTTCAGCTGCTCAGCGCTAGGGAGAATCCCCGCCATTCCAGAGGGCCATTGGTCACAGCCGGGTGGAGGCAGGGCGCCCACCCTCGGGCTAGCCGCCTACCTTTCCACGCTGTTGTGGTGGATGCAGCCGTGCGAGCCCCCCACGGCGTAGATGTGGCCGTCGATGACACCCACGCCGATGCGGTTGCGGGGTACACTCATCGGGGCGCAGGGTGACCACTGATTGGTCATGGGGTTGTAGCAGTCCAGGGCGTTGGAGTCGGTGTTGCCCTCGGGGGAGTTGTTTCGGCCGCCCACGGCGTAGAGCAGCCCGCCCACCACGCAGCCCGCCAGCCCGCTGCGGGGCACCTGCAGGTCGGCGAGGCGCAGCCATGTGCGGTCGCTTGGGTTGTAGGCCTCCAGGTAGCTGAGCGACTGGCGGAAGTAGCCGCCGGCCGTGTAGATGAGGCGGCCCACCTTGGGCGCGCGGCAGGGCATGGCGGGCGTGGGCTTGTGCAGCGTGAGCTCCTGGAAGATCTGCACCAGGTAGTCCTTGCAGCGCGAGTCGCTCTGCAAGATCTCGCACTTCTGCAGCTGCATCTGCAGGAAGTGCGGGGTGAGCGCGTGGCAGCGCACGGCCCGCAGCAGCGCCTGCACGTAGAAGCGCCGCTGCTCGCAGTCGTATTTGACCCAGTTGATGCAGGCGTGGAACACCTCGGACTCGCAGCGCACGTTCAGGTCGTCCCGGCTGATGAGCGTGGCCAGCTGGCAGTGCGACAGGTTGAAGAACTCCTCCTGCTTGGCCACCTGCAGAGGGCGCTAGTGAGACAGGCTGATTCCCATGGGTTCCTCCCGGAGGAACCAGGTTATCCAGGTTATGCAAAAAAACAAAACAAACCAAAACTCTTTGTGTGTGTGTGTGTGAGAGAGAGAGAGAGAGAGACAGGGGATGGAACCCAGGGCCTTTGCACTGAGCTACATCCCTAGTCCTTTTGTCCTTCTTTAAAAAAAAAAACTTTTTTTTTTTTGAGATGAGATCTCGCTAAGTTGCCCAGGCTGGCCTGGAATTCGGGATCCTCCTGCCTCAGCCTCCCACAGCGCTGAGATGACAGACATGCACCTCCATGCCTGGCTTCATTCAGTGATCTTGGACCATTTTTTTACTCAACCGGCCTCTGACAGTCTGTTTCCTTATCTGTGAAATGGAGTTTCGATTAGTAAGAGTCCCAAGCGGGGCAGGGTGGTGCCCTCCTGTCATCCCAGTACCCAGGTGGCGGAGGCAGGATTATCAAGCATTTCAGGCCAGCAGGTGGACACACAGTGAGTTCAAGGCCAGCCTTGACTACAAAGCAAGACCCTGTCTCAATAAATAATCCAATAGGAGTCCCATAGACTGTGTGGATTAAATGAGCTAATACTATGTGGCGGGCAGGTAGTAGGTATACAGGTAAATTGACAAAGAAAATACTTTCTTTTTTTTCCTCCCTGTAATGGAGACAGAACCCAGAGCCTCATGCATGGTAAGTAAATTCTCCACCCCTGAGCTACATCCCTAGCCCAAAGACACACACATAGTGCTTTATTTCATATTTTGTATAACTGGGACCTGAACCTAGGGCCTTCACACTAAATTAAAGCTCCAGCCCTTTTTATTTTTTACTCTGAGTCAAGATCTCGCTCAATGCCTAACTTGCTCAAGCTAGGCTGGAATTTGTGACCCCCCTGCCTCAGCCTCCAGAGTCCTGGGATGACACAGGCAGGTGCCCCACACTTGGCTGTTACTGTGATCTCTTGAAAAACTCTTGGTTGTTTTCTCTTGATAACTTCCTGCCCAGAGAAATGAAAATGAAAGCAGAAACCGGTGGAAAGAAACACCGTGTGCGCCCCAGAAAATACTGCTAAGGGTCAAACTTGTAACCCACATCGCGTCACGGGTGCTCAATAAATATCTGCTGACTGACTACCTGCTCGGCGTAGCCAGGGGTTGGCTGGTGTCACGCTCACTGCACTGTCACCACCTTTGACCGTGGGGAATCCATACACCCAGCGACCCACAAAGACCACACCTTTATCAGTCACCCCAGGTTTGTTGACGAGGAGCTCAGAACCTGGAGTTTCTCCAGTTCCCAGCCTTTAAAAAAATTTTTATTGTTAAAAAAGATTTTTTTTTAAATTCTTGTGAGACAGGGTCTTGCAAGACAGCCTTGTGTACTCCAGGCTGGTCTTGAACTCACTCTATAGCCCAGACTGGCCTTGAACTTTCAAGGCTCCGCCTGCCTCAGCCTCCCGAGTGCTAGGGTGACATCACCACGCCGGGCTCCGGTTTCCAGCCTTGAGCTTTCTTAGCCCAGGATCAGAGGGTGATGACACCTGCCTGTCCCCAGCCCGTCTCCTGACCGCTGTCCCCAAGACCCCTTCGGGCTCACCTCCCCGAAGTGCATGTAGATGTACTCGCGGGCGCGCTGGTGCAGCTCCGCGCAGCCGATCTGCTCGGCGAAGTTGGCGATGCCGATGGCGTTGCTGGGGTCCAGCTGCTCCACCAGGAAGTCGCTGCAGGCACGCACGACGCTGTCGATCTGGTACATGACGGCGCCGTTCATGACGTGCAGCACGCACTTCTCGCCCATGGAGATGGATGCGGTGTAGGCGAACTCGATTAGCCGCTCCATGACCATCGGGTGAATGCCCTCGATGGACACCACCTCCATGCCCTGCTCTCGAAGCCCGTTGGTGAACATGGCCTTGAACACCGGGCTGGACGAGGCCAGCACCACCTTGTGCGCCATGAACTGCGCCGTGGGAAAGTCCTCGTACTTCACCTGCAGGGTGACGTCGCACAGCTGCTGGCTGAGCCGCAGTTCGTTCATGATGCCGAAGGCCTGCTTCGTGTGGTCCTCCAGCGTGTAGCTGAAGGTGCGGTTGCCGTCCTGGGACGGGGTCACCTCGGCCTTGCACTCGGTGGACGCGTACATCACCGTGTCCCCGGCCCCCTCGGGGCACTCGGACTGCAGGGGCAGGAATCGGCCACGGGCCCCCGCCCTGCTAGGCCTGGGTTCCGGCTGCATGGGGTTCCGGGTGACAGGGAGCAAGAGCAGGCTTGGCACTCAGAGGCCTGGAGGAGGAGAGGACAAGGGCTGGGGGAGGACCTGGGCTGGGCCAGCACCTGCCAGGCCTCCTTTCGGAAAGACAGTGATTCCCAGCCGGGCGCGGTGACTTGTGCCTGTAATCCCAACACTCAGGAGGCTGAGGCAGGAAGATGGCTAGCCTGAACTACACAGTGAGCCCGTGTCTCCAAAAATAATAAACTAAAAAGAAAAACGTTGCAATGGCACTGTGAACGTTACTTTAAATCAGGTAGTCCAGGCCTCTGAGGTGAGGCTGGGGCAGAGACAGGAGAACTCGGAAAGGAGTGGGAAGGAGGCGGCCAGGCAGCGAGGACAGCAAGTGCAAAGGCCCGCGGGCAGCAGGCGAGGGGCGGTGTGGGAACCAAGGAGCTGTGAAAGATGCAGGGATTCGTGGAGACCGCGAAGACAGCTGGGACGCTGTTTTGAAAGCGGAACGAGGAGGCTCAGGATCGGCAGGGGTGCCCCAGATTCCGGGCTCAACCTGAGCCACCTCCTCTTTCCGTGGGGGGCTGAAATGTCCCCTTTGCTGGTTTTCCGAGGTCCCTGTCGCCCCCGCCCCTACACCTCTGAGTGCAGGGCTCCCTCTCTGCTGCGCCCCGCGCCAAAGGCCTGGCACCGCGAAACTGTCGCCTAGTTGGTCCGCGGTGACGGCTACCTGGGTGCTAATGTACTATGGCTGGTAGTGCGCCCTCGCCCACCGAGCCCGGGCGTTGCTGGGGCCCCTTGCGGGCGCCAAGATTTCCAGCTCGCAGGGTCTTTCGCCTAAAGCTTCCTCGGTGCCCAGGGGTGCAGGACGCCCCCTCCCCATGGCGCGTCGGGGCGACTGCGCATGCGCCGCCGAGCAGCGCCACCAAGGCCAGGAGCGGGAAGTGACCCCGCCGTGGGCCCTCGCTGCCGCCCCCGGGGCACGGGCCAGGCCCCCCAAGAAGGCCCCGGCCCTCCGGGACACTGAGGCAGCGGCGTTCCTAGGGACTCCAGCCGAGTTCGGGCGCTCTCGGGCCACCCCGCCAGTGGCGCCGTCCAACTCCGGGATCGGCCCAGGCCGCGCCCTCCTGGCTGTGCTGGGGACCTCGGGGTCGTCTGGGTCGCAGCGCGTGGCTCCCGGGGACCCCCGGACCCCAGCGCTGCGCCCCGCGTGGCTCGCGGTGGCCGCTCCGCAGCCCAGGCCGCTCACTCACCCCGCCATGGCCGCGCCGGGCTCCGCCTCCGCCTGCCGAGCCCGGGCGCCTCCATCGCCGCCGCCGGGGGGGCGCAGCGCGCAGGTCACCGTGACTAAGCACACGCGGCCGGCCGTGTCACAATAAGAGTCCCTGAGCCCTGGCGGCGGGCGGCGGGGCAGCAGCGGGGCCACCATCCCCCGGCCCCGCCCGCGTGCGACAGCCGCGCGGCCCCGGCGCAGGGGCCACTGCGCGCCACGGCGGGGACGCTAGCGCGCGCTGGGCGCAGCACCCCGGGTTCGAGCCCAGGCCGGGGAGGCTGCCGTCCGCCCGCCTGCGCCTCTGCTCACCTCGGCCCCCGCGTTGCCTGCGCCCTAGAAACGTGTCCCGCGCGGTGGCGGTGCCCGGGGCTCTGGGGCGGCTGGAGGCGCCCGCCGTGCTTCCGGGAAGCCCGAAGGCCGCGGCCTGATCCTGGCGGATCCTGGGCAGCCTTTGGTGCCGGGGACCCTAGGGCGCCGATGCCGTTGGGGGACCTGGGCTGCCAGCGGCGGCGTGGCCGGCGAGGTGGCGCCGTCGGGTGGGGGACGCGCGGGGAGGAGGCGGGGAGAGGGCGGGAAGGGCGCGGCGGCCAGCCGAGGACAGGAGGTTCCCGCCCTGCCCAGGTGCGGGCAAAGCGCCTTCGCGTGTCCTCTCTGCCCCCATCTGTCTGGCTTTGCTCGGGGACATCGCAACCACCTGTGTTTGGCTCTGCACAGCGCAGGCCTCTCAGTCCAGCTTCCTAAGGACCCAGCGGGACTTATTAGTTGCGTTTTGTTTATTGACATAGGACTTTGCTTTGTAGCCCAGGCTGGCCTTGAACTCGTGGTGATCCTCCTGCTTCAGCCTCCCCAGTGGTGGGATAACAGACATGCAACACCACGCCTGGCTTTCAAATTTATTTTCAAGAGTCCATCTAAATGAAAAGTAAAGGAATAACACATGGACAATGTTTCTTTTTTAAAAAAGTTTCTGAGGCCTCCAGGGTGCATTTGATGCTCTCGGAGTCTGGGTTTAGGGTCTGGGGTAAAAAAACTCTCCAAGGAGTTGACCTGGAATTTGCCCTCCTCGCGGTGTGAAGCTGCAGTTCTGGATTTCCCCGGGGGGGGGCGCCCTAGAAACGTCAACCAACGCAGGTTACCACTCTCCTCGCAATGGGCAGAGACTCTTGTCTCTCAAAATCAAACCTGCAGGCCCCACAAGCCAGTGGGTAATCTGTCTCGAATGCGATCCCCGGGAGAGGTTACCCACAGCACGCTGCACATGCGCAGGAGGATTATGTGGGAAAATAGTTGCTTCCGTAGAATGGACAGAATCCAGCCAGGCGCGGTGGTCCAGGCGTGGTGGCGCACACCTGTCATCCTTGCACTGGGGAGGCTGAGACAGGAGAGTCGGCAGGACTCAGGTCAGGGGCTCATGGTGAGTGCAAGACCAGTGATTTTAAGGCATGGCGAGTTTAAGGCCAGTCTGGCCTGCATACCAATACTTTGTCTCAAATAATCAAAAAAAATTTTTAAATAACCAAAAAAACTTTTAAGTTTATTTAGGGGGTATTGGGGATTGAACTGGGTGCCTTTGCATTCAGCACCTTTTTGTTTTTCCTTTTTGAGACAGGGTCTCATTCTGTAGCCCAGGCTGGCCCTCAAACTCACAACGATCCTCCTGCCTCAGCCTCCTGTGGGGATTACAGGCTTGTACCACCACACTGGGCTATCTGCATATTGTTTAAATGTAAAAAAAAAAAAAAAAAAAACAGGAGGCATGGACTGGTGGGCACATCTTCCTCATTTGAACGTCTAGCTCTGACCCGCAGAGAGATGGTATTGGAGATGTAGCCATCTATATCTGAGACCCTGAGGATGGTACCCCTCAACGGATCAGTGTCCTTCTAATAGCCCGGCAGAGATCTTGCTGTCTTTGCCTCGTGGGGGGGGGGCACAGTGGAAGCCAAAGAGGGCGCTGTCAGGGAAACCCAAGCCACCACGGACGTCCGGGCTCCCAGAACTGTATGAATCTAATGCCTGCTGTTTAAGCCATGAGGTCGTGTGGTGACACCAGCCTAAGCTAAGACAACAAGATGGTAGAGATGTGGGGGAGGCGGGGGTGCATGTCTGGAGATCCCAGCTACTTGGAAGGCTGAGGCAGGAGGATCGCTTGAGCTGAAGGAGTTTGGGGCCAACCTGGGCCATATACCAAGGCCCTGTCTCAAATAATAACTTTAAACAAAATGTGTGGATGAACTAGCCGTGGTGCACACCTGTAATCCCAGCACGGAGGAGGGTGAGTCAAGAGGGTCACTAGTTTGAGCCCAACCTGGGTAATTTAGCAACTTAGCTAGAACTTGTCTTAAAAAAAAAAGTCAGGGCCGGGGATTTAGCTCAGTGGCTTAAGCGCCTGCCTGGCAAGCGTGAGGTCATGAGTTCGATCCCCGGTACAAAAAAAAAAAAGTCAGGGGTGCACGCCTGTAATCTCAGCACACTAGAAGCTGAGGCAGGAGGATCACTGTGAGTTAGAGGCCAGCCTGGGCTACATAGCGAGACCTTGTCTAAATAAAAACAAAAGCTTACACTGCAGTTCATTTACACACAAAATAGTTCTGGAACATCCCCAGGAATCCCAACAGTAATGGTGACCAGAAAGGAGAAGTAGGTGCTTTTTAAAAAAATTTAACTGGAAAACAAATCTACAAATCCCCTACCATTGTATCACCAAACAATCTCAGCAGAGGGGGTGTGGGGAGGCCTTGGGTACCCCTGAGCGATCACAGAGCCTGAGGACAGAGGACTCCGGGAGCGACTCCGGGCGGTAGGCTCCAGTGCACCTGCGTTCCTGAAATAGACTGGTTTTTCATGCGCATGCGCGTGGCATGCGGAGCCACCCTGAGAGTGATGGTCAGCGAGGCGCCCCCAGGCGCGTTCAAGGACCCAGCCTAACGGCCTCCCTGGCTGCCTGCAGTTCCCAGGTCTCCCAGCAGGTGGCGCGCCGCGGCCTGAACCCAAAATCAGACGCCCCCGGCCCGCCAGCTCTGTCGCGCCGCCCTCAGGAATGTGTCTGGGGACCCGCAGGGGGCCCTGGCCAGCGCGCCCGGAGCCTTTTATGGGCACAAATGGGACCTTGGTATCACCCTCAAGCAAGAATGCGACCCCCGTGGGAGGGAGGGTTGGGCTGGTCTTGCCTGAACCAGAGAGGCCTCCTCCTGCCTGCAGGACCAGACAGCCTGGGCTGGTCCTGGGGGGAGGGACCCACTGTCTGCGGTTCTGGCCCCTGAAAGTAGTGGGAACCCCTGTCCTCCAAAGTTAAGTCCACCGGGTGTGGTAGCACACGCTTGTAATTGAGCATTCTGGAGGCTGAGGCAGGAGGCTCTCCAAGAGTTCCAGGCCAGCCTGGGCCAACTAGTGAGTCTCAAGCCACACTGAATCGCATAATGATTTGTCTCTGAACAGAACAAAAAGTGTTACAGTGAGTGAAAAAATAGGGCCAGGATGTAGCTCAGCGGCACAAGTGCCTGCCTGGTAAGCACAAGGTCCTGAGTTCAACTCCTGGTACCAAAAAAACCCAAAAGATCTTACTGGGCATGATGGTGCAGGCCTGTAATTGCAGCACTCCCAGAGGCTAAAGGCTAGAGGTTAGAGGCTGAGGCAGGAGGATTGCTGTGACTCTGAGGCCAGTCTGGGCTACAAAGTGAGTTCAAGGCCAGCCTGAACTGTATAGTAAAACTCTATCTCAAACAAAACAAAACAAAACAAAACAAAACAAAACACAGCTGGGGATTTAGCTCAGTGGCACAAGCACTTGCCTGGCAAGTGCAAGGTCATAAGTTGGATCCCTGGTACAAAAAAAAAAAGCCAGGGAAGTAGTTCAGCGGCATAAGCACCTGCTTGGTAAGCACAAGGTCCTGAGTTCAATCCCTGGTACAAAAAAAAAAGTGAAAAAATAATCATAATTTCCAGATCCAGCTCTGTTCAGGGGGCTAGCCAAGTACAATAAATGGTAATTACTCTAGGTATTTTATTATATTTGTATTTTTAAAATAAAGGATCCCAGGGCTGGGGATTTAGCTCAGTGGCACAAGTGCCTGCCTAGCAAGTGTGAGATTTTGAATTTGAGTCCTGGTACAAAAAAAAAAAAAAAGCTAAAATAAAGAATCCCATGCCACACTCAAAGAATTTGGAACACAAGGCCTCATATTTGCTGCTCTACCATGGAGCATGGCCCCAGCCCACAGCACATGCCTGAGATCCCAGCACTGAGGGAGGCTGAGGCAGGAGAATCTCATATTTGAACCCAGCTTGGGTAGCAACTTAGCAAGACTCTGTCTCAAAATAAGAAATAAAAGGGGGGGTGTGGATGTAGCTCAGTGTGAAGCCCCTGGGTTCCATCCCCAGGACTGCAAAAAATTAAAAAAGATATAAGCTTGCTGTTAAGACCTGAGTCTCCTAGCTTCCTATTAGGAAGTCATTCTGTTTGTGCTCACAAAGTCTTCGTTTCCATTTGCAGGCTCCAAAGCGTCTAGAACTCCGATGGTCTGAGCATATCGGAAGTCTGCATCACAACTCCTCTGGGCCTGTGCTGTCCCTGTTGTCTTCTGGCTCCCATGCAATAGGCCTTTGTCAACCCTGTCATGTCATCTGTCCTTGATAGCTCCGATTCTTTCTCTGATTCATGGCTGTAGCCCAGCCAAGACTTTCCATTCGTGGGGACCCATGAGGATATCCCTGCCCCAGGGCCTTTGCACTTGCTGAATCCTCATCCTGAAATGCTTCGGTTCAAGTGTTCCCAGCACCACCCATCTCAGCCCACATCACATGTCACTTCCTCTATACCATCTCCCCCCTGAGTTGTCACTAGGATCATCTTCCTTATTATATCACTGCATTTTTGTCTGTGTCCCCCTAGAATGTCAGTTCCATGAAGGCAAGCAATTTTTTGAAGTTTGAGGCTGGATCTCACAATGTGGCTCATCCTGACCTTCATCTCTTTATGTACCCTATGCTGGCCGCAAACTTGCACTCCTCCTGCCTCAGCCTCCCAAGTGCTGGAATTACTGGTATGCACCAGCAAAACTGGCTCAAGCATTTTTGTTTGGTTTTTTGTTTGCTGTTCTGGGGTTCTCATTTCCCCATGCGTCTTTTCTTCCTCCATCATTTTCAAATTATTTATTTAAAAAAGTAAATGTCTTCAGAATAGCTCTTGGGAAGGGTAGTGGGTGTCAGTCGGCAGCGGAGCCAGGCACCAGGGTCCGGGCAGCGGTGGCCGCACCGGGGCTGCCCGTGGAGCCACTGGTGTCGAGTGCATCACCCTGGCGCCAGGAGTGCTCGGAGCGGCTGGAGCTGAGGTCCAGGCCCGGGGGCAGACAGCGTCCCACGCCCCCGGAGGCCCCCGCCGCGCTCCCCGAGGGCCGGAAGCTGGCAGGGCGGGGGCCGCACGGGCGGCGGCCGCAGCACAGCAGATGCAGGAGCGCGTGGCGCAGGTCGCGGTTGGTGAAGGTGTAGATGATGGGGTTGAGGAGCGAGTTGGCCATGGCGAGGCCCAGGAACGGGTCGGCCTGCAGGAGCACTGGGCAGGCCCGCGCGGGACACGCCACGTCGAAGAGGAGCAGGAGGAACAGGGGTCCCCAGCAGGCGACAAAGGCCAGGAGCACCACGCTGAGCGTGCGCAGCAGCGCCAGGGAGCGCGGGGTGCGCCGCTTGCGGGTAGCGCCCGCCCTGCTGGAGCGGGGCCTGGTGGTCCCGGGGCGCGCGCGCAGGCGCTGAGCGTTGGCGCGCACCCGGCAGTAGATGCGCGCGTAGAGCGCGCAGATGGCGCCCAGGATGCCCACGAAGACCAGCACACAGAAGAGCACGTAGGCCTTGGCGTAGAGCGGCAGCACGGTGGAGCAGGCGTCCAGGTGGCCCAGACAGTTCCAGCCCAGGGCGGGCAGCAGCCCCAGGACCAGGGACACTCCCCAGGCGGCGGCCGCCAGCGCCAGCGTGCGCCCCCGACTGGCCGCGGGCGCGGGTCCCCGGCGCGCCATGGTGAGGTGGCGCTCGAGCGCGATGGCCAGGAGGCTCAGCACAGACGCGGCGAGCGCCACGAAGACGCCGCCCTCGCGCGCGAACCAGAGCGCCGGCGACAGTCGCAGCGTGAGCGGCCCGGACAGGAGGATGTTGGTGGCGTAGGCGGCGCCGGCCAGCAGGTCGGAGAGCGTGAGGCTGCCGAGCAGCAGGAACATGGGCGCGTGGAAACGCGGGTGGCGCGCGAGCACGAGCAGCACGGCCAGGTTCTCCAGCACGATGAGCGCGCACACGGCCAGGCACACGGCGGCGTCCGCGCGCAGCCCCGCGCCCGGCTGGTAGCGCGCCCCGCGCAGCTTGCCCGTGTAGTTATAGTGCAGCACGAGGACCTCGCTCACCGGCGCCGGCCGCAGCAGCCCCGGCTCCATGGGCTGCCGCCGCGAGACTGCGGAAAGGAGAAGGAATCAGGAGTCCGCCGGCTGTTCTCACGGTACTGCCCCGGGGCGTGCGGAGGGAGGGGCGGGACCGAGGAGCCCTGCACACTGCACCCCCTTGTGCGCGCACAGCCTGGGGAGGCACAGGGAAGTTCAGGGTGGAGAGGACATAGGCGCACGCACAGTATCCGGGAGGGACAGGGTGACATGCATTGCTGTAAACAGAAACGCTAACCCAGGTGTGGGGCTCGGGCCTGGCCCCGCAGCATCTGGGGCAGGAGAACTGCGGTGTCCAGCCTGGCGGTGACATAGTAACAACTTGGTGGGAGCCAATCTCGAAATAAAAAAAAATTTAAAAAGGGCTGGGGATGTAGCTCAGTGCAAAGGCTCTGAGTTCTAAACACTCGAGTAATATGGACACACATAGACACACAGGCCACAAGGGCGAAACACACGATCACACACTCCCGAAACACAGGAAGACACAGCGATCATTAAGGGGCAGGACGTGGTGACTCAGGCTTGTTATCCCAGCACTCTGGAAGGCTGAGGCAGGAGGATCACAAGTTTGAGCCCAAGCTGAGCAACTTAGCCACTCATCAAGACCCTGTCTCAATATACAAAGGGCCAGGATTGGAGCTCAGTGCAGAGGCCCTAGCTTCAATGCCCAGTACTGCAGAAAGCAATAAAATAAAATACAGGGATAGAGACTTAGAAATCCACAGCAGGGTCATTCCGTCACACAGAAGCACACAGGGTCTCACGCTCAGTGGCACAGGCCACAATTTCACAACCTCCACCCACACCCAGCCTGGGGCCCAGGGCCCCACACCCCATACCGCTTGCTGAACTCTGTTTCCTCCTGCTCAAGAACTCTTCATCCTGGCGAAACCCCTGCTCTGAAGCTGCTGCCACCCACCCGTGTGACAGAGGAAGGGCCCGGGGGCAGCAGACAGGAGCCCTAGCACAGAACAGCTTTTCACATGGAACACACGTGTCATTACAGCAGAATAACCCTTCCCACTCGGGATGCAGCCCTGTAATCCTCTTGGCAATCACCCCTAGTCCCAGTTCACAGATGAGGAAACTGAGGCTCGAAAGAAACTCTTTTTCTTTTTCCAGACAGGGTCTTCCTACGGAGTCCAGGCTGACCTTGAACTCACTATGTAGCGCACGCTGGTCTCAAACTTTCAGCCATCCTCCGGCCTCAGCCTCCGAAGGCTGGGATTACAGGCATGCATCACCACTCTTGGTTTAAAAGAAACTCTTTTGAGAAATGGCTTTACTGTCCTTCGGGTCCCACTTTAGATCTGGGAAGGAAAGGAACGCAAGGACCCCAGATGGCCTCAGTCACACGCTGGGACCCACACGCTGGGCAGACTGGAGGTTACCCGCTCTGTGGCGAAGCAACCAGAGGCACTGAACGCAGGGAGCCAGGGGTTGGTGGCTGTCAGATGGGGATACACCCAGAGGTCTCATCCCCCGCCCCCTCACCCTGCACAGATTTAGGGACATTGGCAGTAGCCCCACTAGGAGACGGTGAGGCCCGGGACTCCACAACCGGCCACCTCTCAGGGACCCTACAACCTCCCTGAGGAGCCCTCTGCCTTGCTTTCCTGGAGGTCTAGGGGGGACGATCGGGACCCCTCCAGCAAGATCGCTGGGCCTTCCCAGCCTGCTACCGTGGCCAGCCCGGCACCTCCCCACGCCAGAGAGCGCCCCAAACCCTCAGAGCCAGGGGCAGGAGACTCACCGTGCGCCCCCACCGTGCGCCCCCACCGTGCGCCCCGGCCGTGCAGCTGCCGGGAGCCTAGCACGCTCTCGGGGGCGGGGCTGGGGCTGGCAGGCTTGGGGCGGTGCCCGGTGGTGCCCACTCCGGCCCGGGCACACAGCCCTTGGCTGTCAGCCTGTGCCACCCGCCGCGGCACCGGAGAGCGAGCCGGCGGCGACTGGCACCGGCGAGCCCTCAGCTTCCCCCTCTGGGCCTGGGCTGCGCTCCCGGGCCGCCCCGTCTCGGTGGGAGGACCGGAGGCCAGGGAGTGGGAGTGGTCCGCAGGCGTGGCGGGCTCGAGCCAGGCCACCTCCCACTCCGCACCCCGCGGCGCGGGGGCCCAGACTGCGTCCGCGGCGATCACTGCCCACTTTCCGTCCCCCTCCCTGCCGACCCCTCCAGGATTGCGCCCCAGCGGCGCAGGACCCGGTCAGAGCAGGTCAGGAGGGCTCATCCGCTGGGGCCACGGTAGTTGTCCTGTCTCGCCAGCCCCCCACCCCGGCTAGGGGCGCAGGCCCCTCCCCAAGTCTGTCTTCCACTCCGGGCCCCGGGCGCGTGCGGGAGGGGCGGGAGCAGACAGGGTCGCAAGAAGTAGCCCTTGTCCCCAGATAAGGAGGGTCTAGCTCGTCCCGCCCCCTGGTTCCAACATTTCCCCCACCTCGTCGCTGCCACTCTTATCGCTCCTGACAAATGTGATTTACTGCTCTGAGTCTTCCGAACCAGACAGCGTGTGTCAGACAGCGTGTGTCGTGGGCACTGCGGGGACACAATAGGTGTCTAATCGGTGTCTGCTGAATAGTGAGGGAGCCGGGAGTGGTGGCCCACACGTGTCATGCCAGCACTCAGGAGGCTGAGGCAGGAAGATCGCAGCCGCTTGGGAGCGCGGGGACCTGTTGATCTCGGAGGATCCCTGATGCATGAGCCCGTGCTGCTCTGTTATGTGTGTTCTCTCTCTCTCTCTGTCTCTCGGTCACCTCTGTGTGCTCTCACGCCTCTCCAGCGAGCCTGTCCCAGCTGGCCCTGCGGGCACACATGCACACCCCCCAGCTCCCCGGAGCTTCCAGGCTGCGCCCGGCTCCCCCGCCCTGCTCCTCCGCAGCCGGGACCGGGGGTTGAGTATGACCGCGGAGACCTTCACTGCCACTGTGCCCTTCGCCCCGACCACCCTTGGCCTTGCTGGTCGCGGTGGGGAAAGGGTGACCCAGGAGCCAGAGATTGGGGTGGGGGTGGGGGTCTTGATGCGTCCCTACGGGCGGGACCGCCAGGTCGCCCACGCCAGGCCGGGCGCGCATTTAATCCTCTGGGAACCTCGCAGAAACCGCCTTGGAGACCCGGGCTGGACAGTGCCGACCAATCAGAGCCAGGCGCGGGGGAGGCGCAGCCAATGGGCTCGCTGGGGCGGGGCGCACGCGCGCGGCGTTAACCCTTCCAGCCCCGGCTCCCGCGGGGCGCTGAGCTCGTGCGGAGGGAGGAGGCGGCGGGGAGGGACGCGGCCTTTCACACCCGCCCGGCGCCAGTGTCACCCGCGAGCTCCGTGGGGGCGGGGGGCGCTTCCAGCCGTGGTCCTGCGTACGCCTTCTTCTCACGCAATGGGAACCCTGGGGACTCGGGTCATGGTCTCTGCGACAGACGTGAGTGCCCGGGACGCCCGAGCCTCCACCCCCGGCCGCCTCTGCAGCCGGGTTCTGCTTAGGCGCCTGCTCCACTGCCTGCCGCGGCTCCCGGGTCTCTCGGGCAGAGCCTCACGTCCGCACTGTGCAGTCCCTCGCGTCTTTCTACATCCGGCCGCCTCCTCCCCAGCCTCCAAGAATTCAAAACCTTGGAGCACAAGAATCTTTTGGCCTGGAATGTTCTTCCCCCAGCTCTTCCCAGCTGATCACCTCAGAAAGTCCTTCTCTTTCCTCTTTCCTCTCTCCCCCCCCCCTTTTTTTTTGTTTTGTTTTGGAGGCTCAAAATTGGGATTCTCAAAAAAAAAAAAAGTGAGTCTCCTGCCTCAGCCTCCTTAATAGCTGAAACTACAGGCGTAAGTCACAGGGCCTGTCTTCCCTCCTCTCCAATTTCAAATGAGACTAGTGTGTGGCACTAGGAATTAAATCTGGGGCCTACACCCCCAACCCCTACTTATTTTGTTTGTTTACTTACTTATTTTTTGGTACCAGGAATTGAACTCAGGACCTTGTGCTTGCCAAGCAGGCGCTGTGCTGCTGAGCTATACCCCCAGTTCCTTAGTTATTATTTTTTAACGACAGGATCTCACTAAGTTGCCAAGGTAGAATTACAGGTGTATTCGACCATGCCTAGCTATTTTTTTAAATTCTGCTTTGTTTTGTCTTATTATTTGAGACAGGGTCTCGCAATATCATTTTAGGCTGGATTTAAACTCACTATGTAGCCCAGGCTGGCTTCAAACTCGTGTGGATCTTCCTGCCTCAGCCTCCCATATGCTGGGAGTATAGGTGTGCACCACCACACCCGCGATTCATTATGTTTTTTTATTCCTTTATGTGTGTCTGCCCTAGACTCTCAGCTCCATAAGGCAGGAACTCAGTTTGCCCCTTGAATGGAGAGGCTGAGGCTGCAGCCACCGGGTCCTCTGGCACCCTGCATAGAAGGCCCCTTGAGCCTCGGAACCCTCATCTATAAAGTAACCATAGCAGTGCACAACGGCAGGGCTGATGTGGGGACGGAGGACATCTAAACAGAGACAGGTATACAGTAGCAGCTCCATAAGTGTGAATGCAGCTGGTGGCCTAGGTGGCACACACATCATCCCAGCACTTGGGAGGCTGAGGCAGGAGGTTCTCTGCAAGTTCCAGGCCAGCCTGGGCAACACAGTGAAAGCTGGCTAAAAAAGTGAATGTGGGTATTTTTGTCCCACCTGTATCCACAGAGGAATTAGGAGGGGTCCCGACAGCCCCAGGCACCTCCACCTGCCCACCCTCCCCACTCCCCCTGGCCAGGCCAAGTGGGTTTCACCCTGGCCCGGCTCTGCCTGGCGCCAACGCAACAAAGGCCTGCCCGGGCCGGCACCTGCCCAGCCGGTTTGCACTCTGCAACTGGCTCTGCACCTCCCTGGAGGTGAGAAGCCCTGGAGGGGGCTCACCCAACCCCCACCCTGCCTGGGCGCCCTGCCCAGAGGGCTGCAGTGGGGCTCCCACAGCCCACACCCCACAATCCCAAGATCCAGCTTGGCCACAGAGCAGGTGGGCTGTGCCTCTGACCTACAGCCCTCGTTTTGATTTTTTGACACAAGGTCTCACTATGTAGTCCGGCCTTGCCTCAAAACTCACAGCAATCCTCCTGCCTCAGCCTCCCAAGTGCTGGGAGGCTTCATAGCACTGAAGTAGAGGAGAAAGGGCAATCAAACTGTCCTTACAGATGAGTATCGATATATAAGTGTGGAATGAATAGAGCATCACTGCCAGATTCCTGGGGGGCAGAATCTGCTAATTAGTGACGAGTTGTGGCTCATTTTGAGCCCAGCCTGGAGCACACAGCAGCCTCCTCTCACCTCAAGAGGAGACACAGCTTAGCAGTGGGGCCTTGTGTGGTTTGTGCAGTGCGTGTAGCACACTTGAGGCCTCGGTTCCTCCCCCAATACTGCAAACAATAGCAACAAATAAAAAACCTAGCCAGGCAAGGTGACTCACACCTGCCATCCCAGCACTCAGGAGGCTGAGGCAGGAGGATCGCCGGGAGTTCCAGGCCAACCTGGGCTACATAGTGAGACCATCTCAAAAAACCCAAACAAACAAATCACAAAAAACACCCAAAGGTGACAAGATTTTTAAGGAAAAGTGGGACATTTGGCTAGCCTCCAAGTTGCTCCTTTAAAATATTTGTTAATTATGATTTGTTATATATAACTAATTATAAGTTAATTATAGTTTGTTAATTATAATTAATTATAATTTACTGGTACTTGTAATATTTTGCTCACAAATTCTTTTTTTTTTTTTTTTTTTTTTTGGTACTGGGGATCAAACTCACGACCTCGAGCTTGCCAGGCAGGCGCTTAAGCCACTGAGCTAAATCCCCGGCTCACAAATTCTTTTTTTCTTGTTTGTTTTCTTTCTAGTTTAAGATAGGATCTTGCTATACTTCCCAGGATGACCTGGAAGTCCTGGACTCAACAGATTCTCCTGCCTCAGCCTCCCAAGTAGCTGGGACTGCACATGAATGCCACCATGCTTGGCTAGATTCACCTGTTCTTGATATTTCACAAAAATGGACCTATGATGATTGCATTTAATATCTTTCACTAACATGTAGTAATATATTTGTCAACTGGGCATGAGGGTGCTTGTCGGTAATCCTAGCCCTCAGGGGGCTGAGGCAGGAGCATCTCCATGAATTTGGGACCAGTTCAGGACCAATATATACTACACAAGGATACTCTGTCTCAAAAAAAACACTCCCAAAAAGTTTTTGTAAGAGATAAACCTACAGGGCTGGGGATTTAGCTCAGTGGCTTAAGCGCCTGCCTGGCAAGCGTAAGGTCGTGAGTTCGATCCCCGGTACCAAAAAAAAAAAAAAAAAGACAGAAGAGATAAACCTACAGAGAGAGAGACAGAGAGACAGAGATTAACCCTTATAAAAATGGAGTCATACACTGTGTGACATTTTCTGCTGGTTTCTTTTGTCCAGTCTCGTATTTTCAGCATCTTTCCATGTTGTAGCGTGACTTGGGAGTTCTTGGTTTATTTTTATTTTTACTTGTTTACATCTTTATTTTTTCAAACAGAATTTTTTTTTTCTTTTTGAGACAGGGTCTCACTATGCAGTTCAGGCTGGCCTTGGGCTCACTTTGTGACCCAGGCTGGTCTCAAACTTGCAATGGTCCTCCGGCCTGGGCCTCCTGAGTGCTAAGCTCCTGCCCCAGTGAGGAGCCCGTGTGTATACAGCTGAATACTATTGGTTCCTAAGGTGCTTGTCTCGCTTCCCACAGTGCTGGGGCTGGAACCCGGGGCGCACACTAGCCACACTGCCCAGGGCTGTGTTCCTACAGGTCTGTGTGGTGGCTCCATCTGGCTTTGATGCGGCAGGGAGGGTGAGCCGGAACCCCAGCCCCGCCCGCTCCTCCCCTGCTCACCTCCAGGCCCAGACACCTCCCTGGGGAAAATGTGACCCAATCCACCCACTGGCGCCCTCAGTTCCAGCTGGGGTTAATCGGAGGCCAAGTATCTCCCGGGCTGTGGACACTGCTAGAATCGGAGGAAGCAGAGGTGGGACACACAGTGTCTCCCTCCTGACTCCCCCGACCCCCTGTGTCCCCTCTAGGTGACCCCCTTGAGTCTTTGACCTCTCAGATGCCCAACTTGGAACCCTGGAATCAGAACACCCTCCCTCCCTTCTCAACTCCACACTTAGACCTTCGCTTCCCAGGCTGGGTGGTCGTGCAGAACTTGGGGTGCGGGTGGGGTGCAGCAGGTGAAGAGGTGAGGCTGCCCGGAAACGTCAATCTGGGGAGAGGTGGGAATTGGTTCAGAGGCCCAGGACCTTAGGGAGCCCGGGAGAAGCAAGGACTGATGAGGGGCAGGGCTGGGTGGGTGGTCGGTCAGGCAGGGTCGTTTTTAATTTCTTTTTGTGTGTTTTTTTGTTGTTTGTTTTTTGCAGTGGGATTAACCCCAGGGCCTTTGCACAGAGCTACATCCCCAGCCCCAGCCTTATTTATTTATTCATTTATTTTGTTTTTTTGAGGCAGAGCCTTGATATGCAGTTCAGAGTGTCATCAGAATCACTGTGTAGCCCAGGGTGACCTCGAACTCATGGCAATCCTCCTGCCTCAGCCTCCCCAGGGGCTGGGATGACAGGCATGTGCCACCACGCCCAGCATTACTGTTTCACTTTGGGACAGGCTCTCCTAAGTGTTAAATTGACCAGGCTAAGTAAAACTTTCGGTCCTCCTGCCTCAGCCTCCCGGGGTACCGCAACACCTTCTCTGGCTCTCGACAGCTCTCTAGAGTGTGGCCAGCTCCACACTGTGTGACCATCACTACTGGCTCAGCCTCTCCAAGCTGTTGTTTCTTCTTTTTCTTCCTCTTCACTTTTTCTTACAGCAATCTGGGCTGGGATGTGACCACGATGTAACAAGTTGAGAACAGGGCTGGGCCCAGGCTAACCACAAGGCCAGTGACAGAAACTAACTTCCTAGCAGCTCTAGGGTGATATAATTTCCATACCGTGAAACTCACACATTGAGGGGTTGGGCTGTAACTCTCTGGGTGCACAGCGCTTTCCTGGCCTACACCAGGCCTGCGGTGCATGCCCTGCACCATAAGAAAAAAAAATCACACATTTGAAGTATACAGTTCTAGCTGAACACGGTGACACACGCCTGTGATCCCAGCACTTGGGAGGCTGAGGCAGGAGGATTGCTGCAAGTTCCAGACCAGCCTGGGCTACAAAGTGAGCTCAAGGCCAGCCGGAACAGAATAGCGAGACTCTGTCTCAAAAAGACCAAGAAAAAACATATGTACAATTCTATGGTTTCCAGTGTTTTCACAGAATGATGTAACCATCCCCCACCATACAATTTAGTGCTTATCACTCAAAATTAATATCTGCACTCATTCACCCCTGCCCATCTCCTCCTCACCTGTCTTTCTCTCCCCTGGGAACCCTTATCAGCTCGCTGTCTTGCCTATTCTGGACTTTTTAAAAAATTTGTTTTGAGACAGATCTCTTTTTTTTTTTTTTTTTGTACCAGGGATTGAACTCATGACCTCGTGCTTGCCAGGCAGGCACTTAAGCCACTGAGCTAAATCCCCAGCCCTTGAGACAGATCTCACTATGCAGTTCAAGCCGTCCTCAGACTCATACCGATCCTCCTGCCTCAGCCTCCCAAGTGCTGGGATGACAGGTGTGCACCAGCACTCCTGGATCCTTGTTCTGGACATTTCATAGAAAGGAAATCATGCCATCTGTGGCCTTTGGTGGCCGGCTGACTTGTTTCACTGATATAAAGCCCTGAGTGACAGTATGATTCTGTAATTCCAGTTCCTGGAGAGAACTTGAGAGGCAGAAGGCTCAGAAGCTCAAGGCAAGCCTGGGCAACCTAGTAAAGCCATGTCTAAATTATTAATGAATTCACGGCTCACCTTGGTTGCAGGATGAGTTGATATTTCATTCCTTTTTATTTCTTTGAGGCAAGGTCTCACTATGTAGTTCAGGTTGACCAGAAACCTAACTTACTTTTTCTTGGCTTAGCTGGGCTTTCATTTCATTGTTTCCTTCTGGGCATCAAAGCGTCTGCCTGCCACTACAGAGCCTTATTCGCACTGAGCACCGCTGTGGAAAGAGATCTTAAACTACATCTAGGGGTTTTGTTTTGATTTTGGCACTGGGACCTGAACCCAGCGGCTTTACACTGAGCTACAGCCTCAGCCTTTTAAAACAATTTTTAAGACCGAATTTTGCTAAGTCACTAAGTTACCCAGGTGGGGTTAGAACTTACCATCCTCCTGCCTCAGCCTCCCCAGGGAGAAGGGGAGGTTACAGGTAAGTACCATTATGCCCAGTTCACTCAGTACTGAGTTCCATTGGCCCAGGTCAGGTGACTCCTCCTGACCAGTCAATCACCTGGGCTAGCGAATGGACTGCTCTGATTGGCCAGACTGAAGAATGTAGGCGGAGTCTTCCCCAGGTCCTTCTGAGTATCTTTATGTGAGCCTTAAAGAAGTTAACTGGACACAGTGATATAGTTCTCTAATCCCAGCACTCTGGAGGTGGAGGCAGGAAGATCCCTTAAGTTCCAGGCCACCTGGGCTACACAGTAATCCCCAAATCACAGAGCTTGTGTCTCTGGCACCTGCAAGAAGATACCTACAGCTGAAGTGTCAGAAATTCAGCTGGGGTGGGGCGGGTTTGGAAGTCCTCCTGGCTGTCACGTGACCACACTGAGTCACTGGCTAGAAATGAGACATGCTTCTACTTGATGTCTTAATAGCTCAGTCTTTTTATTACTTCTGTGGAAATACGATTCCATTTCCCTCTGAAGAATACAATTGGGAGTTGTAATTGCGATGAGGTATGCCTGGGGCGAATTGTCTTTTCTCCCCTCTACTTGACTTTCCTTCCATTTCGGGCAATGTCTCTCCATTCATCTTTCCCCATGATCAAATCTTTCGGGGAACCTGTAAGGAGATTCTGTTCCTTCCCGGCTTCTTGCTACTGGCTAATCCATCTCCCCTTTTTTCCATCTCAGTGCTGTGTCAGACCAGACCCCTGGCTCCCCAAGCTAAGGCCTGCTCCTTTCTTGGCTTCCCCCTTGGTTTTGGTGGAGCACATCCTGCAGTAACTCTCACAGAATACGGGAGCATGAGAGGATATTTCTGAAGCACTGTATGATCTCAGTGTCTTCACTTGCTTGTCATACTTGATAGTATTCAAGGCTTTTTTCCCCAGTGCTCGGAATGGGTTCCAGAGCTCTGTTAAGTACGTGCCCCACCCTTGAGCCGCACTCGTTACACCACCCTCTTCTTCTTCCCTCCTCCCTTTCTCCCTCTCTTTCCTGATTTCTTTCTCGTGGTCCTAAAGATTGAATACAGGGCCTTTGCTCTGAGCGACATCCTTTATGTATGATAGAGACAGGGTCTCAGTATACAGTTGGGGCTGACTTTGAACTCACTGTGCAGCTCAGGCTGGCCTGAAATTCACAGTGATCTTCCTGCCTCAGCCTCCCAAGTGCTGGGATCACAGGCATGTGCTACCACATTCAGGTGATCTTCATCCTTAGTGCATTTCAAAAAAAAATTTTGGTGTCAGGAATCAAACTCAGGACCTTGTGCTTGCCAGGTAAGCACTCTATTATTGAGCCATAGCATCAGTTCTTAAATTTTTTATTTTGAGAAAAGGTCTCAGGAAGTTACCCAGGCTGGGCCGGAACTTGTAATCCTCCTGTCTCAGCCTCTCGAGAGTGCTGGAGTGACAGGGATGAGCCACCAGGGCCAGCTCTGTCAAAGTTTTGAGTTCACAGTCTCACTGTTCCTTTGATTCTAGTGTCTTTGTACTATTTGTTCTAACAGGAATAACTTTTCTTTTTTTTCCTTTTGGTACTGGGAATTGAGCTCAGGACCTTTCAATTGCCAGGCAGGTGCTTCTGCCACTGAGCTATACTCCCAGCCAGGAGCACATCTTCTTCTTCTCTTTTTCTGCCAAATTCTTATTCATCCTTGGGTCACATAGCAGACATTTCTAGTGAAAGCCGGTATCAGCTGAATAAAAACAATTCCCCTTTCTAGTTAGGTGGTTTCCTTGGCTAATTCGAGGGAATGAAATGGGAGGTGGCTGGGTCCTCTTCACTTCTAAGCACAGCCAACAAAAATCTCTGTGGGCTCGGGGTGTGACTCAGTGGTACAGTTCTTCCCTTGCATGCTTGAGGCCCTGGGTTTGACCCCCAGACACATTCACACGCACAAAATCCCCCAAATCCTCAGTGTACTGGTGGTGGCAATGCATTCCAGTTGTCTTAGTATTTTGGGAAGCTGAGGCAGGAGCACAACCTTGATGCCTGCTTGGGAAAATTAAGAGAGATCCAGTCTTAAAAAAAAAAAAAAAGGACGGGGCTGTAGCTCAGCTTGTGTAGCATGCATGAGGCCCGGGTTCACCCCTAGTGCTAAGGAAAAAGAGAGAAGGAAAAGAACCAGGTGTGGTGTTGCGTATCAGTAATCCCAGCACTGGGGAGGCTGAGGCAGGAGGATCACTGTGAATTGGAGGCCAGCATGGGCTCCATAGGAAATTCGAGGCCATCCTTGACTACATAGCAGGACTCTGTCTCAAAAACAAACAAAGCAAAAATTATAAACAACAATAACAAAGAAAAGAGAAAAAAAAGCTTACGTAGGTTTTGGGTCTTGGCCTTCGTGGTCCCAGAAGCAGCAGGTTCTAGGTGGACCTATCACGACAGGGTGGTGCCTCTTGTTATCCTGGGCCCTTGGGTGACTCTGACGCCTGAGGCCCCTGCCCCTCATGCAGAAGGAGTAACAGGAGCACCCATCACTGCTTGTGTTGTGCCATGAGCTTTGGACTTTTTTGTTACGCAGTTCATATGGACCTTTTCTGTCTAATACACAGCCCATTTTAAAAGTGGCCTCTTCCAGGAAGCCCTCCTGGATAACGGCCTTCAATGAAACACCTCCCCCCACTTGGTAGTACCCCAGAGAGTGAACCAGGACTTTGGTAATGCGCAACCTCCCCAGGTCTTTTTCAGTTTTTGTTTGTTTGTTTGTGTTTTGAGACAGGGTCTCACTATGCAGTTCAGGCTGAGTTTGAACTCACAGGGATCTTCCTGCTTCAGCCTCCCGAGTGCTGAGATCACAGGCCTGCACCACCACAACTGGCAAATATTCTCAAATTTGACAGGGTCTCTCTAAGATTCTAAGTTGCCTCAGTTGTCCTCCTGCCTCAGCCTCCCAGTGTGCTGAGTTCACAGGAACTCAGGATACAGCTGAAAAGGCATCATGGCGGATCTCATTTCTAGAAATTCATTCATTCATTTTTTTTTTGAGACAGATCTTATTATCAAGTCCTGGGCTAGCCTTGATCTCACTATGTAGCCCAAACTGGCCTCAAATTCACAGTGATGCTCCTGCTTCAGCCTCCCCAGGGAGGCTGGGATGGCTGGTGTGCACCACCACACCTGGACCTCATTTATTTATTTCGAACTAAGTTGTCCAGGCTGCCCCTTGAGCTAAAGATTCTCCTGCCTCAGCCTCCCAGCCTCCTCGGTTTCCTGAGTACCTGAAATTACAGGTGTGAGCCATCATGCTTGACTGATTGCTAGAACTTTTTACATTTTTTTCTGTTTTTTTAGTCAGAGTCTCACTGTGTAGTTCAGGCTACTATGTACTATGAGCAAGAATGTACTATGAATGTACTATGTAGCTAGCCCCAGATGGCCTGGAATTTACAGTGATTCTCCTGCCTCAGCCTCCTGGGGTGGATTGCTCGAACATTCTGTCACAGAATGTGTACACTGATTTTCCTTTCTCTTCATGCTTGCATGTGTGCATGTGTGCTTGGTGCTGGGAGCCCAGGCCTTCCAAACTCAGGATGTCAGGGAGGCTGGAGAGGCAAAGCGGGTGTCTCCAGAAGCCGGAGGATCCGTGACAGAGCGGGAGGTCCCGTGAGAAAGTGCAGCGTTCCGTGCTATTTGTTTTCTTTGGGGCTGTGTGATTGACGGAGGCTGGAAGGGGTTTCCGGGGCAGCCTGGGAACTGGGAACGGCAGGAGGGTGGTGGCTTCAGAGGACCAGGATGCCGCAGGCTGAGCACAGCTCTGGATTTGGAGCTGGTGTCTAATGCAGTGCTCTTTTTCTTTTTCTCTTCTTTTTCCTTTCCTTTTTTTCTTTTCTTTTTTCTTTCTTTCTGGGCTGAGGATGGTCCTCAGGACCTTGCTCGTGCTGGCAAGTGCTCTACTATTGATAATGTCCCCAGATTTCTGTTTCTTCAATTTTATTTACTTATTTATTTATTTTTAAAAAGCTATCTTTGCCGGGCGTGGTGGCTCATGCCTGTAATCCCAGCACTCGGGAGGATGAGGCAGGAGGATCATTGCGAGTTCAAGACCAGCCTGGGCTACAAAGTGAGCTCAAGGCCAGCCCAAACTGCATAGAGAGACCCTGTCTTAAAAAGACAAAAGAAGCACAAATAAATAAATAAATAAATAAAAGCTTTCTTTGCAGCTCAGCACTTGGGAGGCTGAGGCAGGAGGATCTTTGTGCATTTGAGGCCAACCTGGGCTACATAGTTAAGCGCTTGTCTCAAAAAAAACAAAAAGCAAAACAAAAAAGGAAGCAAACAAAAGGAAAGTGAAGCAGGGACCTTTTTGCCCATCTCTGACTACTGTCACATCCAAGGGTCTCATCACCCTGAACTGCTCTGGGGGCACAGAGACAAGAGGGGGTGTGTCAGGAGGTAGAAGCAGGCAGAAAGCTGGGGAGAAGCCAGTAGAGGCCAATGCAGAACAAGTTGGGGGCCCACAGAGCCTTGGAGGGTCCCAGAGACATTGTAGGGAGGTGACTGTGGACAGAGACCCAGCTACCCAGGGAACTGAGGTTCTAGCTGTAACCCTGGGGGGAGAGGGGGAAGGGCAGGCAATCCAGGCTCCCCCACCCCCCTTAGAGGTTTTTTGTGTGTGTGTTTGAGACAGGGCCTTGCTGTACGGCCCAGGCTGGCCTTGAGTTCATTTTGTAGCCCAGGTTGATCTAAAGCTCCTCGAGATCCTCCTGCCTCAGCCTCTCAAGGGCAGGGGTGACTACATGGCCTGATCCTGGATATCCCTGAGAGAAGAACCACCTGAGGCCATAGTCTGTGGGCGGGGCGGGAGTTTGAGGGGAGAGATGGTCAACTACAACTACGGCTCAAAAATAGGAGGGTCAAGTGGGTGTGGTGAGCACACATGTAATCCCAGCACTCCAGAGGCTAAACCCCTGGTGATCGTCCTGTCTCAGCCTTCCCCATGCTAGGATTACAGGCCTTCATCACCACACCCAGTGCAAAAAACAGTATGGACTCAAAATAAAGAAAAAACTGCTGGAGAATGTAGCTGAGTGCAAAGCCTTGGATTCAAACTTCAATTCCAGCTGGGAACAGTGGCGCACTCCTGTCATCCCAGCACTCGGGAGGCTGAGGCAGGCAGATCATTGCAAACTCGAGACCAGCCTGGGCTACAAAGTGAGCTCAAGGTCAGCCTGAACCGCATAGCGAGACCCTGTCTCAAAAGGACAAACAGGGCCAGGGATTTAGCTCAGTGGCTTAAGCGCCTGCCTGGCAAGTGTGAGGTCATGAGTTTGATCCCCGGTACCAAAAAAAAAAAAAAAAAAAAAGGACAAACAAACCAGTTCTCAGTACCAGAAATAAATTAACGAATATATGTGAAAATAAAATGCCTCCCTGGCCGGGGGTGTATCCTAGTGGCAAAATACTCACCTAGCATGAGAAAGGCTCTAGGCTCCACCTCCAGCACTGGGAAAAATAAAATAAACCCTCAAACATAAAAAAGATCGATCCCGGTACCAAACTAAACAAAGGAAAACTAAAAAAGAGGAGCTGGGCATGGTAGTTCATGTCTGTAATCCCAGCACCCTGCAAAGCTGAGGCAGGCAGATCTCAAATTAGAGCTCTGCAGGGGCAACTGTGAATCAGCAAGACTTTCTCAAAATAAAAATTTCAAACAGTGTTTGTGTAGCTTTGTGGGAAAGCCCCACCACCACACATACAGAGAAAGAAAGAGGAAATCTCTGCGGCTTCAACCACCTGCCTGTGGTATTAGTTTACTTTTTTTTTTTTTTTTTTTGGTACTGGGAATTGAACTCAGGACCTTGCGCTTACCAGGCAAGCGCTTATACCACTGGGCCACATCCCCGGCCCACTGATGGTATTTATGACAGTGACCCAAGCTAGGAGAGTGGGATTGTGGTTACTGCTCCAGGGAAAAAACAAACTGGGCACAGACAAGCGGCCTGGTGGTGGGGGGCAGAAGTTTGGGGGTGCTCACCCTTTATTTTTTGGTAGTGGGCTTGAACCCAGGGGCTCCACACTGAGCCATACCCCCAGCCCTAATCATTTTGAGACAAGCTCTTGCTAACCTGCTAAATTCCCTAGGCTGGACTAGAACTTGCAGTCCTCCTGCTTCAGCCTCCCAGAATGCTAGGATGACAAGTGTGTGTCACCACAGTCAGGTTGGAGGTGACATTTGAATAAAGACTTGAAGGCAGTGAGGAGGAGGAAGGCGGAAGAGGAGCGGGATCCTGGGTAAATAAACAGCAAATGCAAGGCCCTGAGGTGACGCTAGCTGAGGGCAATGGGAGAGAGGAAAGGGGAAGTTTGGGGGGCTGCTTTGGGTCCTCACCCAGTCCTCATCTGCCATCTTTTTTTTCCTTTTTGAGACAGAGTCTCACTATGCAGCTCAGGCTGGCTTTGGGCTCACTTTGTAGCCCAGGCTGGTCTCGAATTTGCAAATAATTATCCTGGCTCAGCCTCCAGAGTGCTGGGATTACAGGAGTGTGCCACCACGCCAGGCTGACATCTTTTTTAATTTTTAAATTTAAAAAATTTTTGAGACAAGGTCTCACTGTGTAATCCAGGCTGGGCTCAAATTCATAGTGATCTTCCTGCCTCAGCCTCCTGAGTGCTAGGATAAAGCATACACACCACCACACCAGGCTCTCAGATACCATCTTTCAGAGGATTGAGGAGAGTCCCCTAGGTTGGCCACTAGAGGCCGCCCTCTCTGGGTCTTCCAGGGTCACTTCATTATCATTATATAGCCCTCACTAAGCCACACTGCACTTTCCTGGGGTGAACTTGGCCCATCCTCCAACAGCCTTATGAGGTAAATGAATTAATATTTTTTACAGCTTTACTGAGCTATAATCTACATTTTATTTGAGGGTGTGGGTATGTTTTCTTTTCTTAATTTGCTTTTATTTCCTGTAGTTTTCATATTTAAAAAGGTTTCTTTAAAAAAAAAGTAGGAAAAAAATAGGGCCGGGGATATAACTCCTGCTTGGCAAGCGCAAGGCCATGAGTTCGATCCCCGGTAAAAATCGATCAATCAATAAAAATAAAATAAAATAAATAAAATAAAATAAAATAAAAAGTAGTGTATGTGTTTTTTTTTTTTGTTTTTTTTTAGTGTATGTGTTTTGAGACAAGGGCTCGCTATGTAGCCCTGCGTGGTCTCGAACTCGCCAAGATCCTCCTGCCTCAGCCTCCCGAGTGCTGGATGACAGGCGTACACCACCACACCAGGCTTTTAAAAACAATTATTATTAAAGAGTTACATAAAAATGTGATCGTGGGTACTGGAGCCCACTTTGTCCTGGAAGAAACTGAGGCACAGCGTGGCGCTGCTGGCCTGGGAGGTGACACAAAGAGCAAGTCACACCCAAAGATGTGCCCCCAGATTGGGGTCTGTTCTGGGTGGCGGCCCCGCCAGCGACGCCCCCAGCCGCTAGATTCCTCCCTGTTGCTGCTCCCGGTCACACCTGTTTTCCACGAGAGGAACCGGAGGCCCAAGGGGCGCGGCTCGCCCGCGGGTCGCCCCCAGCCCCGGCCGCCGCAGGACCCGGGCGCAGCACGAGCGCTCCGGGCAGCGAGCGCGCAGGTGCGCGTTTCCTAGGGACCTCGGGGTGGGGGCGGTCCCGGGGGCGTGTCGGGGGCGTGGCTACCGGCTGGGGCCGCCGATAAGGGCCCGCAGGGGTGCGCGCGCGCCTGCGCGGTGCGATAAGGCGGGTGTGGGGCGTTGAGCCCTTCGCTGAGGCGCCGGGGCTGAAGGTTCTCGGGGTGGGGACCCCGGAGCGGGCAGGCGACCTCGCCAGGGGCCGGACCGGGGCGGGGCGTCAGCCCAGGTCCCGCCCGCCCTCATCCGGGGGCCTGGCCCGCTAAAATGGCCGTGGCCCGAGCGGCAGCCGGCGGGGCTGCGGCCGGCAGCAGCCGGGAGGGACCCGAGTAGCGTCCTCCGCGGGCCGCGTCCTGGCCGGGGGGCCCTGGGGCGCTGGCCGCACTCCGCCCGGCCCCGTGTCCCCGCGTCCATGCACTCCGTGTCGCCCGCCGCCGCGCAGTACCGGAGCGGGAGCCCGGAGCACGCGCGCCGGTCCGAGGCCCGGAGGCCGCGGGGACCCCGGGGCCCGGACCCCCAAAGCCTGGGGTCCCCTGGGCCCAGCAGCCCCGCGCTCGGCCCGCCCGGCGCTGCCCACGTGGAGCCCGACGAGGTGGACAAGTTCAAGGCCCGGTTCCTGACCGCCTGGAACAACGTTAAGTACGGTGAGGAGGGGGCAAGGTCGGTGGGAGTGTGCCGGACAACCAGGCCTGTCCCCCGCGACGATCCGCCCCGTAATCCTGCCCCGTGAGTCACCGGTGGATGCCAGCCCCGCCCTGCCTGGGGTGGACCTGGGGCAGGATTAACAGGGAAGGTTTGCAAGCCTCGCCCATTCCCTGTTTGACCTTGGGGCAAACTTCATGGTTCTCTGCCTCTCTGCTTCCCTGCTTTGCAAAATGGGTACTAGAATCAGAAGTGTTTCATTCGTACATCTCAGCACTTGAGAGGCTGAGGCAGGATGATCTCTGCAAGTCCCAGGCTGGCTTGGGCTCCATAATGAGTTCAAGGCAAGCCTGAACTACAGAGCATACCTTGAACCATTAAAAAGCAAAAACCAAAAAACACCAGGCATGGTGGCTCAAACCTGTAATCCTAGCATTTGGGAGGCTGATGCAGGAGGATTGCCGTGAGTTTCGAGGACAGTCTGAACTAGCAAGAAGCTGTCTCTAAAAAATAAACTAAAAATAATCAGCGCTGCCTTCATTCCTGCTGAGTTGATGGCGGACACTCAGGCAGCTCTTACCAGGGCCCCGTTTTCATCTTGGAGGGGTTCTTGGGATCCCGGCGGTCTCACAGATGGAACCGTGGGGGCATTTTGCTAGAGCAAGGCTCCGTCTCACTGGGCGCTACCCCACGTCTCGCCAGGGTGGATGGTCAAAAGCCGGACTAGCTTTAGCAAGCTCTCCAGTATCTACCTCTGCGGGCGCCGCTACCGCTTTGAGGGTGAAGGTGAGTTTTGGACAGGGCCCAGGGATGGAGGACAGCCCCTGCCCTAGGGACCTGCACCCAATCCCTGGTGGCTGGTGACAGACCGACTCTCATAGGTGACATCCAGCGTTTCCATCGGGACTTTGTGTCCCGTCTGTGGCTGACCTACCGCCGGGACTTTCCTCCCCTGGCTGGGGGTTCCCTGACCTCAGACTGTGGCTGGGGATGCATGTTACGCAGTGGTCAGATGATGCTGGCCCAAGGCTTGCTGCTACATTTCCTGCCCCGAGGTGAGCCCTGAAGGGGGATGGGGTGTACTAGGAGAACAGTGGCATGTGTTAGAATTGTTTGCAAACTGAGTTAAAAGCCATTTTAAAACTATGTGTCAAGCCAGGTGTGGTGTAGTGGAGCAAAGTTGTAGTCACAACACACAGGAGGCTGAGGCAGGAAGATCGCCTCAAGTCAGAGACCAGCCTAGACTACATAGTGAGACCATCTCAAAAACAAAACTCAAAAAAGTAAATAATTAAGTCATTAATTAATAAAATTACATAAGGCACTTTGGGGGGGCAGATAAGTTTTCTAGCAGAGTTCCAGGGCAGATATGGTTGTACTTGCCTGTGACTCAGGAGGCTGAGGCAGGAGAATCATAAGTTCAAGGTGAACCTAAGCTACATAGTGAGATCCTGTCTGTCTCCAAATGAATTCATTAAATTTTAAAAATGGGCTGGGTCTATCTCAGTGGTAGAGCATTTGGCTAAAAGAACCAGACCTTTGATTTCATCTCCAGCACAAAAAATAATTTTTAAAATAAAGCAGTTTGAGGCATGTGAAAATTGTAGTTAATGTTATGCTAATGTTGAGTAGTTAATGTTGGGAGGGTTAGTGCTTCAGGTGCTATGAGTAACTGGGGCCAGGCATGGTGGCACTGGCTTAGGCCCCCAAGTCTTGGGAGACTGAGGCAGGAGAATCAAGCCAGATGGCCACATAGCCAGACCCTGTATCAAAAACCAAAATTAAAAACAAAAGCGTGAATGGGAACTGACCCTTGTACACACAGCACTGGCCACACTCTTCTTCCCCCAGACTGGATGTGGGCTGAGGGGCCAGGCCTGGGCTCCCCGGAACTGCCCGGCTCGGCCTACCCCAGCCCTGGCCGAAGCCCTGCCCGCTGGGTGCCCCCGCGTTGGCCCCGAGGCGCTCCCGAGCTGGAGCAGGAGCTGCGGCACCGGCAGATCGTGTCCTGGTTCGCCGATCACCCCCGCGCCCCCTTCGGCCTCCACCGGCTGGTGGAGCTCGGGCAGAGCTCAGGCAAGAAGGCGGGTGACTGGTACGGGCCGTCGCTGGTGGCGCACATCCTCAGGTGAGAACCGTTGCGGGGCTCTCGGGAGCCGCTGGGCGCCCCGGGAGCTCAGCCCAGCCCTTGTGTCCCCAGGAAGGCGGTGGAAAGCAGCTCCGAGGTCACGCGCCTGGCCGTGTATGTTTCTCAGGACTGCACAGGTACAGCGCTGGGCAGGGACGATCGGCTTGCCGCCCGCCCGGTCAGTCACAGCCGAGGACCCCCCGCCTCGGGGACAGGAAGCAGCTGGAACTGTGGGAGGGTCGGTGTGTCCCGCCTCTGACCTGCCTTCCCAGCGCCATCTCGCTTGCTCTACAAACTGTCACCACCCTGTCCCTGCAGTGTACAAGGCAGATGTGGCACACCTGGTGGCCAGCCGGGACCCCACGGCTGAGTGGAAGTCAGTGGTCATCCTGGTGCCCGTGCGCCTGGGCGGCGAGACGCTGAACCCCGTGTACGTGCCTGGCGTGAAGGTATTTTCGCGGGTGCCGGGTGCCCCCACCTGGGAGACTACGGGATTTTTCAGCTCGGGTCAGGGTCCCAGTTTTAGTTTCCTTCGTCCGTTTGACAGCCCCCTTCCTCCAGTACAGCCCTTTTAAAAATTTGTATTCTGAGCAAGAACTCACTGGTCCTCCTGCCTCGGCCTCCTAGAGCACTGGGATCACAGGCATTCTCAGGCCGAGTAGTGCTCTCCCGGAAGTGGATGTTCTAGTTGGTGAAGTGATCGATAATCAAATTGACAGTAGTTATTGGGGAGGTGGCTGTTTGGTACACTAATGTGCTCAGCATATCCGAGTCCAGTCCCCAGCGCGCGCGCGCACACACACACACAACACCTGTTAAATATAAAACTTGGCCCCTGTGTAATCCTAGCACTCAGGAGGCTGCAGCAGGGGATTCTGAGTTCGAGGCCAGCCTGGGCTGTGTAGTATGTTGAAAGCATCATCTCAGAAAACCACAGACAGAAATTGGTGTGAGAACCTAGTCCCGAAAGGGCAGGAATCCACCCCTGAAAGGGCCCTGGAAAGCCCCGATGTGGCTGAGCGGGTGCTGGAGCAGAAGTGGTCCAGGTGGAAGGAGACCAAGGCCCTGAGGCTGGGAAACCTCTTCTAGGCCTCCTGCAGCCTCACGGTTGATCTCCCTCAGTTCCTTGACCTTATCGCCCCCTATAGGACCTTGCTTTGTTGTTCTTCATCTAGTTTCTGCCTGGTAGGACCACTCTGCTTTTTCAGAGCCTTCTGCCTCAGGGCCTTTGCACTTACTTTCCCTCCCCCAGAGACACTTGGCTCCAGCATTCCCCACCCAGTCTCTGCTGAAATGTGTGACCTGAGCGAGGCTTTTCTCAAACTTCCGTTGCAAGTTGCAAAATCCAGGGCTGTGGTATAGCTCAGTGGTGAGTGCTTGCCAAGTATGTGCAAGGTCCTGAGTTCTATCCCCAGGACCAAAATAAAGTAACATTCAATAAAATTGGAGCTGGATGTGGTGGCACACACCTATAATCCTGGTACTTGAGAAGCTGAGGCAGGCTGGGCCGGGGATTTAGCTCAGTGGCTTAAGTGCCTACCTGGCAAGCTCAAGGTCATGAGTTCAATCCCCGGTACAAAAAAAAAAGAGAGAAGCTGAGGCAGAAGGATTGCCAGGAGGTTGAGGTCAGCCTGGGATATATGGAGAACTCAAGGCCAGCCTGAACTGCATAGCGAGACCCTGTTGTCAACAGTTTAAAAGTAGTGTTTGTTGAGTGACTGTTTGATACCACCTGTCTCAGTTTATACTCTTCCCTTCCTGCAGGAGCTCCTAAGGTCTGAACTGTGCCTAGGCATCATGGGAGGCAAACCAAGGCACTCACTGTACTTCATTGGCTACCAAGGTAGGGTCCGCCCCACCGTGCTGCCTCCCCACTCTGTCCCTAGCCCTGCTCACAACTGCCCCCCTGTAGATGACTTCCTGCTCTACCTGGACCCCCACTACTGCCAGCCCACAGTGGATGTCAGCCAGGCTAACTTCCCCCTGGAGGTACGACCATGTCCCCGGGGCCAGGGCTGGGGAACATGGAAGGAGTCTGGGTCTCCTGCAGCTTCCCTCTCTGTTGGCCCCAGTCTTTCCACTGCACCTCCCCCCGCAAGATGGCCTTTGCCAAGATGGACCCAAGCTGCACGGTGGGGTTCTACGCGGGAAACCGGAAGGAGTTTGAGACACTGTGCTCCGAGCTGACCAGGGTAAGTGAGGGGAGTGGGCAGTGAGGCCTCAGGCCTGCACGCTTGGAGGTACCGGCGGGGTGTGGGGGGCTGGGAACCGTCAAGTACCCACATGGGGGCCAGAGGTGCTGCTGGCTGGCAGAGCACATAGGAGGCTCTAGGTCGCCCCCTGGGATGCTGAGGCAGGAGGGTCAAAAATTCAAGCCCAGCACAGGCAACTCAGTGATTTAAGGCTGGCGGTGCAGCTGCGCGCGAGGGCCCTGGCTTCAAGCCCCAGTACAGAGTTTCCACCTCTGAGAACTTGGAAGGTGCTAAGGGTGACAGTGGCCAAGGGTACGGATTGTCTTCACAAAGCAGAAAATCCCTATTTGGTGATGAGCTAGACAGATGGTCACTGAAAAGCTTAGGGACAGCTGTGTCCCAAAGGTTCACAGGCCCTGCGCCCCCATGGTGGTGGGAGAGGCCACCACCATCACCACCAGACCCCTTCCCGGGTTCATTGGTACAGGAGGTACCCATCTGCCGCAGCTACCGCAAAAATATCGAGGCTGTCATTCATTGGCTGGGTTGAGTAACGTGCTCATAGATGAGCCAATCACTGTGGAGGAGGACGCTGATTGGCTGGCTGGGCCGGGGTGGTTGTCATAGTGTTGGACGCTGAGTTCAGTGCTTGCGCCCGGCTGAGGGCGCTCTCCCTCCTCCCGCAGATCCTCAGCTGCTCCTCAGCCACTGAGCGCTACCCCATGTTCACCCTGGCCGAGGGCCACGCTCAGGACCACAGCCTGGATGACCTCTGCTCGCAGCTCTCCCAGGGAACCACACTGCGGCTCCCCCGCACCGGGCGCCTCCTCAAGGCCAAGCGGCCAAGCTCCGAGGACTTCGTGTTTTTATAACGGAGGGGTTGGGGGGTAGGATGTGAGACTATTTATTTTTTTATTTATGTCACCTTGGTGGGGAACTAGAGCTCCGGAGAGGACAGGGGTTCTGGTTCTCGTTCTCGACCTCTCCACCGCCCAGCTGAGACCAGTCTAGGAAATCGCAGGACTGGGGCCACTCAGCTGTGGGCCACCACCTGCCAGCTGTGCCCTCCTGGGTCCCCTCTCAGGGCGGGGAGCAGCGGAGACCCCCGGGCACCCACTCAGGGCCTGACTCAAGTACTGTAGTTTGCACTGGACCGGCCATGCCCTTCACTGTCCCCAGGCCCCTACCCGGGGCCACCGTGCCTGCTGGGGGGCTAATAAAGCTGTTGAACTTGACTGGCTGTGGGCAGGCCTCAGTTCCCATCATCTGCAGGCTGATCTGAGATTCTACAGAGCCAAGGACACAGGTGGCAGGAGGCACATGACTGCTGCCAGGAACCTGGGAACCTGCACACCCCGCCTTCCTGTGCTCAGGGACGGCTCTTGGGTCCCTGCCGCTGTTTCCTCCGCTGCCGGCCCAGCTGGCGGAAGTGGAGCCGCTTGGGGTTGAGGCCAAAAGCCTGCAGTCTCTGGCGGCTGAACTCGCGGCCACCGAGGGTCACCGTGGGGCCCAGCAGCCGTGCCTTCTTGCCCCTCCTCCGCTGTGGGGGCACTGGTGTCTTGCAGGGCTCCTCTTCCTCTTCCTGTGCCAGGGGGCGCTCACCCTGGGGCTGCTTCCTGTGGCCTCCATCGGGTGCTGGCAGCTGCTCCCGTGGACCAGCTCTGTCTCCATGCGGCTCCCCAGTGGCTTCTGTGGCTGTTTCCATCCTAGGGGTGAAAAGTTGGCATTCGGTAAGGCCAGTCCAGCTGAGCACAGGTCCCCACCTTCCAGGTAGGGGAAGGACAGGGTAGCAGTAACCCGGGGTCTGCCTGGGTGTGGACCAAGGTCTGATACAGAAACCAACTTTCTCCCTCAGACCCGAGGCCGGACCATGGTGTCCTGGTATTGATGCTGCACCAAGCTCAGCCATCTACTCACTTTAGCTTCTGTCAACTCTGGGCTTCTGTGACCCTTGCCGTGCAGGAGAATGATCATCCCAACAGCTAATAGCTCTAGGGCATTTACTGTTGACTTTTTGGTGCTGGGTCTGGACCCAGGGCTTTGCTCGTGCTAAGCGTGCACTGTACCAGGGAGCCCTACCATACCAAAATACCCTGCATGTTTTCAGTTTCCTTGAGACGAGGTCTTGCCATATACTTCAGACAGATTTTGAAATCACTATTAGCCCAGGCTGGGCTCAAACGTGTGATCTTCCTGCCTCAGCCTCCCCAGTACTGAGATGGCAGGCTTTGGCCAACACGCCCTGCATTCCTATGTTTGATTTTAAGCACTCAGATGAATGAGCTGGACCCTCAATAACCCGGGGAGACTCGAGGCATGCTTACCTCTCCGGGCAGAGCGACTGGAAGATCTGCCGCTTCCTGCGGGAGTCCCGGGCCTTCTGGCTGTATGCCCGCTGGTCCTGCAGCTCCTCCTGCTCCGACCTGCAGGTGTGGGCGGGTGCCACACGTGTCCAAATGCTCTGAGGCTGCACAGCGAGCGGCCCCCCACCCCCACCTGCTCCCGGCCCGTCACCTGTACATGCAGGTCTTCTTCAGGGAACACCAGCGGTTCAGCTCTTTATCATCGGCCGCCAGGATCTGCAGGGAGGGTGGGGTCTCTGAGCTCCTGCATCACCTCATCAGTCAGCACGGGCCACACTAGCGCCACTCGTGGTCACAACAGTGGGAGAAATGATTTCCGATTTTCACACAGGTCTCTTGAGATTTTGGTGAGGGGACCAGAGGGGGAAATAGGCCGGGGTGTGACCTTAGTTCCCTACAGGGCCAGGAAGCTGCCTTATCTCAGACACCAGGTCCAAGCCCAGGGGCCTGATCCCCACCTGCCAGACTCAGAACCTTGAGACAGAGTGAGGATCTTGTTTTTGTTCAGTTTTGTGTTTTTGACACCGTCTCACTGTGTAGCACAGGCTGAATTCACAGTGATGCTCCTGCCTCAGCTTCCCCAAGGGCTAAGATGACAGGCTGGCACCACTACATCCAGCTCCCAGCAATTCTTTTTTTTTTTTTTAGTACGGGGAAGCAGGGCAATCAAACTCCCATTTGCCAGGCATGTGCTGTGTCACTGAGTTATACCCCCGGCTTCCTAATGCCCACTCTGCGGCCAACAGTGATAGAATTAAAAGTAATCATTTAGGGTGGCTGGGGTCGTGATGTGGTAGCAGTTGTGACCAAAAAAAAAAAAAAAAAAAGGTGAGGGGGCTGGGGATTTAGCTCAGTGGCATAAGCTCCTGCCTGGCAAGCGCAAAGTCATGAGTTCGATCCCCAGTACCGAAACAAAAAACAAAACACTTCAAAGCTTGGCACGATGGTTCATGCCTTTAATACGAACGTTCAGGAGGCTGAGGCAGGAGGATCCCTGTGACTTTGGGACCAATCTGGGCTACACAGTAAATTTTAGGGCAGCCTGAAATACACAGTAAGAGCCTGTCTTAAAAACACAAAAATTCAAAATCTCAGGTACTCGGGAGGTGACACAGGAGGGTATGTTCAAGGACAGCCTGAATAACTTAGTGGAAAAATTTCAAAAATGAAACAAAAGCGGGCCTATGGAACCCAGGGCCTTTGCATGCACAGTAAGCACTCTGCCAGAGCTATACCCAGCCATATTATGTGTTACTTTGAGACTGGGTCTCACTATGTAGCCCACAGTGACCTTGAGCTCGATCCTCTTGCCTCCGCCTCCCATCACTTTTATGATGAAGAAATGGGTCAGAATGGTATGGCATTTCTGGGCTCAGGGTCAGAAGCTCTCTCCTGCATCCTGTGCGTCCCCCCAGTGTCCCCAGCCTGCCTGGGGGCCCGACCTCCTCAGTGCTGAGCCCAAAGTCACAGGGCACCACGCTGCGGTACTTGAAGCGACAGGGCAGGTCATCGATGATGTCCTCGTAGTCCAGCCGGTAGTACTCATCCAGATAGTCCTCGAAGGTCTTGTCCCCTGCACCGGGGCGGGGGGCAGAGAGTCAGGCTGCTGGGCACCCCAGGCCCAAGCACCCCTTGGGCCCTGTGCCTCACCGGGGTCGAACACGGGCTTTTCCTGGCCCACGGCCGCAGCGAAGGGCGACTTGCGCTGCTTTTTCCTGCCCGTGGAGGGGGCCTCACGCTGTTTCTTCCGGGGCTGGCTGGGGTCGTAGTCGGCATCCATCTGCAGGACACTCCCTCGGGTCAGTCTGCAGGGTGGCACCCCAGGCTCTTGCGTCCCCCGCCCCCACCCATGGCACCTACATTGAAGTCGGGGTCCTCACAGTGCGGCTCCTGCTGGCTCCACGCGCCCTCCTGCTCGGGCCCAGCCCACGTGTCCCAGTTCCAGTCCTCTGGATCCAGAGGGGACAGACAGGCGCGGTCAGCACGGGACCCTGGGGGCACCCTCACCCCTAGCTTCGAGCACCAGTGTCACCTTCCAGGCCTTCCTCTTCCTCAAACTGTGGCTTCTCCTCCTCCACGGCACCATAGAAGTCATCGCCCAAGCATTTCTGCAGGTGGGACTTGGGGTCAGGGCTCGGCTGCCCACGCCTCACTACCCCCGTGACAGTTTCACTCCTGAACCTCGAGGAGCTCCCCAGTGTCCCCCAGGACCTTGTGCAGGCGAGGCAAGCACTCTGCCAGAGCTGGACCCCAGCGCTCGAGTGCACAGTTTAGATTTTCGGGACAGGGTCTCTGTGTGAAGCTCAGCCATGCCTTGAACTCACTACATACCTCCGGCTGGCCTCAAACTCGTGGCAACCCTCTTGCCTCAGCCTCCCAAGTGCTGCAATGACAGGCGTGTGCCACTACGCCCAGCAATAAATGCACATCTCAAACATTCCTTTTGGTAGGGGCTGGGGATTTAGCTCAGTGGCATAAGCGCCTGCCTGGCAAGCACAAGGTCGTGAGTTCGATCCCTGGTACCGCAAAAAAAAAAAAAAAAAATTCCTTTTGGTTTTGTGAGACAGGGTCTCACTATGTAGCCCAGGCTGGCTTCAAACTTAGAGTGATCCTCTTGCCTCAGCCTACCAACCACTGAGGTCACAGGTGTGCACCACCATGCTGGCCTTGCCTGCTAAGATTTTTCTGCTAGCTGGATGCAGCCCCAGCGTAGGCGAAGGAGCCAGTATGCCTGATGCTGTTCCTTCAGCACTGACCACCTAAGCTTTTTTGTGATTTCGTCCCATCTATCCTTACCACGGCCCATGGGGTAGCCCCTGCTCTGAGCTCCACCCTGGAGGCAGGGAAGAGGCTCAGAGAGGTTGAGTCACTTGTCTGAGGCTGCACAGCGGGAAGGGGCCCAATCCTGGAGCCAATTCCCGAGGGCCTGGCCTGGCCTGGCCTGGCCTGGCCTGGCGCACCCCCCAGTGGGCCGCACCTGCATCAGCTGCTCGTGCTGGGCAGGGTCGAAGTCACCCTCGAGGTCCTGCTCCTCCAGGCCCAGCGTCGAGTTGCCTGTGGCCTGTCTCAGCTGCTCCAGCTTGGCCAGAATCTCCTTCCTCTTCAGGTTCTTGAGCTGCTTCAGTTCTCCCCGCTTCCTGGCCTTCTCCTGTGGGCGAGGAAGGGGGCCCTGAGCCTCCCCAGTGGCAGAGGGGGTGCCCTCCCTGCAGGGTCCCCCTGGCACACACCCTCTTTTTCCGCTCCCTGGTCTCCTCTCTCTTTTCTTTCCTGCGCTCGTCTTTGCGGCGCACGGAGGACGCGATGCTGCGCGGGTAGGTCTTGACCTGGGGGGGCAGGGGGGGCAGGAAGAGCCGCGGAGATCACCTGGGGCTCCGTGGGCCTGGACCCCAGGCCCCCGTTCTCCCTGCCCCAGCCCAGGCCACACACCAAGGCCGCGTCCGGCTCCTCAAAGCGGAAGTTGTACTTGTGCTCGAAGGCTTCCTGCTTCTTCAGGAACAGCTCCCCCTCATCCGAGGAGTCCTCCACGGCCAGCTGGATCGGGGGGCCAGGGACCCTGGGGCACAAGACAGGGGCGGTGGGCGTCTTCTTGGGGGGGGGGTGATACCAGGGACAGAACCCAGGGCCTTTGCAATGAGCTATATCCTACCCCCAGGTCCCCCTGCGTGAGGCAGGATCGCTGATCTCTCTATGTAGACCAGGCAGGCCTTGAACTCCTGGGGATCCTCCTTCTCTAGCCTCCTGAGTGCTGGGATGACAGGCGTGCACCACCATGCCTGGTCCTAGCCTCCGTTTTCAATGTTTTAATGTTTGAGACAGGATGTTACAAAGTTGCCCGACCTGGGCTCAAACTTGTGATCAGCCCTTCTGCCTCAGCTTCCCAGAATACTGAGATTACGGGTGGACAGGTGTCACTGAGCCCAGCATGAACTCATGTAATCCTATGAGAAGCCTACGAGTGAGCTGCTGCTCGTTTTACAGGGGGAGAAACTGAGGCACACGGTTCTAGCCTGGGGACAGGATTACATCCTGAACCAATGAGCAACAGAGCCTCTCCTGGGTGGCTCTTTCTTTGCCCTACCTGGGAAAAATAAATCAAGTACTCGGGGACCCTGACTCCTGGCTGGCACTGTGGGAGACCACTCGAGGTACAGCCACAGGGCGGAACAATGCTCACCCCTCCTCTTCCTCCTCCTCGTCCTTGTCGCCCTCCTCTTCTTCCTCCTCCTCCTCCTCCTCCTCCTCCTCATAGCGCTTGTTGAGGATATAATCCCGCAGGAACTGCTCCCCTTTATCCAGCTCTGGGTTGCCCCAATATTCCTTGAGGTGCATCTAAGCAGATGAAGCGGTGGCAGAACCCAGGTCATGGACAGAGAGATGGGGAAGGAGGGCAGGTATGACCACTAAATGGACTCGAGCATCACAGCCAGCCACCCTTGAGCGCAAGATCCTCCTGCCTCAGCTTCCCAGGTGCTGGGATTACAGACAGTTCACTTTCTGGGGAAAGGTCAGATGGACACAGAACACGCAGTTAGATGGGACACGGAATACTTCTCCGGAGAACTCACCAATTCCTTTAGGGACTCGGGGTTCTCAACTTCCCTCTGACCCTTCAGCCACTCGACGTAGTCGGCGTCCTCCTGGGCCTGGGGAAGCCAAGCACTCAGGTCTGGGGGAACCCAGTGCCCACACCCCAGCCTTGGGTCCTGCCCAGGCTTAGCACCCACCTTCTCCTCCCGGGTCTTCCTGCGCTTCTGCAGCAAGCCCGAGCCACCTTCCCCGGCACTGTCGTCCTCACTGTCCTCCACGAATGGCCGGAAGCTGCCGTGACAAAGAAGGAACCTTAGGACCTGCGGTTTATTTTAAGACAGCCGCTAAGTTGCCCAGGTGAGACTGGAACTTGGGACCCTCCTGCCTCAGCTGCCCGCAGTGCATTCCCACGCCCACTGTGTTGTGATATCAATAACCCTGTTTAACAGAGGAGTGCAGGGAGCAGACTTGCTTTGATCCTGGCCCCAGCCCAGCCCCTCCAAACGGAAGCTGCTCCCCTGGCCCAGGCTCACCTCTCACGCAGCTGCTTCTGTTCCTCCACGTAAGTCTTCGACAAGGTTTGCTGGGGGCGTGGGAAACATGGGCCTCAGGCCACTCCAGGACCTAGAGGCCCCCTGCCCGGCTTCCACCTCACCTACCTGGAGCCTCGGATCAGAGCCCTCCCCATCTGAGTCTTCCTCGTCGACATATTTGCTGTGTAGAGGAGGAGGGGGGTTTTAGAACCCAGCTCCTGACTCACAACAGCTGTCTTCAGAATGGGTTTTTCAGGAATTAAACCCACTTCCAGCTTAACATTCGCAGGACACAGAGAGGTTCTCAGGCGGGAACTGTCTGTGGCCTCTCCACGAGGTGGGGAGCTGTTACAGGCATCTGGGGGCGTCCACGGGAATGTGCATGGGGTCACTGAAGTTCTCAAGGGTCCCCTGGATTCTGTGGGCTTCTACCTCTACTTCTGAGACACCCCAGCTGCCAGGAAGGCTCTTTCTTACCCGCCCTTCTCTAGGATGACCTTTCTCTCATAGTCTTTCAAATACATCGGCTGTACTTTCTTCTGCTTCCCCGAGGCTGCTGGCTCCTGCTCACTCTCCGAGGACGAGGAGGACTCTGTAGACCCAGAAGGACACAGCTGCCACCACCCACAGCTCCCACAGGCCAGAGCCAGGCAGAGGATCCCAATCCCATCTACCACTTCTCTGCTGAAAGACAGCAGGGGACGGCTGGCTGCTGGGATCGTTTGGCCTGAAACTTAAGCTTCAAACAGCACTTAAGGTCCATCCTCAGCCCTGCCAGTTTCATTCGGAATCAGAATCTCCCTCAATTACCCAGGCTGACCTTGAAGTTGAGATCCTCCTGCCTCAGCCTCCCCAAGTGCTGGGATTACAGGCATCTACCACCTCCTCGCCCAACCTGCTAAGCACTTTTGCCATAAAACAACTGGTAAGGTGACTCGGGGAAGGTGTCCCCCACCGCACCCGTTCTCTGATAGAAGGTGGCATCTTTCTGATAAATTCGGGGATCTTTCTTCTTCAACAAGGAGAGTGTCCTGTAAAAGTCACGCTCTTGCTGGGGGTCAAATTCCTAGAGCAAGAAGAGGAGGGACAAACTTCAAAAGAGAGATGACAACTACCTAGGTGGGAATAGACGACAGGGACAGCGTGGGATAGGGGCAGTTGGCCCAGACGCTGTGGGGATAAGGTGGAGGGGGGCCTGTGTCACAGGAAGGACTAGCGGGGGTAGGTGGGGGGCGTCAAATGCAGCAAGGCCGGAGGGGTTTGGGGTTTGGGACGCTGAGGGCTTGGGGTTGGCCGCCCTCCTGCACATTAGGAGTGGGGGTCGGGTGGGAGCCTTGGACTCCTGGGCACGTACAGGAACGGGGCGGGGATTCGTACCACGCGTTCGTCGCTGGAGTCAGACTCGGAGCTGGAGTCACTACCGTTGTCCCGGTCCCCATAGCGATCTTTCACTGTGGGGCATAGAAGGAATTTCCCCCGGGTCAGACTCGGGGAACAGATCAGACCCCTCTAACGTCTCGACCATCCTCCCCGCGCACGCGCCCCGCACTCACGCCGCTGCAGCTCCTCGCGCTCCCGGTAACGGCCATACCGCGCCGCAAAAGCCTTGTTCACCCGCAGAGGAGACGACCCGCGCGGTTCCGGCATGGCGCCTCTGAGGCCCACTGCGCACGCGCTCCTGGGGACCCGCCCCCTAGGAGGCGGGGAAAGACCCAGTCCCGCCCACCTCGGGTTTTAAAAGGGGCAGGGACTACTCTCGGCCGGTGCTTAACCCCACCCCCGACCCTTCCGGGATCCCGTTCGCCTGGCGACCCCAATCCCCGCCCATGGGCCACGCCCCTGCGGGGAAGGCCACGGCCACAGCCCACCGCCCCCACCCTCCGGGCTCCGGGCACCCAGCTGACATCTGGGGGCCCTTTCTCCACTCGCGGTTTCCTGCCTCCCTTCCGTTCCGACAGAGCCAACCGCTGCCCCACCCAGCTCACTGGCCCTGTGCCCTGGGAATGACCACTCTGTCCCCTCCCCCACAGCACCCACGGTCCGCCATCCCCGGTTTCATCCCCATCCAGGTCGCCCGATGCCCCATCCCAGACTCACAAATCAGAAGCCGCTCGCGCTGTGAACATACACAAGTCTTAATTTAATGGTAAAAACGTTAAATTATCACACACACAACAATTTTTTCCATAAAGCTTAATAAATAGAATCTCTTTTTTTCAACGCTGTACAAGGGATTGGAAAACAAGCTTCCAAAAAATATGAATGAACTCATGTTACCCTTCGATTAATCTTAAATGCTTCCCCCTCCCCCCTATGCCCAAAGCAGGGTGCACACTTCGGGACTCTTGGGCACAGCCGGCCAAGGTCACTAGGTTCCAGGAGCCCGGTGGGGTGGTGACCTCACTCTGGGGCTGGGGCTTTACACTCTCTGCCCTTGGCCTCATCTGCAGCCCCAGGGGCCTGGGATGCAGAAGAAACTGAACCGTTTAGGTGGCTGTCACCTACAGGAGTCCTTCTCTGTCCAACACACCAAAAGGGTGAGAAAACAAATGAGAAACGTCCCCCAATCACACACACCCCAGAAATCAATACCAATAAGCCACACACTGGCCCTCCTCTCCTTCTTCAGCAGGCAGGACAGCAAGGAAAGTGTTTCTTCCCCTCTCCTCTGGCAAATAATCCCGCAGGGTCTACGGCTGGAGCAGGTGCCCCTAGGTCACAGTGGGATCACCTTGTGCCCCTGCAGGATGTCCATGAGGTCCTGAGCCCCCATCTGCCGTGCCAGCTCCAGGGGTGTGAGCCCTGCGGCATCCCTGCGATGGAGGTCACACTCCGCAGCCAGGAAGCTGACCACTGCAGCATGGCCCTCACGCACCGCCAGGTGGATGGGCAGCGCCCCGCTACCATCGGGTGCGTTGGCATCAGCACCGTGCTCCACGAGGATCTTCACAGTGTCCAGGAATCCAGTGCGGGCTGCGTCGTGGAGAGGACTGGTGCCAGAGGCGTCCTGGACATTGGGGCTGGCCCCTTGTTTCAGGAGCTCCTGGGCAGTGGCCAGGCTGCCGAACATCATCACCTAGGTAGGCACAGAGGGTCAGAGGGGCCCAAGGAGAGGGGCCAAGGAAAAATGTTCACTGGAGCAACAAGGCTCTCCAAAAAGAGGGGTTTACTGGAAATGGTCACCTGTGGGGACACCCAGTGAACAGGCACCCCGGAGAACCGCTGCAGATCTGAGAGGTTCTAGAAACCTCCAAGAAGCTGGTCACTCTCTTAAAAATACAATACCATACCCCACAGAATAGTAACTCCTATGAAAAACTTTTAAGGAACTGAAACCCTCCCTCGGCCCCAGACACAGGGAATCACCACGGAATCTGAACACCGTCCCAGGAAATGTGCCCCCTCAAACTGAGTGCTGCCCTCAAAGAACCTGACGGTCCTCTCTGGGGAGGGGGGACGCTTGGGGAACTTGCAATTCCTTTCTTCAAGCAAAAGCTGCTTGCTATATATAAGGAGGTTCTCCTCAGGATACCTGAGCACCCCTCGCCTGTAAAACACACCCCGCAAGGGCTCAGGGGCCTCATGTAATCAGACACTTATTCTCCACGGGGCTCCCCAGAAGATACTGAGAACCCGCACAACCCCCAGGAATGAAGGCTTCTCCCAAGTAACTCGTTACCCTAGAAATTGAGGTACCCCCCCTAGGTAGACCTGAATCCCCCTTAGAGAGCTCAGAATTCCTCCGGGAGCTGTCCCTTGCGGAAGTGGGACCGAGAAAAGCGAGCCCTCCCTCTCCCTGCCGCCGTAAAAATCTTCCCAAGGCTGGGGGCGGCGGGGGGAGACACCGAACGTTTGCCGGGAAGACGACCCCCTCACACACAACGCGGAGAACAAGGGTATGAGGGGACGGGAAGCAGCGCTCCCCTCCCCTCCGGCCTCCTCCCCCGCTCGCTTTGAGAAAAGGCGCCTCGGGGAACCGCAGGAGCCCCCGGGGAGGAGGCCGGGCGCCCAGGGAGTCGGCACGGGGCCGGGCAGGTCCCGGGCGCGCCCGCTCACCTGCAGCGCCGTCTTGCCGAAGCGGTTCAGGGCGTCCGGGTGCACGAGCTCGCGGTGCAGCAGGCGGCGCACCTCCTGCACGTCGCCCCGGGCCGCGGCCCCACTCAGCCGGTCGCCGGCGCGGACCTCCTCCAGCAGCATGGTGACGCGGTGGCCTGCGGAGCCCCCGGCCCGCCCCGGCGCGGTCACTGCGTGCGGGGAGCTTGTGGGGCCCAGCCCGAGTCGCCCTCCCCGGCCCAGCCCGCGCTCGACCGCGACCGCACTCCCCGGCGACCCCTGCCCTCACAGCCCCGGCTCCTCCTCCTGTCACCCAGGCCAGCAGTGACCGGGCAGGGAAGCCCGCCCAACCCCAGGTCGCTGGCCGGGCCCTGCCCGACGCCCGCCCCTTAGGGGCCGGGTCTCCCCCGACTCACCCTCCCTCCTCCTCCTCCACGGGCGGGGTCTGCTCTGAGCCTGCGCCGCCGCCGCCTGGGCGTCAGCGTCCAGGGGGCGGAGCCAGCGCGCCCGCGGACACGCCCCCGGTTTGTTTTCTTACAAACTCGCCACTTTGTAGCCCAGCCGCGGACCCTACATCGCTCCGCCCACAGGGTCGGCAGCAGCCAATGTGTGCGCGTCGCTGAGGAGGTTTTGCGCTCCAGCGTGGGCGGTGCCGCTCCTGATTGGACAGAACGCAGCGACCGGTGGACCACCCGCCACGGCGGGGTTTTCGGTTTTCAAACCCGTCTGGCGGGCGGGAAAGGGAGAGGGTTTAACTGACCCGCGGGAGAAAGGTCAGGGAGTAGGGTAGCACGGGCTACTCCGGGACTTCGGCGCCTCCTGGGGGAAGGGCGTCAGGGCTGGGGCTTCCCATTCCGGGGATCTGTTATGCACTCAATCTAGGAGCTTTTATTAACCTGTAGGACGCGCTGAGCGCGTTATGCCTTTCATTTCGCCCCGCACCCCGGAACGCACATCCATGCGACGAGGTCAGTTAGACGGCATGAAGCGCCACAGAAACGGGGAAGTGGGGCGCCTGAGAAAGGGCTCGAGCTCTGGCCGGGAGGAAAGTTGAACGTAGAGCCGTCGTGTGGACGCGGGATGCAGAGCCGGGCCATGGGGGCTAAACCCTAAACTTCTGCCAAATGATAAATGGCTACGGGGCTGATGGGACAGGTGACAGTCCCTTGGGAAAGCAAGGCCGTTGATAGAGATTGCAGGGAAGGCCGCCCTGAGAGGGGCATCTGAGATCTGAAGGTGAGGCAGGGAGGCTGCGCTTATCTGGGAAGGAAAGGCCAGGCTGGTGCACCTGCAAAGGCCCTGTGGTTGCAGCAAGCCTGGCACGATTGAGTGTGGAAGGAGAAAGGGCAAGCGGTATGGGGGTACAGTGGGGTTGTGCAGATCCTGGGCCAGTGGGCTGCGATGAGTTTTACTTTTCATCGGATGGGAACCACCGGAGGGAGGATTTTTAAGCAGACGATCTTATCTACTGTACTGTATTACTAGTTAAAGCGCCCCCTAGCGGCCATGGGGGAACACACTGTGGCGGGGAAGTGGAGGCTGGAGACGTGCGCAGGTACACAACGCACAACCTTAGCCCAGGGGAGCTCAGGAAGGGACACGTGAGTGGACACCTCACTGCAGGGACATCCCCGGCGGCCTCAGCTCCAGCCCAGAACACATTCAGAGTCTCCAGATTCACCGTTTTACTGACGCCCGAAAACGGACGGGCTCGAGAGCCCTGAGAGAGGGGGGCCAGGCCCCCCAAGGCAGCCATTGCGGAAAGGCACTCTGGTATTTCTTCATATAAAATGGGGTTGGGAGCCCCAAGAGCGACGGAGCCAGAGACCGTGTGCCCTGCCCACAGGAGAGAGCACAGGAGGAAGGAGACAGCGACACACACACACAAACACAGCCTGCCCATGGTCCGGGCACACTTCTTGTCCCTTCTAGCTGGTCCGAAGTTGGTAATCTGGAAGGAGAAAAATCAAGGAACAAGGACCACGTTAGAATTAAGAAAAGGAAGGAAAAAGGGATTCCCGGTACACCAAATCGTCTGCCCCAGCCATCAAAAGCACCCTTGAGGTGTGTGACAAAGTGCAACTAAGCATGGTGGCACATGTCACTGATCCTTCACTCAGGAGGCTGAGGCAGGAGGATCACTGTGAGTTTGAGGCCATCCTGAACTACATCGTGGCGCCTATCCTAAAAATAAATTTAAAAAATAACACAAAGGCCTGAGGGTGTAGCTTAGTGCAAAAACCCTGGGTTCAACCCCAAACACCAAAAGCAAACAAGCAGTCCTCACCTTGAGGTGAGACACAGGTACCATAGCCTTGGCAACAAGCTGGTTTCCAGGCAATAGGAGAGGATGCTGTGAATCTGGACTTTGGGTGGGGGTTTTTGTTTTGTTTTGTTTTGTTTTTGAGACGGGGTCTTCTTTTTTTAATTGGGACCGGGGATCGAACTCATGACTGTGCGCTTGCAAGGCAGGCGCTTATGCCTCTGAGCTAAATGGCCAGCCCGAGACAGGGTCTTGTTATATTGTTCACACTGGTCTTGAACTCACTATGTAACCCACTGGGGAGGGGCTTGAATTCAGGGCAATCCTGCCTCAGCCTCCCAGCTGCTGGGATTAGGGCTGTGTGCCACCATGCCTGGCCGCATCCAGCGTTTGTCCAAGCCTCAGGGCCACCCTGGAGCCATCATGGACCCACTTTAAAGATGTGCAAACTGGGGTTCAGGGCATGTGACAAGGACAGTTGCAGAGGCATCCTGCCCGGAGCGTTGTCACAGTGAGCCCCCCCCCCCCCGGCTCTGCCTCCCGGCCCCTGCGTCATGTCCCCGAGCCGGGCCTGACCTCCACTCTGGGTGATGTAGCGAACCCAGGGCAGGGCCTGGTAACCGCTCTTCTCTATGATCTTCATGTAGCGGACCTGGGAGGACAGACAGGCGGCCCAGCCCCGGGAGGTAAGGGGACTGGAGCCGAGGCGTGGAACAACCACCGGCCCGCCCTGCCCGCCCGCACCCGTCACCTGGATGCCGGAGACGGTGAAGTAGGGTATCTCAAACCTGACCCCGATGGGGGGGCGGCCCTCCACCTCCTCCTTCTCCACGCTGGGGAGGCCAAAGTGGGCCCGCATCAGGTACTCTTTGCCACCCTGAGGAGGCACGGGGCCATCAGGCTGCTGGGTCCCAATCCACCCAGGTACCCGGACCCATTGCACAGACGGGAAGGGTTGAGGCTGCAGGCGAGGATGCACAGGACAAACGGGAGGCTGGGCGTCACCATCTCCGGGCCTCAGTCCCTGCCCGGCCCAGCCAGTGACAGGACAGAGACATCTAGCTCTTCAGGCAGGGATCAGTGCCCCATGCTGAAGCCCTGGTGACTCGGGTGGTAGGGGGAGGGGAAGGTAGGTCCAGGGAAAGTTTGAGGCTGGCCCGGGGAACTTAGCAAGACCCTGTCTCAAAAACCAACAAACAAAAAACAAAAAACAAAAACAAAAACAATCCAGGTGTGGTGCCACAAACCTGTAATCCCAGCACTCTGGGAGGCTGAGGCAGGAGGATCAAAAGTTCAAGCACAGGGTAGGCAACTTGGTGATTCAGCAAGACTGTACCCCAAAAAACAAAAATTCCCCAGTAAACCTGGCATGATGGTGCACAACTCTAATCTCAGCACTCTGGGAGGCTGAGGCAGGATTATTATTTCAAGACCAGTCTTGGCAACAATAAAACAAAAAACCAGGGGCCCAAGGAAGTGAAGAGATCCTTCAGGCCATTTCACAGACCAGTAAACTGAGTCTGCGAAGTCAAATGGATTTCCCAAGCCCAAAAACCTCAGAAAAGCAAGTGTAGCCTCGTGTTAGTGGCACACACGTAAAATGCTAGCACTCAGGAGGCTGAGGCAGGAGGTTCACCATGAGTTGGATGCCAGCCTGGGCTACATACTGAGTTCAAGATCAGCCTGAACTACTCTGACATAGTGAGACTCCATCTCAAAACACTCAAAAGAGAGAGAGGAAGGAGGAGGAGAAGGAAGAAAGAACAAAAGAAAGGCAAGGGTAAAAATTTCAACCTTCAATTGGTTTCCAGAAGTTACCTGCCCCCTCCACTCCCTGTCAACTGCACAGGGCCTAGTGCCACACTGTGCCTTCCCCGTGGGTCCCCGCTGTCCCCAGTACTCACCGGGAAGGATTTGATACTCCAGATAACCACATTCTTCTCGGGCACATACTTGGCGCTGCCAACACTGGTCTTAAAGCGTGGGGAGTCGGCGTCACTGGGGACAGGCACGGAAATCTCCACGCCATTGGCCACAGACTGCTTCTTAAACTGCCCCTTAGCCTGTCAGGGAGAGAGCATGGGCGGAGGAATTCACTCATGAACTGCCGCGGGAGTGCATTCCTATAACCTCACACTCGGGAGGCTGAGGCAGGAGGGTTGCCCTGAGTTCCAGGTCAGCCTGGGCTACATGGAAAAACCCCTGTCTCAAAAAGAAAAGAAGAGCAGAGTATTCAGGGCAAATGGAGTGGCAGGTGCAAAGGTCCTGAGGTCATGTGTCAGCCCCCTGTCAAGGCGCACCTTGACCATGATCTCCACTCGGCTGTGGGAGAACTTCTCAATGACGGACTCGATCCAGATGAGTGGCTTGACCTGCATACATATGACAGGGACAGTGCTCGGGGGTCCTGGCAACCCTCAGCTCGCCCCTCACAGGCCCAGCCTGCCACACCTGCGTGCTGAGCCGGTAGGACATGAGCTCGAAGTCGCCATCTGGCGGGATGAAGGAGATGGTGCGGTCGTTGTCAAAGCGCGACAGCCGCACGCACTGGTGGAATTTCACGTCCTCCAGCTCCACGGACTTGTTCTTGCTGCCTGAAACTCACAGCCCAGGCGCCGGGTCACCTGGGGGCTGGGAGGGGACCCTGCCCCCACCTTCCCACCTGCGACCACCATCACCCTGATTGGACAGAGGAGGAAACCAAGGCCCACAATGACTGGGGCAGAGCTGGCTATCAAATTCAGGTTAGGCTGAAACCTGGGATCCTGGGCTGGGGATTTAGCTCAGTGGCTTAAGTGCCTGCCTGGCAAGCATGAGGTCGTGAGTTCAATCCCCGGTACCAAAAAAAAAAAAAAAAAAAAGAAACCTGGGATCCTCCTGCCTCAGCCTCCCAGACTGCTGGAATGACAAGATGGGAGCCACCACATCCGGCTTCCTTTCCTTTCTGTTTTTCTCTCCTGGGGATTAAAGCCAGGATCTTTGCACTGAACTGCATCTGCAAACACCCTCCCCCACTCCTTTTCTTTTTTTGCAATCTTTTTTTTCAGTAGTTTTCCTTTTGTTTTTTGAGAGAGGCTCCGGCTGCATAGTTCCGACGGACCTTGACTATGTAAACTGTGTGGCCCAGGCTGCCTTTGAACTCACAGCGATCCTCCTGCTTCAGCCTCCCCAGTGCTGGGATGACAGGTGTGTGCCATCATACCAGGTTGAGAGTTTATTTATTTTTTTGGTGGAGGAGAGGAGTACCAGAAATCAAACTCAGGATCTCATGCGTGCCAGGCAGGTGCTGTGCCATGAGCTAAATCCCCAGCCCCTAAACTATTTTTTTTTTTTTTTGGTCTTTTTGAGACAGGGTCTCACTATGTAGTTCAGGCTAGCCTTGAACTCCTGCCTCAGCCTCCCGAGTGCTGAAGTTACAGGAGTGTGCCACCACACTCCGCCAGCCTACTGTATTTTAGGCACATTCTTTACGCATGTTGTACAAATAAACACTGCGTTCACGAAAAGACAAATGTCTCCAAAGGCTGTATTTTTTCTGTAATGCCTGGTAATGAGGGAAAGTAAACTACTAGACATTTCTTGGATATTGAGGCAGAAAAAGCAACCTCATCTAAGGTTTGCCTATTTGGGTGGAGAAGGAAACGACTGGAACATATGACACAGGCAGAATGGCTGTGCCAAGGGCCCAGAAAGATGTAACAACGCACATTTTGTATTGGGCCCACGTTTAAGACCTATTGGCTTCCAACAGGTCCTCAGGGGCCAGGGATATAGCTCAGTGGCACAGCGCCTGCCTGACAAGCACAAGGTCCTGAGTTTGATTCCGGACACACACAAAAAAATTTTCTCAGGTGATAATAAAACAGATTTATCAGGGCTAGAGGTTTAGCTCAGTGGCATAAGTGCCTGCCTGGCAAGCGCAAGGCCGTGAGTTCAATCCCTGGCACCAAAGAAAAACAGATTTATCTTGGCACCAGGCATGGTGGGCCTTGTAATCCTAGTACTCCTAGCACTTAGGAGGCTGAGGCAGGAAGACCACTGCAAGTTTGAGGCCAGCCTGGGCTACATAGCAAGACCATCTCAAAAATAAAACAAAACAAAAACCTTCCCTCACAAAAACTAATTCATTTGGAGTTAAATAATGTTCAGATATAAATACTCTTTAGTAGTAATGTTATCTTGACAGGCATAGTGGCACATGCCTATAATCCCAGCACCTCAGGAGGCTGAGACAGGAGGATTATTATGAGTTCAAGACCAGCCTGGGCTATAGCCTGAACTGCATAGCGAGACTCTGTCTCAAAAAAAAAAAAAAAAAAAAAAGTGATGTTACCTTTGTCTTTTTGAGACAGGGTTTCCCTATGCAGCTCAGGCTGGCCTTGAGCTCACTTTGTAGCCCAGGCTGGTCTCGAACTCATAATGGTCTTCCTGCCTCAGCCTAGGGGTGCTGGGATCACAGGCGTGTGCCACCACGCCTAGAGGGGTTGGGGTGTAGCTCAGTGGCAGAGCGCTTGGTGGGTTTGATCCCCAGCACCGCAAAAGCAAAACAACAAAGGCAACATGATTGTATCTCCTTCTTCCAGGAAAATGTCAAGGACAGGGCGTGGGACCAGACAACAACAATGCCGGAAACAGCCAACTACACGTTTGCTAGGGGAACCTGCAGGTGCAATTCCGCGAACCACCAGCAGAGGGCGCTCGAGACCCGCAGAACTGGCTGCGATTGCCCTGGACCCGCGCACCCTGGGGACAGGGGGACCCAGAGTCTTACGGCCAGTGAGCTCAAACAGCACGCGGTCATTGAGGCCCAGCCGCAGCTCCGGCATCCCGGACAGAAACACCTTGAGTTTGATGGTGCCCACGATCTCGCTGAGTAGGACGCTGCCGTTGGCACTGACCTGCCAGTGTGGGCGACAGGCAGGGTCGTCAACAGGCGCCGGCGGGGTCCCCTCTCCTGTCCCCAGCCCTGGGGTGTCGAGGTGCGGGGGACTTACCAGCAGGTTGACGGACTCGATGACGTCGATGAAAACCTCGTTCTTCTTGTACTTGATGCCCTCCGAGCGCCAAGACACTGCATTGGTGACAGTGGGGGGCACCCGGGACTTGCCGGTCTCCAGCTTGTTGCCCTGCTGCGTGATGTACCTGGCACGAAGACGCCGGGGTCAGAGAGAGCCAGGGAGGCCACCCTGCCCCCCACGCCGTCGTGCCCCCCTCACTCCTGCAGGATCTTGCTGTCCGTGGTCTGCGGGAAGCCGAAGTCCATGAGTTCGTCTAACAGCTCATACACGATGACGAAGTTGTCCCTGATACTCTCCTCCTCCAGCTCCTTGAAGTACTCGCAGAAGACCTGGCATGGGGCAACGGGGGCACCCACGTGGGTATCACAACAGCCACAGGCCACCCCAGAACAGCGCCTCACTGAGCTGCCCAGGCTGGCCTCAAACGTGTGATCCTCCTGCCTCAGCCTCCTGAGGAGTTGGGGTTAGCGGCATGTTCTCCTCTGCTTGGCTCGAAGCATTTTTTTTTTTTTTATTACTGAGGATTGAAGCTAGGTCCTTCGCCCTGAGCTGCCTCCCCAGTCCTTGTTTTTTTCATTTTGAACATTGAGGCAGGTCTTGTGAAGTTGCCCAGGCTGTCCTTGACTTTGCAATCATCCTGCCTCAGCTTCCCAAATAGCTTCGGATTATAGGCATTTACTATCATGTTCCACTCAGTAAATATTTATCTCAAATTTTTTTATTGTTGTTGTCTTGAGACAGAGTCTCACTATGTAGTTCAGCCTGGCTCTGAACTTACTATGTAGCCCAGGCTGGCCTCAAATTTACAGTAACCCTCCTGCCTCAGCCTCCTGAATGCTGGGATTACAGGCATGTGCCACCACACCCGGCTTGTCCACATTCCTTAAACAATACAGTTTATCAGCTAGTGACAGAACTTTCACACCGCCCAGGCATTATAATTCATTCAGAGAGGATTTAAAGTCTTCAAGAAGATGCAAACAGGATCAAAGCAGACACAGCTTTTGTTGTTTTTATACAGACCTTGAGTATCAGATTTTAGGATCTTAGGAATCCTGGAAAAAATTCCCCCAAGGGTATCAAGGGACTACAAGGCTCACTAGCTTCTAGACAGCTTTTTTTTTCTTTTCTTTGAGATAGTGTCTCACTTTGTAACCCAGGCTGGCCTTGAACTCGCAGGAATCCTCCTGCCTCAGCCTCTCTGGGATCTCCTAACACAGAAACTGGGGCTTGCACGCAGGGGCACAGGCGGCTGATACTCAGCCAAGTGCAAGGAAAATCAGGGCGGGCATCCTGGGAGGAGCAGCTCCGAAAGAGGCGGGCATGACGGGAAGACTGACAGAAGAGCTGGCCAATGAGAGGCTGGTACCCACCTCCACCGTCTTGTAGAGGAAGGAGTAGACCAGCGAGGCGTTGGCATTCTTCAGGGTGGTGGCCACCACTGCACGGCAAGGCTAAGGAAAACGTGCCATTCTGAGGACTCCAGCGGAGTACACACCCCGAAGTGCCACCACCCCAGCTTTATTTTAAAGTTCTTATTTTGAGATAGGGTCTCACTATGTAGCCCAGAAGGGCCTAGAGCTCGTGGCGATCCTCCTGCCTCAGCCTCCCAAGTGCTGGGATGACAGCCGTGCGCCCCCACGCCCAGCAAACACCTGCCTCTCTAACCTCACCCCGGCACCACAGTATGAGTCACTGCGGCTCCTAATGCTGTCGACTCCAGATCTCAGCCTATCCCCCCTGGGCTTCAGTTTCCCCTGCCGCCGCCCCGCCCCCAGGGAGCAGCCCGCCTCCCGTGGGGATGCAGTAGAGGTTGCTGTGTTTGATCCACAGGAAGTGCACGCGGCCGTGGCTCAGCAGCGGGGCCAGCGCCCCCTCCTCCTCGCGCTGCATGAGCAGAGGCATGAAGTGGTCAATCTCGCCCATGGCCACATCGCCCTTGTAGTTCCGGCTGATCAGGGGCTGTGGGTGGACAAAGGACCCAGTCACCGCGGGGATCTTGGGGTCCCATCTCGCTGGGGTCCAATTAGGATTGGATTTCCCAGCTGAGGGACCTGGCCAAGGCTCTCCTTTTATGTGCCTCAGTTTACCCTCCTGTACAATGGGCATGTGGTAGTGACAGGCAGTGAGCCACAGGGCTGACTGAGGCCCAGCACTGTTTCTTCCAAAGTTTGCGTGTAGCCTGTCAAGGGGATACAGTCCTGTAACCCCAGCAACTCTGGAGGCTGAGGCAGGAAGATCACAAGTTTGAGCCCAGACCGAGAAACAAGCCAAGAATCTGTCTCAACTAAATTAGAGGGGGGGGGCGACACAAGGTCACACTATGTATCCCAGGCTGGCCTCGAACTCATGGGATCCTCCTGCCTCAGCCTCCTGAGTGCTGGGATTACAGGTGTGTGTCACCACAGCTGGCTACAATTCCTGCTCTTGTCCAAGGCTTTATATGTCTCAAACACACGAGGTTGGAGTTATTTGGCGGCTTTGTTGTTGGTTTTGTTTTGTGACAGGGTCTCACTATATAGCCCAGGCTGACTTTGTACTCCTGGGCTCCAGGGATCCTCCTGCCTCAGCCTCAAGTAGCTGGGCCTACAGGTGCGCTCCTCGCTGGTATTGTTAGCAGGGCTATTGTTTGCCCCAGCACGGCTGTGACAGCCAATAAACGAAGGGACCACGAGTGTCCAAAGAGGAATTAAGGCCTCCTGCCCCTGTGCTGATGGAAATACTTATTAATTATTAATGGATTTATTTGGTTCCGTGCTCGGGGACCCAATCCAGTGCCTTCACTCGGGCTCAGTCCCCAGCCTATTCTTAATTTTTTTTTTTTTAATTTTGAGACGGTCACTCTGTTGCCCAGGCCGCGGTCGAACTCGGCGATCCTCCTGCCTTGGCCTCCCGGCACGCCGGGGTTGCAGGCCTGGGCGCCACCGTGCAAAGCCACCTGTGTGCGGAGCCCCGCCTCGGCCACCAGCTGAGAAACTGAGGCTCGGGGGAGGGGGGCGGAGAAGCCCCTGGCCGGACGCAAGACCGTTCCGAGGTGGGGGTGGGTTCGACCCCGGTCTGGGAAGGTGGGGGAGGGGCGGGGGCGGGGCCGTTCCCACGCCCCTCTGCGGGGTCTCCCGGGGCTGCGCGGAGGGGCTCACTTGCCCCCCCCGTCTCCGCCCCCAGCCTCACCTTGCCCTTGACGTCGAGGATGAACACGGCCGAGGCGGACATGGTGGCACCGGGAGCCGGCCGCGGGAGGGGCGGCTTCCTCCTTCCTGCGGAAGCGCCCGCGCCCAGGTGAGCGCCCAGGTGAGCGCGCGGGAAGGGGAGGCGCCAGGTGCGCGGCGGGGGGCGGGGCCAGCGCGGAGGGCGCCACCTAGGACGCGCCGCGCGCCACCTCACCTGCCTTCCGGGAGCCCCGCCCAGCGGCGGAGGCCCCGCCCACCCAGCCCTGCATCCACCCGCCTACCCAGCCCTGCATCCACCAGCCTGGCGCTAAATTTGAGGGGCGGCTGGGGCTGGCCTCGAGCTTGCGGCGATCCTCCTGCCTCGGCCTCCTCGGTGCTGGGATTATAGGGTGTGCGGCACCGCAGCAAACTGTAGCACTGGTAATGGCACCTTCATTCATTCATTCTGCAACACTGGGCTGCGATTACCATTCCGTGGTAGTGACGGAGTCAGAGGCCACCTAAGGGACAAAACACAAATTCCTGGTACCTAATCCCATTGTCATTAGAAACCTGATTTGCCTCCGGGCGTGGTGGAGGCCTGTGTCTGTAATCCCAGCGCTGGAGAGGCTGAGGCAGGAGGACCGCTGTGAGTTCAAGGCCAGCCTGGGCTACAAAGTGAGTTCAAGGCCAGCCTGAACAGCATAGTGAGACCCTGTCTCAAAAAAACAAAAATATAATAAATAAATAAATAAATACCAAAATACCTTACCTGGCAGGGGAGACGCCATGATCACGAAGATGGCTTTCCCAGGGCGAGGCTTATCTGTGGCGCTCCAGAATTGCTGCCACCTGCGATTTCCCCAAATGTGGGAAACGGGACTGCATAATTTGTGGTAGTGGGGGACTGCGTTTGCGCTGTCCTGGGGGGAAAAAAAAGAAGCCTGTTTTGTGTTTGGTTCTGAGGCAGCCCGGGACTTCAGGGTGGTTTTTGCTTAACACTTCACAAAGCCCACTGAGGCTGGGTTTGGTGGTGAACACCTGTTGTCCTAGCCTTCTGGAGGCTGAAGCAGGAGGATTGCAAATTCAACCCCAGCCTTGGCAATGTGCAATTTAGAAAGATCCTCTCTAAAAAAAAAGTTTAAAAAGGGCTGGAGTTGAGACTCGGTGGGAAGTGCAAAGGCCCTGGTATCAGCAAAACAGAACGACCTGAAGTGACCCCTCAGGGCCGGGGTGGCTGGGAGGGTGTGGAGTCCTGGGAAATTCAGCAGGCGCAGCAGGTAACAGTGATTTCCTGTCACTCTGTGTGTGGAGCCCTTAGCTGTGTGGGGGGATCACAGGGTCCCTCGCTGGGAATTTCCACTGTGTCTTTGAGAGCAGGGAGAATGCAAGGGGAAGTCCCGGTGCAAGCCCCAGGCGCCAAATATGGATGCTAGGTTTTTTGTTGTTGTTTGGTGTTTTATTATATTTATTATTTACAAGAGTTCTGAGGAATTGAACCCAGGGCCTTTTTACTGAACTGCATTCCCAACAAGCTTAAAAAAATTTTTTTTAAATTCTGCCACAGAATCTCACTAAGTTGAGCAGGTTGGGCTTCAACTGGGGACCCTCCTGCCTCAGCCTTCCAGAGTGCTGGGGTTACACACCTGGCTGGATTTCTAGGCTGTTAACTGCTCGGTAACTGGGGGGAAATGTGAACCTCAGCCCAGGCCTGATGCAGCGTCTCCAGGGGTGGACACCAGTGTCTAGGGGAAGACACCGGGGCCTCTCATCTCTTTCCCCGGGCCAGCACTGACCTTTATCATCGCCTGGGGTGAGGACTGGAGCGGGAAGAGAGAAACCCCTATCAGAGCCCAGAATGCCTCTCTCCACGCCTCTAGGAGCTGCCGTGCACCGGGTCCTGACTTTGATTTCTGGTACTGCCCACCCCCAAGAAAAAGACCCTGGTCTGGACTGTGAGTGAGGCTCAGTGGTGGAGCCTGTGGCTGGACCTTGGCTCCTAACTGCCAGATACTGCTACTTTATTTTCATTTTCATTTTTGTCTTTTGGAGACAGGGTCTCGCTGTGCAGCTCAGGCCGGCCTTGCGCTCACTCTGTAACCCAGGCTGGTCTCGAACTTGCAGCGATCCTCCTGCCTCAGCCTCCCCAGTGCTGGGATGACAGGCATGGGCCACCACACCCGGCTCAGATACACTATTTTTATAGGTAGCTGAGTTATGTGGAACCACTGTAGGCAGACAGGGCTGGGCCTTCCCGAAGCTCATGATGGAAGACAGAGGTGGCTGGAGACGCAGTCACCATAGCCGGGGCTTCAAGAAAAGAGGACTGATCACACCCACACACTTCCCCTCGGGGTGAACAGCCGTGATGCATATTCTAAGTAGATGTCACCACCTTGGGAGGGGGAACCAGAGTCCCCTTCACCCCCCCCTTCCGGGAAAGTCCTGGTCTGCCTCCTGCGGCTTGCTATGTGATTTGTGCCTCCTGTTTGATCTGTTTGGGCAGTATTACCCCAGGGACAATGCCTGTGATCTTACTGATTGAGGGTAGTTCTGTCCCACCTGGAACCCACCTCACCTCCTGGCCTGGCTCAATAAAACGTCCTTGAGAAGCGGGGTGGGGGGGTGGGGGGTGACCTGCTTTCTGGGCCCCTTTCTGTGCCTCTTAGAAGCTTTCTTTCTGGCAAATTCTTCCTACTCTGAATTCATTCCTCAATTTTAGAGAGCACGAACTCAGTGTTCCTGACATCTACCGGGTTCGGGGCTGTAATATTGCCCTTATGTTATTTGGAGGTCTGTATATCATCCCTATATCATAGACCCTGTATCTCTCTTTAAAAAAAAACAAAAACAGGTTCTCAAATCTCTGTTCAAACTGGCCTAAAACTCACTAGGCAGGGCTGGGGATATAGCTCAGCAACACAGCACCTGCCTGGCAAGCATGAGGTCCTGAGTTCGATTCCCGGTACCTAAAAAACCCTCACTGTGTAGCCAAGGGTGGCCTCCAGCTCTCATCAATCCTCCTGCCTCAGCCTCCCAATTGCTGACTATACCACCATACCCAGCACTAGTATTTTTTTCAGCACTAGTATTGCTATTTGGAGGGGGTATCAGGAATTGAACTCAGGACCTCACACTTGTCAGGTAGGTGCTGTGCCACTGAGCTATGTCCCCACCCCCTCTAGTATTGCTATTAAGAATAAGGGGGAAGCTGGTGATTTAGCTCAGTGGCATAAGCGCCTGCCTGGCAAGCTCGAGGTCGTGAGTTCGATCCCCAGTACCACCAAAAAAAAAAAAAAAAAGAATTCTGGGGGAGGCCGGGTGTGGTGTCACATGCCTGTAATCCCAGCACTCGGGAGGCTGAGGCAGGAGAATCGTTGTGAGTTTGAGACCAGCCTCAGCTCCAAAGTGAGCTCAAGGCCAGCCTGAACTGCATAGGGAGACCCTGTCTCAAAAAGACAAAAAGAAAAAAAAAGAATTCTAGGGGAGCAGTCTGGGAATCCTCTTCTGGGAGACTTAACAAGATGTGAACGGAAATATAGTGAATGCTGGTTTCCATCCAATAGAAAGGCAGCTCGGAAACACAGGGCAGTGTCCTTACCTGCTTAGTCACTGGCATACATTCAGGACACCAAGGCAGCACAGCCGAACAGCTGACTTTCCCAAACACATGTTGAAAATCTCAGCCCTTTTTTTTTTTTTTTTGTTACTAGGCATCAAACTCAGGACCTTGTGCTTGCCAGGCAGGCACTTGTACCACTGAGCTAAGTCCCTGGCGTTATTTCTTTTTCTTTTTCTGTCTTTTTGAGACAGAGTCTCGCTATGCAGTTCAGGCTGGCCTTGAGCTGAGACTAGTCTGGAACTTGCAAAGGATTCTCCTGCCTCAGCCTCCCGAGTGCTGGGATTACAGGGGTACACCACCACACCTGGCTTTCCTGGCTTTATTTCTTATTTTGAGACAATGTCTCATTAAGTTGCCCAGGCTGGTTTTGAACGTGTGATCCTCCTGCTTCAGCCTCCAGAGCAGCTGGGATTCCAGGCTTGCACCATGTCATTGACTGTTACATTCACTTGACAGATAGGGAAACCGAGGCTCTACTCAGAAAGGGTAGGAGATTTGCACAGTCACCCAGCCAGAGGTGGAAGACTGGGGATTCGAACCCTGCCAGGCATGAGAGTTTACACCGCCTCTGCCCCCACGATGTGGGAAGAAGCTTGTTTGCTTAGAGGGTGACCAGGGTGCCAAGCATGATACAGCACCCCTGTCATCCCAGCCCTGGGGAGGCTGAGGCAGGAGGATCTCTGTGCATTCAAGGCCAGCCAGGGTTACACAGTGAGACTCTGTCTCAAAGGGAAAAAAGAAAAGGGTGACCAGGGCGCACAGGCCAGGCGTGCCCTCAGGCCAGGCTTCCCAGTACCCTGGAAGAATCTCCCTCCCGGGAGCTGAGCTGTTTTCTGACAGTAAATAGAACCCAAAAGCCTGGCCCAGCGCCCTGGAATCTGACACTCCATGCTTGTTTGGCTGAAAAATTCATGAGTCCAAACCCCTCAGTGGGGTCAGGGAACAGAGAGCCTCTGTGTTCCGCCCCTGCCCGGCCTGCCCGGCACAGGAGCAGACACCCCTGTCCCTGGGGGCAGTGGCCTGGCCCTGGTTCTTCCTAAATGTCCCCTTCCTGCCTCCTCCTGGGCCCTGCCACCAGGTTCCTCCTCCTTCTGTCCCCAGCTGACCAGATGGTCTCTTTAAAACTCAGCGGCCTGGCCCTCCCTCGCTCTCACGCCCGCCATGGCTCCCATAGGCCTCTAGCTGCTGGACTTGGCTGACCGCCACCCTAGGGCACTGCTGGAACCACGTGCCCCAGACATCAACTTCCCCAATTTTGGTTCCTTCTTTCTCTTTTCTCACTTGATCTCGTGCAGAACTCTCACCCACTCTGGCCTTTCTCTGACTTTTTTCCCTGTGTGTAGAGCAACTCTGCCCCACCATGACCTAGCACTCTCCTCCTTGAACTTTCTATTATTATTTGCGCGTTTGTCTTCTGAGACAGTCTTGCTCTGTAGCCCAGGCTGGCCTCAAACTCATGGTGATCTTCCTGCCTCAGCCTCCTGAGTGTTGGAATTATAGGCCTTTGCCACTGTGCACAGCTAATTCTGTTTTTGAAATAGTTTTAATTACCCAAGGAATACATGACTACTGTGCCATGGCATAGGGAAGGTGAAGGGGGGTAGGTTAAGAGGGACACATTATAGAAGACAAAACAAAGTCTAGCGTGGCAGTGCATACCTGAAATCCCAGCACTCAGGAGGCTGAGGCAGGAGGATCGCTGCAAGTTTGAGGTCAGTTTGGGCTACAGAGTTCAAGGCCAGCCTGAACTGCATAGTAAAATAAAATAAAATAAAATAAAATAAAATAAAATGAAATGAAATGAAATGAAATGAAATAAAATAAAATAAAATAAAATAAAATAGACTGGGGATGTGAGAAAGAAAAGAGGAGCTGGGCAGGGAGGAATAAGCCTGTAATCCAGCACTCTGGGAGGCTGAGGCAGGAGGATTGAGTTGAGCCTGGGAAATTTAGTGACTTAGATTCTGTCTCAAAAAAAAAATTAAAAATGATCTGCAGACATAGCTCAGTGCAAAGGCCTTGGGTTTGATCCCTACCACTGAAAGGAGAAGACAGGAGGATGGAAGGAGAAAAAGGAAGGAGGGAAAGAGAAAGGAAGGAAGGGAGGGAGGAAGAAAGGAAGGAAGAAAAGGAGAGGAGAAGAAAAGAGAAGAGAAGAGAGGAGAGGAGAGGAGAGGAGAAGAGAGGAGAGGAGAGGAGAGGAGAGGAGAGGAAAGGAAAGGAAAGGAAAGGAAAGGAAAGGAAAGGAAAGGAAAGGAAAGGAGGCTCATCTCGGCTTGCAGGTAACCACTGGGGCGCTCAGGTTTTTGCTGTTTTGTTACAACCAGCTGTGCCCACATGTGGTATCACATCTCCCCCGATTTCTAGTTCCTCCTACTGTCTCACCTTCCTGTAACCTGCAGCTAGGCATGGTAGTACTGGGAAAGCTGAGGCAGGAGGGTTTAAAATAGGAAGGTTAAAGCCAACCTGAACTGTGTGGGGAGAAGCCATCTCAAAACAACAATAACAACAAAAGATTAATAAACAAATCACTTGCTACTTGTACTTGACAATATAAACTGGAAGCCCAGTGTGGTGGCACATACTTGTTACTCCTGCACACTGGGAGGCTGAGGGGGGAGGAGCACTATGAATTTGTGGCCAGGTTGGGCTCCATAGTGAGTTCAAGCCCACCCTGAAATGCATAGTGAGACCCTGTCTCAATTAAAAAAATACTAAATTAAATGTTTTTTTTTTTTTAAAGTTGGAAGCCTGGCAGGCACTAGTTGGGACTGAGGATGTGTGTGGCTTGTATCATGACGAGAGTCCAGCTGGACCTGGTGGCTCACACCTATCATCCTAGCACTCAGGAGGCTGAGGCAGGAGGATCTCTGTGAATTGGAGGCCAACCTGGGCTACACAAAGAATTCAATGCCAGCCTGGGCTGCATACCAGACCCCATCTCAAAAAGAAAACACAAAACAAATTAACACAAAAATCAGGCTCCATGCATTCAAGTCTTTGTTCAGTTTCATTGCTATGTACTTCTGGATAAATTCCTTGCTCTCTCTGTGTCACTTTCTCATGCACAAAAGCAGTTATAGTGATGTTTGTTTGAGACAGGGTCTCTCGGGGTCTTGCTTGCTGGCCTTGAGCTCGCTTTGTAAAACCAGGCTGGTCTCAAACTCACGATCCTCCTGCCTCAGCCTCCCAAATGCTGGGATTACAACAGACGTGTGTGTCACCACGCCCGGCAGTTATAGCAATTTAATATGCAGCATTTAATACCTTCCCTGAGGCTGAGTAAGCTTCCCATAAGCAGTCTTAGGATAGCCTGCAAACTGCCTCCTTTCACTGTTTTTGGGGTGCTGGGAGCTGAACCCAGGCCCTTGCACCAGCCAGCCAGATGCTTACTGCTGAGCTCCAGCCCCGGCACTGTTTTGAACTTTTAACATTTTTTTTTGTTGTTTTTAAAACATAACACACGCTGAGAAAGGGTAAGAGTAAAGTTTCACACTGAAGCCACCTGTGTACCCACAATTCTTTTTCAGTACCCCGGAAACCACACTCCCTGTCACTTCCGGCTTACTGCTCTCCACCCCACTACCCTACCACAGGTTGATTAGCATGCCTGCTCTGGGGTCTGCTCTAAACAGGGTCTCACTATGTAGCGCAGGCTGGCCTCGCACTCACAGAGAGCCTCCTGCCTCAGCTTCCAGAGCGCTGGGCTCATAGGCATGTATCACCACACTTGACTGCTCTTAGATTTTCCTTTAATCTTTTAAATTTCTCTTTTTAGCTCGGCATGGTGGTGAACCCTGTAGTTTCACCACTCTGGAGGCTAGATAAGAGGATGGCTGTGAATTTGAGGTCAGCCTGGGCTACATAGTGAGTTTAGGGCCTGAGTTCATTGAGTCCTGGGTTCACTGAGGTTTTAATTTGTATTACTCCACTGATTACATTATTCCAGGGGTCTTTTTTATTTGCATTTGTTCTGTTGTACTAGGTTTCAGTATGTTGCCCAGGTGGCTCCGGAGACCCTCCTGCTTCAGCCACCAGAGTGGCTGTGATTTACAGGCATGCAGTGCTATCCAGAGCAACTAGATTCTTTTTATCCACTGCCCTGTGGGTGGATCTGTACATTTCCACCCATTCTTCACAATAACAGTCGGGCCGTAGGTGACAGTGGGACATAACCGTCATGCACACTTGTCCACACAGTCCGCGCTCAGTATGTTTGATGAATGCACCAGTGAATGGTGAATGAAAGAACGAAGGACGAGGAGTCCCAGCACACAGCCCAAAAGATTTGCATGAGAGCGCAGACTGGAAACAAAGGTAATGGCTCCACCCCTCCCGGGGTTGGCCACGCCCCATTCCCCGCCCCTGACCCAGCAAGGCTCCCATTGGAGGGGAACTGCGGAGGCTGGCGAGGTGGGCGGAGAAAGGGGCGGGAAGGGGCGGGGCCAGGCGGGGCGCTGCAGCCCGTTAACCTCCCGCCCGTTCGGGCTGGGGTCGCGGTGGTTGGGACTCCCCTCCCCGCCCGCTGCGGCCATGGAGGACGAACGGAAGGACGGAGCCTACGGTAGGGGCCGCCTCCGGCCTGGGGCCGCCTTCTGCTGAGTCGGGGGTGGGGAGAGGACAGCCGAGACCTGAAACACCCGCGCTGCAGCTACAAAGGTCCCCTCCGCCCTGGGGCCTCTCCATCTCGGCCTGCGCGCTCGCGGCTCCACACCCGTGGCCCCGAGTCCCCTCCCGGGAGCCCCAGCTCCCTCTCCGCGGCCCGGTCGGGTGCACGGCGCATGCTCCACCGGGGAGGTCCCGTTATCTGGGCGACTCAGATGGCGCGCGGGGGAGGGGAGGCGCGCGATCGCGGTTGGGGACGGGATCCGGCCCCTCCAGACCCCTGTTTTCCTTCCAGACCCCTTTAACCACTTCCTCCTACTCACCTCCTTCCTCTCCTGTCCGTTCCCCTCATCGCCTACCTGCGCCCTGTAACCATTCTGGGCTTGAGGCTAGATAGGTAAACTGAGGCAAGCCTGGACAGATAGGATCCTGGGGTTGGAGCACACCGAGTCTGGCCAGGCGTCTGGGAAGGGCGGAAATAAGGGCGCCTCTGGTGAGGAAGGAGGCCGGAAACCATTGAGAAACTTTCCCCATCCTGTGTGAGGCACCCGGCTGCCTGCTTGCTATTGTATGGGGTCCCTCATGTAAAACCTGAGGGCAGCCTCAGCCACGTGGCACTGGGCTGGGCCCAGAATGGGGGGCCCTTCCTCCCTGGCGCCTCTAGACTGCAGCCGGAACCCCAGGAGTCAAGTGTTGTGGGTCTCAGTATTTCCTTCCTTCTCGCTATCTTGGGTCCCCAGGCCCCGGTTTGAGCCAAGACCCAAGAGGCACTGCTCAGAGGTTCAGGGGCCCTGTCACTCCTACCTCAGTGTGACCAGAACTTCCAAGAAACTGCTTTGGGGAAGGCGTGGCAAGCTGAAAATGGTCTAGGAAAACAAATGGCCCAGCAAGGAGGCCTCCTGTCCCCCCCAGAGGCTGTGGCCTCAGGAGCCTGCAGGAAAGCTGAGCATGGTGCCACATGCCTATCATCCCAGCACTCGGGAGGCTGAGGCAGGAGGATCACTGCAAGTTTGAGATCAACCTGGGCTACATAGCGAGACCCTGTCTCAAAAGAACAAAAACAAAATGGGGAGAAAGGGCTGCAGGGGAAACAGATGGAGAGTCTGGGAGCCTGCCCAGCCCAGCCAAGACGGGGTACCTGGAGTGAGGAGCTCCCCACCCCCAAGCTTCCAGCTCCGTCTTCCACAGGGGCCCTCTATGGCCCATGGTTTTGACTGCCACCTCAGACTCCAGGTCTGATACTGTGCACCCCTGGGGGCGTGGCTGTCTGTCTGTAATGGAGACCTGGCTCCCTGGGGTCCTGGCCCAGTGAGGGATCTTTGGTGTCCATGAGGTTTGAGGCTAGAGAGCCAAGGGGACAAGGCTAGGCGTCACCCACATTTAAATTTGGCCAAGGTTGGGGTGGAGAAAATGACCCTTGCCTACCATGCTCACCCCGGAGGCAGGACAGGGGACCTCTGTCCTACAGGTCCGACAGACAGTACATTCCTTCCACAAGTTCTGTCTTGTTCTCAAAGCCAGCGGGAACTGGGCCTCCCACACGCTAGGTGGGTGTGGTGTGCACCACAGAGCGGCAGCCCCAGCCTCAATCAACAAGTATTTTTTGCGCCTCTCCTGGACAGAGCCCTGGACATTGGGAACGTAGCTGTGAGCAAAGTAGCAGCACCTCAGTCTGCAGGGAGTGGACAAGAGAAGACACATGTAATTGCAGGTTGTTTAAGGTTGTGAAGCAGAGAACAGGACACCGTGTGTGTTGCAGAATCATCGGAGTCTATTTTAGGGGACGGAGAGCTGAATGTGGGTTTGGCTGTGGGAAGCTTGGTGGGGCCGTGTACCAGGCAGAAGGAATAGCAAACAAACCACACAGTTGCTTAATTACTTCCCTCTCTAAGGTTTGGAGGAGCCTGAGAATGGGAACTTACTGGGGTTGGCACGGTGGTGAGCATCTGGGATGCCAGCACCTGGGAGGCTGAGGCAGGGGCATTGCGGGGCGTTCAAGGTCAGTTTGGGTTACATAGTGAGAACAAGACTAGCTTGAACTGCATAGTGAGACTCTGTCTCAAAAAGCAAAGCAAAACCAAACCAAAAAGAAGACAAGAAAAAGAAACTTGCTTGTAGTGCGGTTTAGTTTTTGTTGGTTTCTTTTTTTGAGACAGTGTCTTTATCATGTAGCCCAGGCTGGCCTTGAACTTTCAGCGATCTTTCTCTTTTAGACACCGGAGTGCTGGAATTACAGGCAGGTATTTCTGTGCCTGGCAGGAAACTCCTCCTTTCATAGATCCCGTTATCTTTAGAGGAAGGTGCAGCTCGCTGGCAGGGAAGCCAGGAAATGGCTCTGGGCCCTGACAGATGTCAGCGTGGACACCACCTGCATTTCCTGCCTACCCTGGCACGAGCAGTGCACCATGGATTCTACAACCCAGAACACTGAGAGTTAAGCAGGGTGGACAAACTGGGCAGGCGGGCTGAAGGGCAGTACCAGTGCTTGGCTAAGGAGCAGGTTTGAGCGTTTCGGCTGGGCAAGGTGGTGCTGCCTGTATCCCAGCTCTTCGGAAAGAGGGGGCAGGAAGATGATATGTTTGAGCCCAGCCTGGGCAAATTAGCAAGATCCTGTCTTAAAATAAAAAATAAAAAGGGCTGGAAGTGTCGCTTATATAGAATGTGCAAGGCTCAGGGTTTGATCCCAAGTTGGAACTTTTTTTTAGAAGTAGATTTGGGGATACAGCTGGGAATATAGCTCGGTGTCACAAGCACCTGCCTGACACACACAAGGTCCTGAATTCGATTCCTGAAACCCTCCCCCTGCCTATATATATATATATATAAAAGCAGAGTCTATCAAGCACTGTGGTGCATGCCTATAATCCAATCTACATGGGAGGCTGAGGCAGGAGAATTGCAAGTTTGAAATCAGCCTGGATAATTTAGCAAGACACTGTTACACAGCCAGTTAGAGATCCTAATAAAATGAATAATAGGGCTGGGGATTTAGCTCAGCAGAGTAAGCACCTGCCTGGCAAGCTCGAGGTCATGCGTTTGATTCCTGGTACCAAAAAAAAAAACCCTTAAAATGAATAATAAAATATTGAAATATATGACTTTCAACTCTTACATCATGAAATTAATATGTTCTCTTTTTGGAGGCAGAGAGGCTCCAACTAAAAATAAGCCCTAAACCACAAAGCAGATTTTAACGTTCTGTGCTAAAGGACCTTCTCCACCCCCTCGGCCAGCTGTCTTCAGCCCAGACTAACACAGTCAAGAAGTCTCCCAAAACTTGGTCTATTTATTTCTGTGTTTCTTTTTGTTTCGTGAGATAAGGTCTCACCATGGCCTGGATCTCTTAGAGACCCTCCTGCCTCAGCCTCCTGAGTGCAGGGGTTACAGGTGTGCAGCGCCACTCTCCGCAGCGTCTCTGTCTAGCATAAAACCTGCCACAGTCTTTGCTGAGTGAAGGTTTACATGTTAAGCAGTACATACACTTATCAAGAAAAACAGCACTGCGTTCACCTCTGTCCCCGAGCTGTCACTCCTGGTGCAAACCGATTTCCCTTTTCTCTCCTTCCAAACACCCTCCATAGCACAGACACAGCAGGTTTTGAAATGATAATCCAGCCAAGTGTCGTGTTACATGCCTGTCATCCCAACCTTCTGGGAGACTGAGGCAGGAGGATCCTAAGTTTGAGTCCAGCCTGGGCAACTTAGTGAGACCCTGTCTCAAAAAAAATTTTTTTTTAAATGGGGAATAGTTCAGTGCAAAAGCCCCTGGTTTATTACCCAGTAACACAGGACAAGGAAAAAGTCTACAAAATCTCTCCCTAACCTCATCTTTTCTTTGGTAGCAGCCGGGGCCAGGCCCAGGCCCTGTACCTACACTGAACTATTTCTTGGTCTTTCTTCATCTTGTTACTGTTCTGTTCTCTTTTTTTGCTGCTAAACAGAAGCACATAAGTTAATATTGTTTTCGGTCAGTAGAATGGACCTCTTTCACCTTTTCACAAGCCTATATAGCATTCCACTGTGGGAATGCTACTATTTTCCCCATTAAAGTAGCCCAGGGAACTTTATTTTGATTTTCTTTTATTTGTCTTTTTGAGAGAGGGTCTCACAATGCAGTTCATAGGCTCACTTTGTAGCCCAGGCTGGTCTTGAATTCGCAGTGATCCTCCTGCCTCAGCCTTCCAAGTGCTGGGATTACAGGTCTGCACCACCATGCCTGGCTATCAAGGTTGGCGGTGCACATCTGTAATCCCAGCCCACCGGGAGGCAGAGGCAGGAGGATCGAAGTGCATTCGCAGGCAGCCTGAACTACCATCGTGAGACCTTGTCTCCGGAAACAAAAGAGAACAAAAGAGACACAATGGTTCCGAGAGATAAACGGCTTGTCCGGGGCCTGGTGTGTACAGCAGGCGATCGATCTTCCCCTCGGAGAACTCCCGAGGCCTCCCCACTGGGGCGCCATCCTCAAGCCCGCACCAAAGCTGCTGGTCCGGGCAGCCTAGACGTGCTCCTCCTCTGTGGGGACTTCTGGGAAGCCAGGGCTGCGTGGGCGAGGCGCTGGCTGCAGCCCTTGGGAACCTGGCCGGTGTCCAGGAGCCGTGGGGGCTGGGTGGCATTTGATGTCTTGGCAGGAGGTTTGTAACCGCTGCCTTATCTCCCACGCCCGCGTCTGGGTGGCTCAGCTGCTGGGCCGCTAGGGACTAAGACCAGCAGGTGCTGCCTTTCTACCGCTATTGTCACGACCCATTTTTTCCTTCCCTTCTCTCTGCTGCTGCCTCGCCCAGGGTCTTGATCGATTTTTAGGCTTTTGGGTTGCTTTTTTTGAGACAAGAGTCTTGCTATGTAATCCAGGCTGGTCTCAAACTTGAGATCCTCCTGCCTCAGCCTCTTTGAGTGCTAGGATCTTGGGCATACACCAACATCCCTGGCCCAAAAAACCCACCCCTAAACAAAGGGCATAGTCCATTAACTTTTCACCTCTCCATACCTTCCCTTCAGGGAGATTGAACGCCGTGTTTCGGAGGGGAAAACTATGACTTAGGCAGGAGGCTCTGAGTTCGAGGCTAGTCTGAGCAACATAGGGAGACCCTGTCTCCCAAGAAAAAAATGAAATGAAATGGGCTGGGGATGTAGCTCAGTGCCTTGGGTCTAATACCTAATATGAACAAAAGAAAGGAAGGTAGGAATACTGTCCTGCCAAAGTGTCCCCACTGTACTTTCTAGAACCTTCGAAAGTTAGTTTACATAGCAAGGAAACAAACACGTGGGTGTCGGTGCTGAAGGAAGGATCTTGGTGGTGCTGGTGTTTAGACAGAGTCTCCCAGTGTAGCCCAGGCTGGCCTCAAACTGGGGGATCCTCCTGCCTCTGCCTCCAAGTGCTGGGATTTCTTCAAGGAAGGTTGGGTGGATGGGTTTCTGGACAGGACACTTAGCAACTGAAGGGAAGCGGCGGCTGAGAGATCGCTGACCGGGCTGGTCTGAGGTCATTGCTGGCTTTAAGGATGGAGGAAGCCAGGGGTGCCTCTGTAATGCCAGCTATTAGGAAGGCTGAGTCAGGAGGATCGCCATGAGTTTTGAGGTGAGCCAGGGCTAATGGACCAGTTCCTGCCTCAAAAATAGAAAGGAAGGAAAAAAGGAAAGAAAAAAAGAAGGAAAGAAGAAAGCAAGAAAAGCAAGCAGTTGGTGCATAATACCACCCTTATCTGCTGCGAGTTTGCGGTTACATCGCGCCCTGCCTGCAGGGCTTGGCCGGCTCGGTGATCAGAAACCATTAGTACCGGTATTGGCCGCCGCTGTCTCCACCCAGCTAAGCTTAATAAAAGCTAATGGCACCGCCGAACGCAATAACAATGTTCCCTCTTAGATTTCCTGAAGTCCCAGGTGGTCAGACGTGATGCCAGGCCAGGCAGCGCTCCCTGGCATGTTCGGTTCCACTTTGCAAGGCTCAGTGAGGCCCCTGGCCACCCTCCCGAGCTCTCTCCTCCCTCCCTCCCGCTCCAAGGCTCTCTATGGCTCCCAATTACCTGCCCAACCCCGACGGGAATGAAACGCTCTCTTGATAAACTTCCATTTATCCCTGAGGGAGGTAAGACAGCCTGGCCTCTTCCCTTTACTCTTCAGGTAGCCCCCAGCCACAGTCCTGATGTACCCTGGTCTCATTTCCACGAACTCTACGGGAGTAACTGTACAAGCTGCTTCCCGCCCTCCCCAGCCTCAGTTTCCCCTCTCGTCAAGTGGGCCGGGTGGCTGCCTGGGGGGAAGAGGCCCTGTGAGGTTTGTCTGTGGCCCCATTGGAGGCAGATGATGTTTCAGCCAATGTGGGGACTCGCACCTGCTCCCCAATGGAAGGTTTATTTCCCTCATACTTGTAATAGTTCTGAGTCTGTATATATTTGCATGACTAATCCGTGTGGAATTCGTGTTGCTACGTGCGTGCAGGCCGGGATTACATCTATTTTCATCCAAGTGCTTCTTGGTGCTACTGACTGAAGGGTTTATTTTTTCCCTGCCAACTGCGAAAGTGTCCTTAGTCAGGTATTAAATTTGTTTTTCTTTTTTTGTGGGGGGGGGGGTGGGAACCAGGGATGGAACTCACGACCTCGCACTTGCCAGGCAGATGTTCGTGCTGCTGAGATAAATCCCCGGCCTGAAGTTATTTCTTTTGCTTGGTGTGGTGACACACGCCTGCAATCCCAGCACTCATGAGACAGAGGCCAGCCTGGACTATGTTACAAGACCCTGTCTAAAAAGAAAAGGAGAAGAAAGGGGATCTCTTCCTTCTCTCATTTCTTTTTTTTCTTTTTTCTTTCTTCATGCTGGGCAAGGAACCCAGAGCCTTACATGCACTAGACAGATGCTGTACCCCTGAACCCCACTATTCAACAATTTGGTCTCAGGCAGCCTCTCTTAGTGGGATGAGAGCAGCCTGTGCAAAGGCCCTGAGGTAGGGCTGGGTCTGGGAAGGCTTGGGCAACCAGGGGGCCTGGGAGGCTGAACCAGAACAAGTGAGAGAGAGAGAGAGAGAGAGAGAGGAGAAAGCTCTCGCAGAGCTGAGAGCAGGCCTGGGGAGGGTCTCGGTGAGGAGTCGGGCTTTTCCTCCAGGCACCCTGGGAGCCATGGGTGTCGGGCAAGAGGGCAGGGGAAGGGACTGGAATAAGGCCGAGGTGGCCGAGTGGCCATGTGAGGCCAGCAGGAGGTCTGTCCTGGGCATGAGCCCAGGCAGAGTGGAGGTGAGGGGGGGGGACGCCAGCAGCCAAGGCCGTACACCCCTGAGATCCCAGCCCTAGGAGGCTGAGGCAGGAGGGCTGCAAGTCCTAAGAGCCTGTCTCAAAGTTAAAAAGATGAAATCAAATCTTCAGTGTCACACATACAATTCGTGCAGATGGCCTTGAGGGAGCAGGTGTTCAAAGCTGTCACGGGGACCTGGGTGTGACGCCCTGGGTTGGTATCCCTCAGGGACCCTGTGGTTGGAAACAGAAGAGGCACGTGGTGCCCTCCTTCCCCGCTGAGGCTGGGCATGGTTGGGTCTCTGCCCCCCCCCCAAAGGCCTGGCTGGTGTCTGTGCTGTTTGCTGAAGCCGATTCCTGCTCTACAGGAAATGCTACATGTCTGATACCCGAGTCAGTGTCCCCCACATGACTTTTTTTTTTTTTTTTTTTTTTTGGCACCGAGGATCGAACTCATGACCTCGTGCTTGCCAGGCAGGCGCTTAAGCCACTGAGCTAAATCCCCGGCCCCAAAGCATGACTTCTAAGGAACAACAGAGGCTGATAGTAGGAAAACTAGCTGGGTGTGGTAGTGCATGTCTATAATCCCAGCACTCAAGAGGCTGAGGCAGGAGGATCACTGCGAGTTGAAGACCAGCCTGACCTACGAAGTGCGTTCAAGGACAGCCTGAACTAAGACCCTGTCTCAAAAAGACAAAAAAGAGAGAGAAGGAAAATTTATTATTTATTTAGTTGGAGTTTTTTTGGGGGGGGGGCGGATAGCCATAGCTCCTGAGAGACAGGAGGGGGCCCGAATGGGTAGCCAAGGAGCCCACCTCTCAAAGGAAGTTTTATAGAGCAACATCCTGAGACTGGTGCAACATGGGTAAAACTATGATCAACCAATAAGATTGTAAGTAGAGTCACTTAGCCAATATTGATCCAGCGGTAGCATGGGCCCATGGGTAACATCGCTAACCTTGGTTGATAATCTGTAGTTTTAGCCTAAACCTTAGTGGGTGGGAGAGGGTGGCCCACCCCATGAGACAATGGGAAATGTCAAAAGGGTGAAACTGATAATCTCAAACTTCCGTTCATCCCTGAGGGAAGTTTGTAAACCTGGCCCTTGGGACTGTAATCTTCAGATGCGCCCCCAGCCACTGTCCTGAAGGGCTCTCATCTCCTGTGCTGACCCCCTCTAGGCCCCAGCCCTGTCTGACTGCCTGCTAGATTTCCAACCTCATTTAGCTGACTATAATAGTCCAGGGGTCACGTGGGGTCTCCCCCGTTAGAGCCTGCTGCTGGGCAGAGCATTTTCTTGAGGGACAAGCTGAGTTAGTGACAAGAGACATACCTGGGGGTTTGGTTTGATTAGGTTTTGAGGCAGGGTCTTTGTAGCTGGGATGGCTTTGAATTTGAGATCCTCCTGCCTCAGCCTCCTGAGAGTTAGGATCACAAGCATGTGCCACCATGTCTAACCCATGCATGATCTTTGATTCTGGGCTTGTTTGATAGTTCCTGTGGGGGGATGTCTTGAAAGCTTTTTTTTTTTCACTACCTTGTCCAGGCTGGCCTAGAAGGCTTGTTTCTCCTGCCTCAGCCTCCCGCGCTGGGGTTGGGGTTACAGGTAGCCACATCACCCTGCTGTTCAATTTTCAAGAGACCCAAACGATGCAGATAGTTATTATTACTATTTTGACTCTCCAAATTTTGTTTTGTTTGTTTTGGTATGGGGAATCGAACTCACGGCCTTGCACCTGGCAGCCATGCGCTGTGCCGCCGAGCTATATCCCCCCGTCGATTCTCCGAATGTTTTAACCATTGCAAATTAAAAAAAAAAAAAAAATTGCAGAACCAGGGATAAAGCTCCGGGGTCTCGTGCTTTCCTAGCCTGTGCATGTCGTGGGCTCCAGCCCAACCTGGCAAAAAGGAAAAAAAGAAGAAAAAAGCGGAGGGGAACCGAAGACTAAAGAGCTGTAACTCTGGAGGCTGAGGCAGGATTGCTTGGACCAAAGACGGAGCACCATAGCGAGACCCCACCTCGTAACAAAATAACCACAGAACACCTCTACTGCTTGGGGGGTTTGGAGTTTTGAGCTCCGGCTTCAGCTACCTGAAGTTTCCCCCGTGCCTCGGTTTCCACCCGTGCAGACGGGGGCAGCAGAGCCCGCTCCGCCGGCCGCGTGGGCCAGGCCTGGGGTGCAGCCGGGCCCCGGTGGGGGCGGGGCGGCCAACCCCGGCGCCGCTGAGTGGCGGGAGCAGCTGCGCCCCGCCCCCCGGCCGGTCGGACCGGTTCGGGCCGCGCCGCCTGCCCGGGGCTGGGCGGGGCGGCAGCGCGCGCTGGGGCCGAGCCTCCCGGGTGTCGGAGTCCGGAGCCGGCCGACGGGGTGCCCGCAGGGATGGGGGGCGATCGGGCGAATTACTACGGCAAGCACGGTAGGCTGAGCCCCTCCTGCACGCCGGGTCGGCCACCTGCGGGGGACGGGCTGGGGTGAGCTGGGGAGAGGGATCGGAATGGCGGGATAGCCCCCCTTGAGCCCCGCATACCCAGCCAGCCTCCCTCAGTCCAGTTCTTTCTGTCGATTACTATTTTTTATCATTAGTATCATCGTTAATTTGGTCTTTCCAGACAGGGTCTCACTGGCCCGAGCTCACTTTGTAGCCCAGGCTGCTCGGGGATTTATGGCGACCCTCCTGCCTCAGCCGCCCCACAGCTGAGATTACAGGCAGCACCACCACGCAGTTTAATCCCAGTGCTTACTTGGAGCTGCCTCTCCTCTTCCCCCAACTCCTCTCTGCGCCAAATGCTTGCTTCCTGGCCCACCTCCTACCTGCGCAGCCCAGTCCCCTGGCCCTGCCCTTCCCAGTTATCACTCGGCCTCCCCCTGCTCCAGTGTAGACAGATTCGGCTCTGGGTGTGGTTCCCTGGATTAGGGAAGCAGGTGCCTGGCACTAGGTCTCCGGTCCCGAGGGCTAGGGCCCTCTAAGGGCCCAGGGAGAACGATCTTGCGGGGGGGGGGGGGCTTCTGGGTCCAGCTGTTTGACCCATCCAGTTTAAACCTATTGGCTTTCAGGAACACCGCAGAAGTATGACCCGACCTTCAAGGGACCTATTTACAACAGGTAAGAGCTGGGGCTCTTGGGAGAGAGGCCGGGTCCCTGCTGGGAAGACCTGTGCCCCCACCCCCACCCTGTTTCTGCCTCCTCTCCGGGCTTTTGGCACAAATCGCTGGTGAATATTTGCAACTGGATAGAAGGACTCATTTCTTTAAAGCACAAAGCCTCCTTACAAATGGGTGTGTGTGTGTGTTGTGGGGGCGGAACCCAGGGCCTCCCACACACGCGCACGCAAAGGAAGGGCTCTGCCACTGAGCTTACCCCAGCCTGGCGAGGAGTTGTGCAAAAAACACGGATGGCACGTGGCCCAAGAGGTGGCGTAGACAGAGGTTAAAGCAAAGCGGCTCAGTGTAGCTAAAAAGAGTTACAGGACAGCTTCAAAAACAATCACGGAGCCTGGACTCCCAGCAGTCTGGGAGGCTTGGTTATAAAGAATTGTCACATTCCGTTCTTCATTTTTCTTCTTATTTTTTGCAGTGCTGGGATCAGACACTGGCAGCTCCCACATGCTAGGAAAGCGCTCTGCCAACAGGCCATCCCTTGCTGCCTTTATTTTTTATTTTTATATTTTTGTGGAACTGGGGATTGAACTCAGGACCTTGTGTTTTTTGCCACGCAGGCTGTGCCGCTGAGCTATAGCCGCAGACCTGTTTTAAGACAGGGTCTCACTAAACTGCCCAGGTGGGATTTGAACTTGTGATCTTCCTGCCTTGGCCCCAAGGCTGCGGGCTTTTTGGAGACTGGGTCCCATGGTTGCCTGGGCTGACCTGGAGCTCTTCCCGAGTAGCAGGCACACGGGCGCTGGTCCCTGCAGGCAGCCGGCACTGCGTTTTGGGGAGGGAATGTGGGTTTTTGCAGGGGGACTTAAAATACAAAACTTTTTTTTTTTTTTGGTACCGGGGATTGAACTCACGACCTCGCAATTGCCAGGCAGGTGCTTAAGCCACTAAGCTAAATCCCTGGCCCAAAATACAAAACTTTTTTTAGTTTTTACTTTTTGGTGTAGGACACAAAACTTTCTTCATGCAGCAGGGCATGCTTGTGCCCTTTTGTAATCCTAGGACTCTGGAAGGCTGAAGCAGGGAAATTGCTTCAAATCCAGCCGGGACGATTTAGTGATTTAGGGAGACCCTGCCTCAAAGTTTAAAAAGAATACAGAACACACAGCTCAGGAAACCAGTTGCAGGGACTGCGTGGCTGCGGCCCTGCTGGGCAGACTCAGGGCTCTGACACCCCCGTGCCCTCTCCAGGGGTTGCACAGACGTCCTTTGCTGTGTCCTCCTCTTCCTGGCCATCGTGGGCTACGTGGCCGTGGGCCTCATTGGTGAGTAGTGGACAAGGTGGGGCCCAGGGGCTGGGCCTGCTGCCCCCCAGTGGCCCTGCCTCAGTGGCGCTGGTCCCCCCTCAGCCTGGACACATGGGGACCCTCGGAAGGTGATCTACCCCACGGACAGCCGAGGCGAATTCTGCGGCCAGAAGGGGACCAAGAATGCGTGAGTCTGCGCCCGCAAGGCCACCAGGGCTGGGCAGGGAACAGGAGCCTGACTCCCCGGGACCCCGTTGCCACCCACATCCATGGTTGCCCCAGTCCCTTCGATAAAGGGCGTGTTTATTTATGCAGAATCCATAGACACTTCCCCTACTGCACAGATCGTGTTCTATCTCTAGGTGACTTGTAACACTGGGTACAAATGTATGTGCTGCCTTACGGGTGAATGACAAAAAAAAGAAATCTGTAGATTTTTCTATCTCATGGGTTTGCTTTTTTTTTTTTTTAACTCACAGAGATCCTCCTGCCTCAGCTTCCTGAGTGCTGGGATCACAGAAGTGTGCCACCATGCCTGGTTCTTACAGTGTTTTGTTTTTTGCAGTACCTGCCTTTGAACCTTGGGCCCTTGCACTGAGCTACATCGTAGCCCTTTTTATTTTTATTTTGTGTCAGTGTCTTGCTGAGTTGTCCAGACAAGACAGTTTAAAAGACAGTTTGCCTCAACTGTCTTTTAATTTATTTTTCTTTCTTTCTTTTTTTTTTTTAATTTAATTTTTTTTTTTTTTTTTGGCAGTGCTAGAGATTGAATTCAGGGCTTTGAGCTTATACTATCTACTTCTAAGCCACCTTCTAATTTTCACGATCTTTAAAAATCATAAGACCCAGTTCCATCTGGGAATAGCAGTGCAAACCTGTAACCCCAGCACTCTGGAAGCTGAGACAGGACAACTGCAAAGTTTGAGGCCAGCCTGGGCTGCATTGCATGTTGCAGACCATGCTGGACTTCATAGTGAGACCCTGTCTCAAATTTTTAAAAAAGCTGGGCATGGTGGTGCAGGCCTATAATCGCAGCACTTGGGGAGGCTGAGGCAGGAGGATTGCAAGTGCAAACTCAGCCTGGGCAATGTAGTGACAACAAGTCCCTGCCTGAAAAAATAAAGTCCCACACTCAGGAGGTGGCCCGGTTCTTGCAGAAAGCCTAGCAGAGAGTCTGGCATGCAGTAGCAGAGGCTGCTGGTTTTGTTGTTGTTGTTTCTGTGGTGATGTTTATATATGGTGGCTGAGGTATCTTGACAATTCTTTCTCCAACCCCAGGAACAAATCTTTCCTGTTCTATTTCAACATTGTGAAGTGTGCCAGCCCCCTGGTCCTGCTGGAATTCCAATGCCCCACTCCCCAGGTACCTTCACCTTCCCTGCACCCTGAAAATGTGGGGTGAAACCAAGTACTGGCCCCACCACCCTTCCCCCATCCTTCTGCCCTCCTAGATCTGCGTGGAGAAGTGTCCCAACCGCTACCTCACCCTCCTGAATGCCTGGAACACGCCGGAGTTTGAGTACTACAAGCAGTTCTGTGTCCCTGATTTCCAGAAGAATAAAAAAGTGAGCCCGCAGAGTAGTCAGAAGCGGGGTGCTGTCTTGGGGGAATTAACCCCTAGCATTCTCTCTTTTATTTTTATTTTTTAGTGGTTTAGGTTTTCAAGACTGAGTCTTGCTATTTAGGGTAGGCTGGCCTTGAAATCACTGTGTACCCCAGGGTGGCCTCAAGCTTATGGAGATCCTCCTGCCTCAGCCTCCAGGGTGCTGGCCTCACGGTTGTGCAATGTCACGCCCAGCTTCTCTCTCTTTCTCTTTTAACAGGGTGTGGCCGAGGTGCTTCGGGATGGGCAATGCCCTGCTGTGCTCATCCCCAGCAAACCCTGTGAGTCCCGGGGTCACCTGAACTCAGCCCGGGACTGGCAGAGGCGGCCTGCGGGGCTCAGACTGACCCTCTGGCTCCCTGCTCTACACAGTGGCCCAGCGATGCTTCCCGGCCATCCACGCCCACAAAGGGGTCATCATGGTGGGCAACTCAACCACCTACGAGGATGGGCACGGCTCGCGGAAGAACATCACGGAGCTGGTGGAGGGCGCCAAGTGAGGATGCGCATGGGGCCGGCCTGGGGCGGGGCCGGCCTGGGGGCGGGGCCGGCCTGGGGGCGGGGCCGGCCTGGGGGCGGGGCCGGCCTGGGGGCGGGGCTGTGATGGGAGCCAGCGGCCCTGTGCTCCCCTAGGCAGGCCAATGGCATCCTGGAGGCCCGGCAGCTGGCAATGCGCATATTTGAAGATTACACTGTGTCCTGGTACTGGATTGTCATGTAGGTCGGGAGAGGCGGGCAGCTGCAGGCAGGGGTTGCCCCTCCTGGGCCCGTTAGGGAGAGGGTCCGATCATGCTCTGTTGATCTGCAGAGGCCTGGTCATCGCCATGGCGCTCAGCCTGCTCTTCATCATCCTGCTCCGCTTCCTGGCCGGCATCATGGTCTGGGTGATGATCGTCCTGGTGATCCTGGTGCTGGGCTACGGTGCGGCTCCCCTCTAGATCCTTGTTTCTTTGTTTGTTTTTGTGCAGTTCAGGCTGGCCTTGAACTCCCTTTGTAACCCAGGTGGGCCTCAAACTTGTAGAAATCCTCCTGCCTCAGCCACCTGAGTGCTGGGATTACGGGCATGCACCACCACACTCATCTTGCATTTTTTTGCATCTTGCATTTTGAGACAAGGTCTCACTATGGAGGTTCAGGCTGGCCTCAAACTCACGGCCTGCTGAGTGCTGGGGTTGCAGGCATGCGCCCCCACACCTGACTGTCGATAGCTTTCCGCAGCAAGCCCTTCTTCAGTATTTTATCAACAGCCAAAGGCATTCCCGTGCAGGCTTTTTTTTGAGACAAGGTCTCACTGTTTCCAAGGCTGGCTTTGAACTGGTGATCCTCCTGCCTCAGCCTCCTGAGTAGTCAGGCAGGTTCTTTAGGGAGCGGATTGGAATGCACACTCTGGCGCCTGAATCCCAGGGACCACATCCGCGCCCTACCCCTTAGCAGCTGAGTGTCCGTAGGCAAATGAGTAAGCCTCACTTTGCCCCAATTTCATCCTGCACTTTATGGGGATAATTAGTATTTACTGCTTGGGAGGCTTAATGAGAGGAGACAGCGTAAGGATAAAATCCAGGGAAGAGCTGTGTGGCTCACACCTGTGGGGACCTGAGGCCTTGCTCATAAACCAGTGCTTCATACCCTGATCATTCATGGAAATGTCCAGGGGGACAAACTCTTGGCCACCCAATCTGAAGACATGACTGTAGGCGTAGTGGTCCACACACATACACCTGAAATAAATCCCGGCACACTAGGAGGCCGAGGCAGGAGGGTGGCAGGCTTAAGGCCAGCCTGAGCGATTTAGTAAGACTCTTGTCTCAAAGTCAAAAGGGCTTCATTTTTTCATTTTATTTTTAGTTTTTTGCAATATGGGAGATTGAATCTGAGTCCTTCACACTGAGTTCCATCCCTAGCCCTTTTTAGTTTTATTCTGAAACAGGCTGTCACTAAGTCACTGAATTATCCAGGCCAGGCTTGAACTTGCGATCCTCCTGCTACAGCCTCCCGAATGCTGGGTGACAGGTGTGCGCCACCATGTCCAGTCTACAGTTTTATTTTACAGAGCGCTGAGGGCAAACCCTTAATGCTGTCCCACTTGTTCACACCCGAGTGGTTCATTGATTGATTCATCTAGCATGCATCGAGTGTGGGACATCTTTCCAGGACTGAGCTTATAGCAGTGGGCAAAGCAGGGGAAATAGGTACTGCTTGTGTTCCTAAGGATGTGGGGGAATTCATATGAGAAACAAACCTGAAACACCTTTAGGATGTGAGAATGAACAGCAAGTACAAAGGTCCTGAGGCACAAGGACCCTCCCCCGCCTCGGTCTTTGCTTCTGTTAAATGAAGGTTCAGGAACCAAGTGTGGTGGCCTGTGCTTGTAATCCCAGCACTCTGAGAGGCTGAGGTAGGAAGATCTCAAGTTCAAGTCCCAGCTGGGAAACTTAGCGAGACACTGTTTTAAGGAAAACAGCTCAGTGTGAGGGTCTTGGGTTTCAGCCCCCACCCCCCAAAACCAGGGGCAAGGATGGGGGAGGAGCCATGGGCTGAGGCCTTGGCTTTGTACAGGGATATTTCACTGCTACATGGAGTACGCCCGCCTGCGTGGAGAGGCCGGCTCGGACATCTCGGTCATGGACTTGGGCTTCCAGACGGACTTCCGGGTGTACCTGCACCTCCGCCAGACCTGGCTGGCTTTCAGTGAGTTGCAGCCCTTGTCCTGCCCTCGGGGGTTCTCAGAGGGGCTGGGCAGCCAAGCAGCTGTCTTGGCCCCTTGTAGTGATCATTCTGAGCGTCCTGGAAGTCCTCATCATCCTGCTGCTCGTCTTCCTCCGGAAGCGGATTCTTATCGCCATAGCGCTCATCAAAGAAGCCAGCAGGTGGGGGCCAGCTGGGGACACCTCGAGACCAGCTGGGGGCATCCCCAGGGCTGTTAGAGCCCTGATGCTTGTCATTGCTGCTTCCCAGGGCCGTGGGATACGTCATGTGCTCCTTGCTGTACCCGCTGGTCACCTTCTTCCTGCTGTGTCTCTGCATTGCCTACTGGGCCAGCACTGCTGTGTATCTACCCCAGTCCCCACCCGTGAGCCCAGGGGAGGGGACCTGCGGCTGAGGGAAGGGATGGGTGCTGGGGGTTAGTAGATCCTTTCCCAGAAGCCCCTGGGGTTCCTAATCCCAGACCCCAGATTCCTTAACAAGCCATCAGTTTCCTGTCTACTTCCAATGAAGCCGTCTATAAGATCCTGGATGATTCCTCCTGCCCACATCAGGGACAAACCTGCCACCCTGAGGTAGGTGTCCCTGGGGTAAGGAGGGTGGTGATTATTAAGCAAACACTTGGTGCCTTCTTTGTGCCGTGCTGGGTGTGAGAGGGCACAGAGACCAAGAGGCACCAAATTAGGATCTGTCACCCTTCTGGGGGAAGCCAGGGACTGATCAACTTAGCCTGTCCCCTCCTCTGGCTACCGAACCGCACGCACACCTCCCTTTTTTGGTGTAGTGCTGAAGATTGAAGCCATGGCTCTCACACTGAGTTTGTCCCCATCCCTTTTAAAGATAATGTATTTGGGGACAGTGTCATGCGAACATGGTAAGTTGCACAATCTGGCATCAAATCTGTACCTGCCTCAGCCTCGCAGAGTTTACGGGCATGTGCCGCCAAGCCCAGCTCCTCTTTTTCCGTTTTGCTTAATTCACTGCCCCTACATCCTTTTCTTGGCTTTTATAATGGCCATTCTTGTTTCTAGAACTCTCTCCTTGCTTACCTCATGCCCTTGTCCTGAACCCCTAATTCCTTGACTTCGACCTGACCGCCCAAGACCTCTGTTTTATCCCATGGTCTCACCTGACTCTTGATGATGATGCCTTAGACTCCACTCAGAACGCGCAGGCCCTGTCTTTTGACGCAACTCTGTGCCTCTCCCCCAGACCTTCTTCAATTCCACTGAAGCCCACGCGTGCCCAAATGCCAGATGTCAGTTTGCCTTCTACGGCGGCGAATCTGGCTACCACCGCGCACTGCTGGGCCTGCAGATCTTTAATGCCTTCATGTTCTTCTGGCTGGCCAACTTCGTGCTGGCACTGGGCCAGGTCACACTGGCCGGGGCCTTTGCCTCCTACTACTGGGCCCTGCGCAAGCCGGACGACATGCCCGCCTTCCCGCTCTTCTCTGCCTTTGGCCGAGCGCTCAGGTAGGCCAGGATTGGAGGACGGCATGGGGCGAAGGAGTTCTGGCCTGATCGCTCACCATCCTTGTTCCCGCAGGTACCACACAGGCTCTTTGGCCTTTGGGTCCCTCATTCTCGCCATCGTGCAGATCATCCGAGTGATACTGGAGTATCTGGATCAGCGCCTAAAAGGTGTGGCCTGTGCGTGGCTAGGATTGGCTACCACAGAGGGGTGGGGCTAGGTGATCAGCTAGGATTGGCTCTTCCTTGGGTGATGGATGGGTCTCAAGGAGCAGGGTAGTGATTGGTCCGTCCCCCCCCCACCCCGCAGCATGGGCCTGAAGAGTTTCTGTGATTGGTTCGGGTGGTGGAGAAGCTGCTGAGCTCACTGTGGAATTTTAGAGGCCTGGCTTCTGCTAGAAGGGTGGCGCTAAGGACGTTTTCTTTTTTCTCAGAGAAAGTCTATGGAGATTGTTTTACACTGGGAATGGGACCCAGAAGCCTACAAGGATTGGCTTGTGCTTGGGAGGCGGGGCTTAGTAGCAGTGAACGGCTTGATTGGATTTTACCTTGTAGGCAAGACTGGACGACTTTCTGATTGGCTGTGTATAGGGGCGGGGCTGAGCGCTCTGGATTTTGGTCGCTTTTTCCCTGTCTTTTTGAGTGGGTGGCCCGTAAGAGTCCTGAACTGTGGATAGTGTGCCTAATGAGTCGGGGATTTCTGCCAAGCCGGTCCACTCTCCTGTCACTTTAGCATCATTTTGGGGTTTTTTTTTTGTCTTTTTGAGACAGGATCTCACCATGCAGTTCAGGGTGGTCTTGAACTCACTGTAGCCCAGGCTGTTCTCGAACTTGCAAGGACCCTCCTGCCTCAGCCTCCTGTGGGCCAGGATGACAGGCGTGCGCCACCACGTCTGGCTCACTTTGGCATCCTTTCCCTTCTCTTCCAGCTGCGGAAAACAAATTTGCTAAGTTTCTCATGACCTGTCTCAAGTGTTGTTTCTGGTGCCTGGAGAAGTTCATTAAATTCCTCAACAGGAACGCTTACATCATGGTGAGTGGGCCAGGGACCCCAAGCCGCCCCAGCAGCTCCCCCATGTCCCCCAGCAGCCCTGACACCCCCTGCTCCTCTCCTCCTCCAGATCGCCATTTATGGCACCAACTTCTGCACCTCGGCCAGAAATGCCTTCTTCCTGCTCATGAGAAACATCATCAGGTCAGGGCTGAGCCTGTCACCTCCCTCCTCACCCATTCGCCGAGTCCACAGCACTCACGCCGGTCCCTCCCTGTCCCCTGCAGGGTGGCCGTCCTGGACAAAGTTACCGACTTCCTCTTCCTGCTGGGCAAACTCCTGATCGTGGGCAGCGTGGGTGAGTGTGGTCACCCGGACTGCTGGGAGCCGCTTTCAACTTTCATTAGGCCCCGTGACTCCTGTGATGTCATCCTACAAGGGTTTCCGATAGCCAAAGACTCCAGTCTCTCGGTTCTTTCCCCCTTCAGGGATCTTGGCTTTCTTCTTCTTCACCCATCGCATCAGAATCGTGCAGGACACAGCGCCACCTCTCAACTATTACTGGGTCCCTATACTGGTATGGACCTTTCGGTTCAGGCCCCAGGAAGGAGGGTGGCATTTCGGAGAACGATAGTTGCTTTCAATCCCAGGACTGTGGGAGGTTGAGGCAGGAGGACTGCAAGTTCCAGACCCAGTTGGGCAGCTTAGTGACTGAACAAGACCATGTCTCAAAATAAAAAGGGCTTTGGGTGTAGCTTAGTGAAAGGCCTGCGTTCAATCCCCAGCCCAGAGGGACAGAGAGAGATAAGGGCAAGGAAATGACAAGGCTGTGGAAGGGCTCAGTGTCCATACCAAGGACAATACAATTCTTGGAGTCCAGTGACCTAGATTTTTATCTTATTTCCTCTACGTTCGAGTTCCAGGATGAGTAATTCTGGACAAGACTTTAGTCTGCTTACCAGCCTCAGTCAACAGATGTTTATCAGGCAGCCTGGGAGTCTCCAGATTGCTAGGGATGTAGCAATACGTGTGGTGACACAGGCCCGTAAGGATGTGTGCATGAAATCCACACGCACAATGCCCTCAACAGGAAGCCTGAGGCAGGATGATGCACGGTGACAGGAGAATATAAAACAGGGTCTTGGGGTCAGCAGCAGCTTCCTGGAGCAAGTGATACCTGAGGATTTGGAGTCGGAGCTAAAATCAGCAGGACGATAGAGCATAGACTAGACGCCAGTTAGGGTGACAGCGTATGCAAAGGCCCTGAGGTTGTAGCAAGCAAAGTTTGTTACAGGAGGGATGGGGCCCTGTCCACAGGGAACTGACTTAATGCCACTGATGGGAGGGCATGTTGGGTGGGCTTTGCTCTGGAGCCAGGCCACAGACACATTCTGTCGCCTCTCTCTGCCAGACAGTCATCGTTGGTTCCTACCTGATTGCCCATGGTTTCTTTAGCGTCTATGGCATGTGTGTGGATACGCTGTTTCTCTGCTTCTGTGAGTGACCCCTCCCATACCCCGAGTTCAAGTGGGACCCCCAAGTCTCTTGTCCTTATCGAGTCTAACATCTCCCTCCCCTGGGACCACACTGCCATCTGCCCAGGGACCCCAGCCTCTGTGGGGTCTGGCTGTCCCCCGTCCCAGGGCCCTAGCACGCCTTCCTGGCTCCCTCACTGCTCACAGCTGCTCTGTCCTGCTGTCCCCTGGCCCTGGTTGCAGTTGATTCACTGTGCCCTTGGACCCTTGGCTTTGGGGTTTCTGGCTTTCCTGGGGTGGGGGCGGGGGTCTGTGGCTGCCACTAACTCCGGTCTCTCCATCTGTCTGTTTTTTGTTGTTTTATTTTGTTTTCTCTGTTCTCTCCCTCTCCTCCATGCCTGCTGGCCTCCCTGTCCTCCCCCTGCCCCCTTTCTTCCCCCCCTTTCCTCCTGCCTCCCCCATTTCCCCCCCGCCGGTTCCTGGGGGGCCCAGGTGAGGATCTTGAGCGGAATGACGGCTCTCAGGAGCGACCCTACTTCATGTCGCCCGAGCTGAGAGACATCCTGTTAAAGGGGAGTGCGGAGGAGGGCAAGCGGGCGGAAGTCGAGGAGTAGAGAGTGAGGGAGACTGGCGCGCGGGGCCACGCGACCCCATGGACATGACAGTGGGTGCATGCAGGGCTTCCCTTCCTGTGTGGGGATCGTGGCGCCAGAGCTGGGCCCACTGCAGTCTGCCCTCTTTGGTCCTAGTGTGTCTCGCTCGCTTTCTAACCCACCGTGTCTTCTCCGTGGCCCTCGTCCCCCTGCCCCTTCCCCAGTGGCTTTTGTCCACGGGCTGCGTCTCACGCCGCCTGCTCTGGGGCCTCTCTCCACAGTGGAAGATCTGGAGCGGAACAATGGCTCAGCGGAGAGGCCTTACTTCATGTCTTCCACCCTCAAGAAGCTGTTGAACAAGACCAACAAGAAGCCGGTGGAGTCCTAAAGCTAGGGATGGTGGTGCACGCCTGTGATCCCAGCACTTGGGACGCTGAGGCGGGAGGATCTCTGGGAATTCCAGACCAGCCTGGGCTATACAGTGAGCTCAAGGCCAGCCTGGGCTGGGGTAACCCTTGCCTCAAACAAGCAAACAAACAAACAAATGTGTGAAAGAGAAACTGGTTGAGCCCTCAAGGCCCCACTCCCTCTGGCCTCCCAGGAGGGATGCCTGCAGTGGTGCTTGCCAGCTGGAAGTCTGATCACTGCCTATCTGCCTTCTGCCCATGATCCAGTCTCTGCCAATTCCTGGGGGTCTGGAGGATGTGGGGGCATCGCCTCTAATTAAATCCAGAGGCCCTCAGTTTTCTAGCAGCTCCACAAGCCTGGGATGAAGAGTCACTCCAGCTGGGGACATGCCTATGCCTATAATCACGGCACTTGGGAGGCTGAGGCAGGAGGCTCGCTGTGAGTTCAAGGCCAACCTGAATGACAGCATAACTTGTCTCAAGAAACCAAAAAAAGAAGGAAAAAAAAAAAAAGAAAAAGTCACTCCAGCCCTCTCTGGCCTGGATGGGGACAAACCTCTGGGATGGGAGGTGCCTGGGCCTCTGTTGGCTCCTTCTCGCTTCCTGTCACCCCTCCTGGAAGACAGACAGTGGGAAGGGACCACGGTCACACAGGAGGGAGCAGCTGGCCGCCTTGGGCTCCAACTGCAAGTTGGAATCCGGACTGAAGCTGCCTGCCGCTGGACGCGTTTATTACTCTTTTCTAACCTGGACATGCATTAAATGGTCTCTTAGCTTTTATTCCCGTCTTGTCTCCACAGCTGGATGGAGCTGCCAGACAGTGCCTTCCTTTGTGGCTGGGGGTGGGGAGGGCAGGGGAGGGGGCAGCTGGGCTGCGCTCAAGGTATTCTCGGCCTTGGAGGGAGGGTGCAGGCCGGCTAGTTTCCCATGCTGCTCTTTGGTAAGAGGAATGACCCTCCACAGGGACGATTCAGGGGCCAAGGGGGTTGTAGGGGCAGGGCTCTGCCCAGGTCCCTCGTGCCTTGGGGATCCTTATGCCAAACTTGTTAAACTTAGGGGAACTGGTTGCCGGGTTCCCCTTCACCTGCCATATCCGGATCCCATACCCTCCACTCCCCAGCCCCCAGGCTTAATGTCTTCGCCCCCTCAGTGCAATCCACGATCTTAGCCAACTCCCAGCCCGGCCCCCCATTTCCCTTGCCCGCAGTCAGCCCACCATTGCATTGTCGCCATCTGGTCCTAACAGCCCTATGCATATATAACTGCATTCCAGCCACTAATAAAGTGCCTACCATAAGGGTCCCTGCCTGGTGTGTTTGTGGGGTGCTGCGGGCAGCTAGTAGGGGGAGCCCTGGCTTGTGAGGCTCGGGGATCCTTTGAGCTGAGCCCACTTTGCAAAGGGAAGGAGGAGGGGCAGGAAGCCGACTGTCTGGTGGCCTGGATCTCGGCCCCGCATTCCACCGGGCGGGCAGCTCCGGTTTCTCCCAAAGGTACATGGCGAACAAGTGGCCCTTTTAAGCCCTGGCCTCTGACGCCCAGGAGGTGGCCACCCACTGTCCATCTCCTAGCCAGCGGATGGACGTCTCCCCACACTTTACTCCGATGACCCTCCCGTGAGGCCCCAGGGCCTTGGCCAGCGGATGGACATGCAGTAACTTGCAGGGAAGGGGTGCCCGCCCCGTGGGCACGAGCTCGCTGGTGCCCCCTGGCGGGCACCCCTGTCGTTACCTCCAGGCCATCTGGTGGGGGCTGTTGCCGTGCAGACTTTGCTGGCTGGCCCTGGAAATGGGTCCTGACCACTTTTTCTTAGGTGGCCATGGTGCCATTGTTTCACTTTTTTATCTTGATGCTAAAGGTTGAATCTAAGACCTTGAATATGCTAACGATATGCTGTACTTTTTTAAAAAATTAGTTTTTTGAGGTAGGATCTGGCTGTGTAGTCCAGGCTGACTTTGAACTCACTATGTACCCCAGGCTGGCCTCAAAGTCAGGGCAGTCCTGCCTCAGCCTCCCAACTGCTGGGATTACAGCGGTGTACCAGCACATCTATGTAGTTTAGTCTGGCCTAGAACTCACTAGGTAGCCCAGGCAGGCCTTCAACTTGCTTAGATACTCCTGTCTCAGCCTCTTGGAGTAGCTGGGATTTCTGTACCACTTCACCCAGCTTCCTGTGGACTAGACTTTGTTGGCAACCTTGTAAGATTAGTTTTGTGGGGTGGAGGATTTAGCTCAGCAGCACAGTTCCTGTCTGGCAAGTGCAAGGTCCTGAATTCAATTTTGAAGGAAAAAAAAATTAGTTTTGGGGCTCCTCAGATACCAAACTGCATGACAACGTCCCTTATATAAAGTGGCATCATATTTGCTGAAAAACCTACATCTGGCTCCCAGCAGATTAAATCATCTCCAGATGACTTATAACACTGGATACAAACTGGGCATGGTGATGCATATCTGTAATTCCAGCCTGCGGGAGGCTGAGGCAGGAGGATCACTGCAAGTTGGAGATCAGTCTGGGCTAAAAAGTGAGCTCAAAGCCAGTCTGAACTGCATAAGGAAACATTGTTTCAAAAAGATAAAAGAAAGGAGGAAGAAAAAGAGGAGGAGGAGGAGGAGGAAGAAGAAGAAGAAGAAGAAGAAGAAGAAGAAAAATGACACAATGTATCTACTAAAAAATTTTTCCATTTTATTTATGTATTTATGTATGTATTTATTGGTACTGGGAATCCAGCTGAGGACTTGCAGGCAGGCACTGTGCTGCTATCCCTGGTCCTATTTATTTATGTTTTGAGATAGTGTCTTGCTATGTAGTTCAAACTGGCCTTGAACTCACAATATCCTAGGGTGGCCTCAAACTCAAACTCGCAATGATCCTCCTGCCTCAGCCTCCCCAGTACTGGGATTAATTTTAAAATTTTTTATGAACAGGTTTTCAGTACATAATGATTACATTCATCATCAGGAGATGGTACATGGATGTACATGGTACATGGTACATGGTACACCTCTTAGTTCTTATTCTGGTACTGAGGATTAAATCCAAAGTGGTACATTCCAGTCTTCTTTTTCATTTTAAGACCATTTGGGTCTCCAATTTGTGATCCTTCCGCCTTGGCTTCCTAGAGTGCTGGGATTATAGGTGTGTGCCACCATACCTGGTACAATATATTGCAATTTTTTTTTTTGAGACAGTCTTACTATGCAGTTCAGACTGCCTTGGAACTCACTGTGTAGCCCAGGCTGGCCTCCAACTCACAGCAATCCTCCTGCCTCAGCCTCCTATGTACTGGGATCACAGGTGTGTCCTACTATACCTGGTTTCAACACATTTTTTTTTTTTTTTTTTTTTAGTACCGGGAATTGCACCCAGCATCTCACACTTGCCAGGCAGGTGGTGTGCAGCTGAGCTAAATCCCCAGCTTTAATACATCTTAATTTTCTTTTTTTAAAATGGTACTGGGGATTGAACTCACAACCTCCCGCTTGCCAGGCAGGCACTTCTGCAGCTGAGCTAAATCCCTGGTGCGCTCTCGCTCGCTCTGTCTCTGTCTCTCTCTCTCTGTGTTGTCTTTTTTTTTTAATTTTATTTTATTTTAAAAGGGAGTAAAATTAAACACAACAAAACAGAACAGAACAGGACATAAGAAAGCACACACCTCAAAGCTAGACAACCAGAGATCCTCACCATCTGCCACACTGTCCCCTGCCCTCCCCCAAATGGCCGTCCCCATCTCTGCATGTGGGGAGCCCATACAAAACAACATAGCCAATCTTTCCACAAGACATGCAGCCCACTGGCTCCCACCTGCCAAGCAGGGGGAAGGCGAGGGGGGACACGGGAAGGGGGACAGGACGACACGAGATATCTGATTCTCAGCCCACATGCCAGCAGGACCACAGCCGCCCCCCAGAGAGGGGAGGAGTTCCTTGTTCTCCTGGCACCCTGACTCAACCGCACAGTGCAGGTCCCGATGCGCCAGGGCCTCTCTCCTTCGGGCCGCCGAAAATCTGCCACACTCTCAGCCGCCCCCCAGAAAGGGGAGGAGTTCCTTGCTCTCCCGGCACCCCAACTGCATGGTGCAGGTCCCGAGGCGCCAGGGTCCCTCCCTTGCAGGCCCCTAAAGTCTGCCATACTCACCTCCTATTTCTGATGAATTGACCATTCCATTTCCAAAGTTCTGAAATGGCCAGCAGACCACAGAAAGAATTCTCTTTAGGCTCCTGTTTGAAACCAGCAGCTACAGCGATCTGCTGGCCTTGCTTCAGGGCCACGTCTGTGTTGTCTTTTTGAGACAGGCTCTTGCTATTCAGGCTGGCCTTGAGCTCACTTTGTAGCCCAGGCAGGTCTTGAACTTGCAATGATCCTCCTGCCTCAGCCTCCTGAGTGCTGGGATAACAGGCATGGGCCGCCACACCCAGCCTTATCACACTGTTCTTGTTACCAGAGTAACAAGAGTAAAAGCCCCGGCTCCCAGCCGGCGTTCCAGCAGTCCGGGTTGGGCTGCCTGTCCTGGACAGCAAGGCTAGCAGTGGGGCAAGGGCAGGCAGGAGTCTGAGTCAGCAGGGCTGCGCTGGGAAGGACACATACAGAGGTTACAGCTTTGGGGTCTTATGGAGAAGGGGAGCCAGGCAAGGGTTGGGGTGTGCAATACAGATCACCGTGGCCCACCCAGGGTCTGGCTGAACAGCATCTCAGGGTGGTTCCGAGTAACCCTTGTCACGTGATGTGGGCTAGGGGTTGGGATTTCCCACAGGTGACAGAGCAGCCTCTGTTCATCTCCTAGCTGCTCCTGCAGGGCAGAGGTGACCTCACCATGCAAGGGTCTGCCAGGTTCTGCTTTTTCTGGAATCCAAAAAGACTGCAAGTCAGTGCCTGGAGTCTGGAGCTGGGCCCTAAAAAATGAGCAGTTGGGCTGGAATGGTGATGAACACCCAGAATCCTGGTACTCCACAAGGCCGGGGCAGGAGGATGGCAAATTTGAGTCCAGCTTGGGCAATTTAGAAATGTAAAGCAATTCTATCACAAAGAAAAATATAAAAACACAGTTGGACCAGGGATATAGCTCAGTGGCACAGTGCCTGCCTGGCAAGTGTGAGGGCGTGAGTTCAATCCCCGGTACCAAAACAAACGAACACCCCCAAAATTAAAAAACAATAAAACACCACAGTTGGGGATGGAGTTCAGTGTGGAACCACCTCCAGGACCACAAAACAAAATAAAAACTGGCAGCCACAAGTCCGAGAATCACTGATTTTTCTTATCTTGGCATCTCCAGTCTTGCCGGAGATAGGGCAAGTAAATTTACATCTGCGATCCCACCCTCGGGAGGCTGAGGCAGGAGGGTTGTCCATTTAAGAGCAACCTGGGCCACAGATGAATGAGTTCCAGCACCTGCGTGCTGGGGCAAGGCCGGAGAATTGCTAATTTGAAGCCAACCTAGGCTACACCGTGAGTTTGAGGCCAGGCTGATTTATGTAGTGACTCTGTCTCCACACACACAAAAAGGTTTAGATTTTGGAAATATTCGGAAAATGGAGCGGACGTGATTAATCCCCCGGGGGACAGGAAAGCCGCGGGGCACAGAGGTGTTGAGGAGGACACAGAGGGAACTGCGGGGGCGAGGGTGCGACTCAGCGCTCGGGATGCAGGCAGTGCGCGCCGCCAAGTGGTGAATTACACTCCTCCCTCCGTCTCCGCAAGCACCCAGCTTTTGGTTTTAATGTTTATCATTGCGTGTTTGCAGTATACAGTGGCTCCACTACAGAACACCTCTCAATTCTTTTTTTTCAGATTGAGGGTTTAGCTCAGTGGCACAAATGTCTGCCTGGCAAATGCGAGGTTTTCAGTTGGATCCCCGGTACACCCCCCAATTAGAATGTCAGTTATTTTCAGCCCTTCCCCCTCCCTCGTTTGATTTCATTCCCCACCCTTTCGTTTGTTTGTTCGTTGTTTTTGAGACAGGGTCTCGCTATGTAGGTCAGGCTGGCCTTGAACTCACTGTGTAAGCCATGCTGGCCTTGAACTCATGGCAATCCTTCTGCCTCAGCCTCCTGAGAGCTGGGATGACAGGCATACGCCGCCCCCATGCCCGGCTTCATGGAAGTGGTTTTCATATGAAACCTGTAATTCTTGTTTTGTTTTCACGCTTCACCACACTGGCTACCCAGTGCTTATATATTCTTTTTTTTTTTTTTTTAATCGGAACCGGGGATCATCGCACTCACGACCGCGCGCTTGCAAGGCAGGCGCATTGCCGCTGAGCTAAATCCCCAGCCCCTATATATTCTTTTAGGGGTTTTTTTGGTACCGGGGATCAAACTCGTGACCTCGCACTTGCCGGGCAGACATTCATGCTACTGCGCTAAATCCCCGGTCCTACCCAGTGCTTAGTCACGATCCTGACCGCTCCTTTCTGAGTTCGGCCCCTTCCACGGGAGCTGAGTTAGACGAAGGAGCCCCAAGCGCATCCTCGGCGGCATTTTAAAGCTCCCTAGTCAGGAAAGGAGAACGCATCCTGACCTGCCACTTGGGGGCACTGTGAGCCCAGGCAAGTTACTTGGACAGTCGGGTCAGAGGCCCTTCTGGTTTCTCTTTGGGCCTCCAGTAAGGTTGTATGTTACAGCCAATTTCGGAGCTTTTTATACTGTACTGGGTCACATCCCCAGAGTTTTTGACACGGGCTTGTTAAGTCACTACTTTGCCCACACTGGGCTTGGTTGGACGTGCCATCCTCCTTACTCAGCCTCCTTGAGTGTTGGAGGTATAGACACGCACCACCAAACCCCACTTTAGCCTTCCAGAGGAAAGGGACTTGCGCGCTGCTCACAAGCTTTCTTCCCTGCGTTCCTTTTCACAGATTTGCCCTTTTTTTGTTTCCAGACAAGGTCTTTGTGTGTGGCACTAAGTTACATCCCCAGCCCTTTTTAAGTTTTGAGTTAGGGTCTCTCTAAATCGCTACATTGCTGGGCTGTGCTCAGATTTGTTTTGAGACAGGGTCCCCATATATGGTTCTGGCTGATCTTGAACTCACTGTATGTCCTAGGCCAGCCTTGAACTCACAGCCTTGTCTCAGCCTCCCAGGCGCTGGGATTATGCAGGCATGCATCACCACACTCCCTTTTTATACAGTTTTAAACTGTCTCATTTGCTTGTTTTTGCGTTTAATGGTGGGTGCATTCTTCACGCAGCAGACTTTTTTTTTTTTTAGTAACGGGGATCAAACTCAGCACCTCACGCTTTCCAGGCAAGCACTTGAGTCAAATCCCCCAGCCCAGTAAACACATTTGGAACAACTTCAACTTCTGGTAAGGAATCCTGGAACCTTCTAAAGGCACAGCCTGGCATCTCTTAGCTTGCTTAGCAGTTGTTCCTGGGGAGGTCCTGGACCCTGGCAAAGAACATGGTTGCTAGTGGTGACGTTGCTGCCCCCCCCCCACAGTCTTGCTACACTGCTCAGGTTGGTCTTGAAAGCGGTAATCTTCTGGTTTTAGCCTCCCGATTATTGGGTTTACAGGTGTAAGCGGCCACGATTGGCTCCACAACGCGCAAGTCCAAGCATGGGGGAAGTTGAGGCAGGGGGATCGCCCCAAGTTCGAGGCCAGCCCGGAATACACATTTCAAGGCCAGCATAACTACATACGGAGACCCTGTTCTTGAAACAAACGAAAGGGGCACTCTCGGGCTAGGCGTGGTGCCGCACGCCTGTCACTCCCAGCCGTAGGGAGGCTGAGGCAGGAGGATTGTCCTGAGATCTAGGCCAACCTCAATTACAGAGTAAGCGCTTATCTCCAAGCACCAAAACAACTAAAGCGGCAGGCCACCGGTTCCTTTAGATTGGAGCCGAGCAGACCGCAGTCCCGTTCCCGGTTCCTTTAGTTTGGGGCCGAGCAGACCGGAGTCCCGCTGGCCTCCTCCCCGAGCCGGCGAGGGCCCCTATACTCTTCTTGGGTCTGAGCATCAGTTTTTCCAGTTGCCAAAAAGCGGCAGGTGAAGGGGCTCCAGGATCGCGCGCACTCGCCTGCGCCTGGACGCTCTTCGGCGCTGGGCTGGGACTCCAGCAAGGAGCTCGGCGCAGCCTCTCCGCCACTAGCAGAAGATGACTGGACCGAGGTGATCCGTCCGCATTAGAGATGGAAAGCCCGCAGGCCCCGATTCCCAAACTGATGCACACACGTGCCAGACTCTCTGAACCGTTTCGCCAACATACTCAAGGGGATGGGGGTAAGATGGCGGCCGCGCAGGCGTACAAACGCACAGCCGCCGCGAGGGGTGCCCCTCGCCACTCACCGTGCATCACGTGGTAACAGCCGCTCGAAACTGCCATTGAAAAAAGAGAGGCTTTTGTCACGTGACATAGGTCTTCCAATAGAAAGAAAATAAGGTCTAAAAAGCCTGCATCACGTGGCGGAGTGGGATGGCGCGGTCTCCTTTATCACGTGATTAAGAGACGCTAACCGATTGGAAGAGCCTGGTACTGGCGCCACGTGACCACCTACGCAGTGCTACGTGCGCACACGCGCTAGGACACGCCCACTTTTCCGCTTTTCACCCCGCCCTCTCATTAGGGTTGGGCCTGCGTTGTGCGGCTACGCGACGATGAGGAGGCGGGGCTCGAGCCAGTCACGTGGCCCCGCACCTCCCTGGCGCGCGCCCGTCCGCCAGCCCGCTCGTCCCCGGCTCCTCCTCCTCTTCTCGCCATTGCAGTTGGACTCAGCAGCCCGGCGCGTACCGCGTGGCTTTTGGGGGGAGACCCCAGTGGGCTTTGGCAGGAGGGAGGAGGCGGCGGCGGCTGGTGTCGGGGAAGGGGACGCCGAGAAGGTAAGCGTCAGTGTGGCGGCGCTCCGGCCCGCTCCCGCCTCTGCCCCTCCCCCCCGTCCGTTTTCCCTCTCAGCAGGGTCCCGGCTGAGCGTTGGCGGTGACAAGGCTGGTGACGCTCCGCAGCCTGGTCCTCCGCCTATCCCCTCGCCCTGGCGCCCGCCTGCTTCCTGCTGGGCCCGCGTCGCTCCCGCGCTCGGCCGTTACTCTTCCCCCATTGTGCCGAGGAAACAAGATGGCGGCGGCGGCGGCGAGGGCCCGGTGCGCGCGCATCCACCCCCCCACGCGTGGCCCCTCAGCCCACGGGGTGCGCGCGCACCGGACCCCCGGCCGCCGCCGCCTCCGGGCCGGGCTTTGTCTGTTGCTGCGCCTCGCGCACGCGCGCACGTGCCTGGCGCACACACCCCCCTCGGGCCCCGAGCATCCTAGCGGCCTTGGCTGGGGGACCCCCTTTTCCCTTTTTGTCCCGGTCCTAAGAAGGTCCCAGGTTCTCGAGGCGGGAAACCTCTCCTCCTTTGTCCTCAACGGGGCACGGAGAGACGGAGCCCCCCCTCCCTGGAAAACCCTTCCCTAGGAGGATTACAGAGGACGCCTTTGTGGGTTCGTCGGGTTCCCAAATTACGGCCCGTGGGCCTCCCCCCCAGATCAGGCTCCAGATCCCCCAGATCAAGCTTGGGAGGGTTTACTTTGCCTTTTGTTTGGATGAGGTGATTTTTATTGATGCTGAGTGTTTTCCAGGGTGCTTAGGATTTTCATCCTGCCCAAGGGTGATCTGTGGTGTTTCGGCCCACAGTCTGTGCGATGGGGACCGAAACGTGGGTGCTTCAAGGCTTTTGTCTTTTTCAAGCAGTTAAGTGGGGGGGATTTTTGAGGATACTCATGAGGTTGTGCCTCCGGTTAATTGTCCACCTGTCCTTGTGCCATTCGTGCCCAAACCTGGGGACAGTAAGCCATCTCTTAGCAATGTTTCCGGAATCGCAGCACGTTGCTGCTTGGGGAGCAGGCTGGATCTGCAAGGCAGAGTCAGTTTCTGCCTGTTTCTGGGGTTCAGGATGCCGGCTCTTTTAAAGTGAGTGGTGTGATGGGAAATTTGGGGTCCACTGGAAAGTGAGTGTTCCTAGGAGAAGTGAGGGGTCGAATACAGGGGCTGCATGCTCTCTTTTCCCTGGGTTTTTGTGGTTGGGAAGCGCCTTGGTTTGCTCACTGTCCCGCCACTGTGCTTTGTGTGTGACTTTCTGTTTGGTCTCCAGCTATGTAGCCGCAGCCAGGACTCGGACAGGGAGCAAAGTGTGGGAACCAGAGACGCGTTCATGGTGGGGACAGGGACTGGATGGGGATGTGGAAAAGCCTCAGGGATGTGGGCAGGTGCTGCTTCGTCTGGCATTGCAGGCACCCGCCTGTGTGTGGTCTTGTGGCCAGCGATAGCTCCTGGCCCCTGGCGTTTGTGAGTGGAGGCTGTGCAGGCCCAGATACTCTGTAGTTCAGATTATAGGCTGGCCCTTACTGCGAGGCGTGGCTTTGACTGCACTGACAGTGAAGCATCAGTCTCTGTCTTCTAGGAGCTGGGGTCAGTCTGGGTATCACCTGCTTTTTTGAAGCAGACAGGTGTCAAATTATTTGCTTTTTTTGTTTGTTTTTCCTGATAAAACTTCTCTTGTGTGACTAAAAAGTACTTTCAGCTCCTAATATTTTTAGAATTTTAGAGGCTCATTTTGAGAATGAAGACCTAATGCTCTTGTTTTTCCTTTTCTTCTTCTCCTTTTTTTTTTTCTCTGTACCAGGGATTGAACTCATGACCTTGCTCTTGCCAAGGTACAAAGGTACTTATGCCTTTGAGCTAAATCCCTGGCCCCCTTTTTTTAGACAAGTTCTCACTATGTAGTTCAGGCTGACCTTGAACTTACTGTAGCCTAGGCTGGCCTGGAACTTGCAGTGAATCTCCTGCCTTAGCCTCCTGAGTGCTGGGACTGCAGGCACATGCACACCTAGTTTTATTTTTCTTGAATTCTGTCCCATTGACAAGAACACCTGCTAAGATTTTAATTTTGCATCCTTATTTTTTTCAGGCTGCCGGGCTGAGGCAGGGGCAGGTGGAGTCAGTGCTGGGAAAGAGTCTTCTGGAAGGTGATCTTTCTTTTGGTGCGGAGAAGGTAGCATCTTGTCTATCCTGAGCTTTAGCAAGGGGTGGGCAGTGGAAACGCTCTTCCAAAAGAGGCTGTGGCGTTTTCTTCAGGTTGGAGCAGCTCTTTGAAGCCTGTTCACTCTCCCTTTCAGATCTTTTCATCACTCTTGGTGGCCCCTGGGAAGTCATCCCTTTCCTCAGGAGACCCGGGTTTATACCTCTTAGCCTTGTCAGCTACATTTTGTCAGCACTTAGTACTTGTGCGGCTTTGAGAGATGGGTAATTTCACTCTCTAGTGTTAGCGTTTGTGGCCCATGAACTTGTGACCTTCTATTTGACTTTTGCTTTCAGTGAACCTTTGCAGGCATTAGGGTTTTTTAGGTTCTGTGTATAGGATGTAAAGTCCTGAGAAAGAAAGATTTGATGGCAATTTCCAATGGTCTGAAATTAGAAGTAGGCAGTAGTTTAGAGTCTATGCAAAGTTACTGGAGATATTTGGGGGCCTGCAAGGGAGTGAGTGGGCTTTAGATTTTTGCTGCAGCATTTGGCAGTTTTAGTGAAACAATTAGTTTGCATCTCTGATGAAGTTGGTGCTAAAATGGTAGTGAGAGAAGGTGGATGGATGTGTATTGGGGGAGCCAGGGCAGTAAGTTACTTTTTTAAATTTTTTTTTGAGACAAGGTCTTGCTGTGTAGTTCACGCTGGTCTTGAACTCACTGTGTAGCCCATGCTGCCCTCAGACTTGGGCAGTCCTCCTGTGTCAGCCTCCTGAGTGTTGGAGTTTAAAGTTCTTCGTGATGGTTAGGATCTGCTAAGTCTTTGACAGCCCCCCCCAGCGTGTTGCAGGTGATCTCACTACACAAGCTAAACTAGAAAGTCAGACACTGGCTGCTGTTTTCAGGTATCTTGTGAAAGTGATAACTAGTTGAAGTTTAGTTTTCTTCTCCTTAAATGTCCACTTAATGAAGATGCTGAAAATGTAATAGGTTTGTTTTCTTTTTTAATTTTCTTGTGGGAATTAAACCCAAGACCTTGTGAGTGCTGGGCATGCTCTGCCACTGAACTATACTCGTGCCCCCTAGAATGTAACTAGTATTAAAACAGCTCATTTAGTATTTAGAGGGCATTTTTTTGGAGGCCATATATGGTCATCAAAGATCATTTAATTACAAATTGAATGTGTGTGTCCTTTTATTAAAGCACCTTTGCTCCAGATTATTTCTACAATTCTAGGTGATCAGTGAGAAGTGATTCCACTGGCAGTTAGAAATCTGTCATAGCAAGGTGTTTTGGCACATGCCTGTGATCCCAGCACACAGGAAGCTGAGACAGGAGGATTGCCATGAGTTCTAGGCAAGTTTGGACTACATATGGAGACTCTGTCTCAGAACAAACAATAAAAGAAATCTGTGATAGTTTTTCTTGAACATGCCAAAGAGCTCTCTTGAGTTTCATAAGGATTGTGGTTTGAACTTAGGGATAAGGTCCTGTGTGGAGGATTCATCAGTCTTTCAGGTCACTTGATTTTTTTTGTCTTGAACTACTTTCTCTTTTCTGAGTATCTGGTTTTAAAAAATAAAACCAGAGCCAGGCATGGTTTCTCACTTGTGTCATCCCAGCACTTGGCTGAGGCAGGACAATCAGCTGAGGCAGGAGGATCGACATGAGTTGAAGGCCAGCCTGAACTGCACAGTGAGACCCTGTCTGAAAAAACTGAAGGACAAGGCCAGAAATGTAGCTCAGTGGCACAGCACCTGCCTGGCAAGCGCAAGTTTGACAGTTCAATTCCCAGTACCCACCCCTCCCCCAAAAAGAATAAAATCAGAATTAGCTGAGTAATTTTCTTTTTAAAAATGTCAGCTGGGTGCTGGGGCACACACCTGTGATTCCTCCCTTGGGAGGCTGAGCCAGGAGGATTAAAAGGTCGAGTTCAGTTTAGGCTATTTATTTATTTATTTATTTATTTAGTGACTGTCTTGATACGCAGTTCAGGCTTGCCTTGAACTCACTTTGTAGCATAGCCTGGTCTAATTCAACAAAAATCCTCCTGCCTCAGCTTCCTGAGTGCAAGTGCACCACCATGCCCGACTCAATTTAGTAATTTAGCAAGCCCATGTCTCAAAAAGGGATAGGGATATAGCCAGGGCTCAGTGAAGGCCTTTGATTCAGTCAGCAAATACCACACCAAAATACAAAGGAAACAAAAGAAAAAATTGCATTCAGTGGTTCACTTGAGTTTTTTTGCAGGTTGATCATTGTTGCACATTCATAACTCATTTAAAATAACCCTAAGCCACATAGGCCCAAGTCCCAGCTATTTGGGAGGCCGAGGCAGGAGGATCGTTTAAGCACAGGTGTTCAGGGCCAGCCAAGAGTGCTCACTACATACTTGTGCCATAGGCAAGCTGCAGAGCGCCCTTACAGGAGGGAGTGAGAGCCAGCCAGGACAAACGGGCTGTGGGTATCTGGGAGCGCCCACCAGGGCGTTTGGAAAACCAGATGTATAATCTGGGAGAGAAGGGAGTGAGTTATGTGGGGGGAAATTATTTGTCCTTCTTAGTTGTTTATTTTAAAAGAATTTATTTATTGCAGTAGTGGGGATTCAGCCCAGGGCCTCATGCATGGTAGGCAAATGCTCTACCATTGAGCTGTATCCACAACTAAGTCTGTTTTTTAAAACCCAAGCTTTGACCCCAGAGGCTGAGGTGGAAGGAATGCAAGTTCAAGCGCAGCCTGGGTGGCTTAGCAATTGCTGATTCTTTATGTGCTGGGGATGTAGCGCAGAGTGAAGACCCTGCTGGGATCAGATCCTAGCAGCAAACAAAAAAAGCTTTTGAAAGCTAAACTGGCAATCTGTGCTAGAGTGTAGCTCAGTGATAGAGCACTTGTCTAGCAGGTGTAAGGTCTGCAGTACCACAAAAAATAAACTGGTGACTGCCATACGGCCTAGCAGTTGCACTGTTCAGTCTTCTCAAGGAAAGGGAAGATGTTCCCGAGAAAACCTATGCTCGTGGTTTAACAGGCCTTCTGTGATCACAGCACCGCCCTTCAGGGTGAGTGGTTAAAGTGTAGCACATCTTGCCCACAGAAAATTGCTTACCCACAAAGAGCCAATACGTGATGCACCTGAAAGGTAGGCGAATGAAACTTGCCTGTCACTCACATGCAGCAAACCAACCGCTAAACATTACATGCTCTAATGCCATTCCTGTGATTCTTTGCTGTTTTTGAAGCAGGGTCTTGCTAAGTTGCCCAGGCTAGCCTAGAACCCATGATTTGCTTGTCTCTGAGTGGTGAGATGAAAGACCTGTGACACCAAGCAAAGCTTGGTTTGTTTGTGTCCCCCGCCTTATGCTGGGGATTGAACCCTGGGTGCCTTGTGCACGCTCATCTTGCACTCTGCTACTGAGCTGAACCCTCGGGCTGGTCTCGAACTTGGAACGATCCTCCTGCCTCAGTCTCTCGAGTGCTGAGATTACAGGAGCGCACCGCTGCACCCTGCCCTCTTTATGACACAGAATGTAGAAATGATTGGCTTAGTGGCTGCCAGGTTTAGAGAAGATGCTTACGACCCTACAAGAGCAGCTGAATGGATCTTACACGCTCACAGCTCTGTGCTTTAACCACATCAGTGTCATTACTATGTTCTATAGTTTTACAAAATATAAACTTTGGGGGAAAAAATAAAGTGAATCTCTTTCATTCCTCGTGTTTGTGAAGCTGCAGTTATTTTAGAGTAAAAGAGATCACTTGATGTGTAGCAGGCCCCTGTAATCCCAGCTAATCCCAGCCACTCCAAAGGCTGAGATGTGTTGATCACTTGAGCCCAGTCTTCAGCAGTATAGAGAGACCACTCATCTTTTACCTGTCTCTTTTGGTATTAGATTGAACCTGGGGTTATGCACTGAGCTACATCATCATCTCATTCATTCTTTTTTTTTTTTTATACTATGAATTGAACTCATGACCTCACACTTTGCCAGTCAGGTGCTTGTGCTGCTGAGCTATATCCCTGGCTTTTTTGCGGGGGAGTAGGGTACCAGGGATCAAACTCACAACTTCATACTTGTCAGGCTTACACCACTAAGCTAAATCCCTGGCCTTTTTTTTTTCGAGACAGGGTTTCACTATGCATTTCAGGCTGGCCTTGCACTCACTTTGCACCCCAGGCTGGCCTCGGACTCATGGCAATCCTCCTGCCTCAGCTCTTGAGTGTTGAGATTATAGGAGTGGCTACCATGCCCTGGCTCTTTCATTCATTTTTTTTGAGACAAAGTCTCATTATGTAGTTCAGGCTGACCTTGAATTCACCGCGTGGCACAGACTGGCCATGAACTTGTGGCAATCCTTGTGCTTCACCTGTTTTTATTTTTAAATGATGTGTGTTGATCATGCAGGCCTAGAAGTTGCAATCTAACTGCCTCAGCCTCATTAGCAGCTGGAATTACAGGTGTGCGCCAACTCACCCAACTAAAACCCTCTTTCTTTAAAGAAAAAAAAAAAGAGGGCCCTGAGGATACTGCTTAGTGATGAGCACTTTTCCCAGTGTGCTGCAGGTGAAAAAAAAAAAGATATCCTTGCTAAAACAATTTGGGTCTCTGTGTTAATAATTAATGTTCTTAAAAAGATAATATTTTTTATTATTTAGGGGGAAAAGCATTTTATGGAGGAGTAAGCACATTAAATTGCACATGACATTGCAAACAAAAATCCAAGGAGTTGTCATTTGCAGGAGCTTGGGAGAGTTGCCTCTGCCCCCAGCTGGGTGTGTAACAGTGTTCTGAGCTTCGTTCGCTCAGCCTCAGCTCCCTGAAGAGCACACTGGACAGAGGTTTGCTAATTTTCATTTGAAGTTGTGGCAGACATTTCTCTGTGATGCTGTCTTTTGGGGGGGGTCTTTTTGAGACAGGATCTCCCTATATAGTTCTGGCTGGTCTTGAACTCACTTTGTAGCTCAGGCTGGTCTAGAACTTGGCAACAATCCTGCCTCAACCTCCCAGGTGCTAGGATTACAGGCATGTGCCACCACACCCGGCTGATACTGTCTTTCCATAGGTGGATTTAAAGACCTGTCTGTGGGGTTGTGTTTGTATTTTCCCATATTGTCACTTTTTATCTTGGCAGTACTGGAAATTGAATTCAGTGCTTTGTGAATGCTAGGCAAGCATCCTACTGCTGAACTATATCCCAGTTCTTTTTTAATTTTATTTGGGCTGGGATTGAACCCAGCATCTGTCACATTCTAAGCATATGCTGTGTGTGTGTGTGTGTGTGTGTGTGTGTGTGTGTGTGTGTGTGTTTTGGTACTGGGGATTGAACTCATGACCTCAAGCTTGCTGGGCAAGACATGTATGTGTTTTTTGTTTGTTTTTGTTTTGGTATTAGGGATCGAACTCACAGTCTCTCTGTTGCCAGGCAGATGCTTGTGCCATTGAGCTAAACCCCCGGCCTTCAGCCGTTTTTATTTTTTTGAGATGAAGTCTCTCCAGATTGCCCAGGTTGGCCTTGGATTTGTGATGTTCCTGCCTCAGCCTTCAGAGCAGTTGGAATAGTGTTACATATGCCCTCTAGAGAGAATATGTTAACATCAAACATAGTAGACGAAAATAAATTTGGAAGGAGATAGTTGTATAAATTAAAAACATTCGAGCTGGGGATTTAGCTCAGTGGCCATAAACACCTGCCTGGTGAGTGTGAGGTCATGAGTTCAATCTCTGGTACAAAAAAAAAAAAATCCAAATCTTTTTTCCTGACTTTGACTTTCTTCTGCAGACCTGTGGGAACATTGTTACAGATAGAACAGGAGAACATTGAACTGTATTTCAGATTTGTGTTGGTTTTTTTTTTAACTTTATTTTAAAAGGGGGTAAAATTAAACACAACAGAACAGAACGGGACATAAGAAAGCATAAATTTCAAAGCTAGACAACCAGAGATCTTCACTATCTGTCATACTGTCTCTTATTTTCTTCCAAGTGGTTGTCCATATCTTTGCATATGGGGAACTCATACTAAATAACATAGCCAAGCCTTTCACAAGATGTGTAGTTAACTGGCTCCCACTTGCAAAGGAGGGGGGACATAGGGCATGGGACAGGACCACATGAGATGTTTGATTCTCAGCCAGTGTGCCGGCAGGCTCATAGCCGCCCCCCCCCCAGAGGGGGGAGGAGCTCCTTGTTCTTCCCACACCCCGAGTCAAGCGCATGGTGCAGGTCCTGAGGCGCCAGGGTCTCTGTCCTGCAGGCCCCTGAAAGTCCTCCATACTCACCTGCTATTTCTTTCTGATGAATTGACCATTATATTTCCAAAGTTCTGAAATGGCCCACAGACCACAAAAAGAATTCTCTTTAGGCTCCTGTTTGAAACCAGCAGCTACAGCAATCTGCTGGCCTTGCTTCAGGGCCATTTGTGTTGGGTTTTTAAATTTCCCAGAGTGACATAAGTAACCAGGTTTCAGGTTGGCATCAGTTTGGCTGGATCATTTTTGTTAAAGTTGTTCTTCATCTGTCCTGGTTGATACAAATCTGCAAACAGTCACCACAAGTAGTTGTGTGCGCCCTCACGGCTGCGCCTGTGCTCGGGAAACCCAGAGCTGGCCTGGGCCCATATAAACTGAAGCCTAACTGTTTCCCCCTGCAGTGTCCACCTCAGGACTATTCCCCAGGTGTCTGGAAGACTTTAAGATCTGTTAAACACGGGACATCATGCTTGCTTGTTGATTCTTGCTCCAAGATTTGCCGATTTCTGCCCACTAATGTGGGGTGCCTTTTTCTAGCAGCCAGTGCTGTGAGCCTCATTGTAATTAGGGAGAGGTCAGAAAGATGTCCATTGCACCACGGGCATATGGTTTTGTGGTTTTAAATCTCTTAAGTCTGCATGCTGTGGATGGGCTGATTTCAGGAACAAAAACCTGATCCTTGCATCCCAGCCCACATGGAAATCAAGTTCAACATCCTAATGCTTCACTTAGCACTGATTACTGCCGCTTCAGAGAGGCTGTTCTCTGGGATCCAGGTCTGAGTCATGACTGACTGCAGGAGCAGCTTTTGTGTGTGGAACGCAGTGGGGCCTGGCTTGTAGGCGGGATCAGTGGCCTTCTTGCCAGCATTGTTATTCCCTAAAAATCTCTTAGAAGGGAAGTTTCCACTCAGCGGTGGAGGTTTGACTCTAGGGTGAATGCATGTGGTGGAATCCCTAGAGTATTCAAGGCCACTGCAACTGAATTGGATAACAGATCTGTACTCTCACGGACAAATGACGTTAGTTTTGTTGCCCTGCAAGGGAAGTCTCAGTTTTTAAACATTCAGTCTGCTAGAACCCCAGAACCCCGAGACAGACGACACTGCCACTGGCCTGGTCTACAGGAGGTCCTGGGGATGAATGGGCCACAGCAGGTGGGGGGGGTGGCCAGAGCCAAGCAAGCCACAGCCCTGTGAGGTGTAGCTGGTGCCCAGGCACTCACAGCCCTCACCTTGAGCAGAGCAGGCAGCAGACAGGAACCTGTGGCAGGATTCTTGCGTGAACACAGCTGTCTGGGGTGTGTGGGTGTCCAGGGTGCACTTTGGATGGAAGGATGTGTTGACCTGGGGAATACCATTTGATTCCCAGAGGTGGAAAAGTGGTTTCCCTTGGTGTGTCAGGTGATACTTTGGGGGGAGTTTAGGTCTTTAACAGTTTTCAGAGTAGCCAGTTGTGGTGCGTGCCTATAATCCCAGTACTTGGGAGGCTGAGGCAGGAGGGTTGCTGTGAGTTTGAGGCCAGCCGGGCCTACAGAGTGAGTTCAGGGCCTGCCTGAACTGCATAGTGAATCGCTGTCTCAAAAAGACACACACGCACACACACACACACACACACACACACAAAGAACTTCCCAGTTTTCAGAGTAGAGGGTAGCAAGTTCTGTATCTTCATAGGCTCACAGGTTTGTATGTTCGTAACATGAAAATGTTCAGAAATATCACGCGAGTTTGCAGTGACCACTTAACCTGTATACATACTCTAGGTTATGGATGCTGTTGCCATTGGTGTTGTTTGTCCCCCAGGTGATTTAATTACTCATTTGTTCTTGTTTTGTCTTGTTTTTTGGGTACCAGGGGTTGAACTGATGACCTTGTACTCAATAGGGAGGAGGTGCTTATGCTGCTGAGCTAAATCCCTGAACCCTGTTCATTTGTTCTTAAAAGACAGGGTCTTGTGTGCAACCCAGGCTGGCCTCAAACTTGATTGTGCTGCCTGCGTCTCCCAAGTTACAAGTGTGCACCAGTGCACCCGGCAGTCACTTGAGTTTCTGTGATGCATTTCAAGCCAAGTGGCTCAAAGTTGCTCTCTTCTTCATGTTAACTGGAGTTCAGTATTTATTTATCTACAGTTTTTCCTTTTGAAATGAAACACAGACCTTAAGTATGCTATCCAGGGAGTTTTGACTGCTGCATATACTCAATCCCTATGCCCCTAAAAAGCAGGGGTGAACCTGCCCCTTCCCAGTTGAGCCCTGCCACCATCCCCAGACATCATTTAGAATTTTTCCAATGTTCATTAGTTTTGCCGTCCTAGCCCATCAGTGTAAGAAGTGTTACTCCTTCTGATGCTTAGTTGTTCTGTACGGAGCCAGTGGGAGCCCTTGCAGGTTGCTTCTGCCTTCTCTGGGAGCTTGCACTCTGCCACATCCAGCATTTACCCATACCTTCTGACACTGCAGTGTGGCCCTGGCCTGCTGGTTATGTTGACCTGGGTGACCGACTGGTCAGTCCCTTCTCTAGGAAACTGATTTTAGACATTTGGTCCCAAAGCCCTTTAATAGAATGTCTTTGCCCCCTCAAGCCTTGCTGTAAAGGCTGTGTTTGGTCTTCCTAGCAGAGGCAGGTATTGAGACAGTGGTGTGTGAAGCATGCTAGGCTCAGCGGGAAGAATGGAGCTTCTCCCTTGGGTGCGCTTTTTTTTTTTTTTGGTCACGGAACAAGCACTAGTTTGCCTTGTCTGTCACTGTCCTGGCATCTGGCCCAGTGCTTGGTATGGGATAGATATTTGCTAAATACTTGTAGAATAAGTAAATGAATACAGTTTTAAATGGCAGCCTTCACAGCCAGATTGATGAGACTGCAGTGCAGATATGGCCATGACCAGCTGCTGTGTGACACAGGACTTGGAAGTGTCTGTCAGCTAAAACTGACTCCTTACCAGGTAGCTCAGAGATACCTGTGGAGCTTGTCATAAAACAGGATGTGGTTGTTTTCTGAGCCATGGGTTTTTAGTTTATCTGCCAAGGTTACACTTCAGTACATGTTAAAGTTTTCTAAGACAAAGTTGTCGAGTTGGGCACACTGTCACAAGCAGGTGTCTCCGCAGAGGTATTCAGAAGGCTGAGGGAGGATGATCACAAGTTCAAGGCCAGCCTGGCCCATTTATCAAGACCTTGTCTCAAAGTTAACATAATTGAACATACTGTTCAATTCCCCAATATTGCAAAGATAAAAACAAAAACCTCATAGAAGCCAGGCATGGTGGCACACACCTGTAATCCCAGCATCCACGAGGCTGAGGTAGGAGGATTGCCACAAGTTTGAGGCTAACTTTGGCTACGTAGATCACAGCCAGCCTGAATTCTGTAGTGAGGCCTTTTCTCAAGCAAACAAGCTGCCATGGAACTTGTCAGACATATAGAAATAGAATTCAGTATACTCCTCTCCCAGCTTCAACAGCTGTCAATGTTTTGCATTCTTATTTCATCCTTCCACAGTATAGCACTCCAGAATATTTTAGAGCAAATGCCAGGCTTCTAGTTTCAGCTGTAACTTCCCTCAAATTTGCATGGGACACACCACCACATCGTTTATGTCTAGCTGGAAAATAATTCCTTAATACAAGGCATGTGGGCATGCATGTAGCTCACTACTTCCAGAGGCCTGGTGGTAACGTTTTGAGGGTTCTGAAATTTGTTCTGCATGCTTTAGGTGGGTTGGCTCATTTAATTTTCACAGTCCTCTAGCAAAGGGTAGAGGGCTGTTTCCATGCTGTGGGTATAAGGAGGAAAATCCATGGAAACTTGTGTGTGTGTGTGTGCTGGGGATCGAACTCAAAACCACGTGCCTGCAAGGCAGGTGCTTGTGCCGCTGAACTATGGCACCTGCCACCTGGCAGTGTGGCAGCTGTTAAAGGCCACACAGCTCATGGCTGAGCACACACTAGGTGACCAGATGGTGATGGCTCAGCTCTTTGAAGACCCAGGCACAGCATGCCTTGAGTCTAGGGACTGGGCTCCCCTGTCCCAGCCATAGTCCCTCATGCTCTTCAAATCATGCCTCCCTCCCTGGTCCAGAGGTTTGGACCCTGTGTGTCCTATTTGTTGCCTAGCTGTGCAGAGCTGTCACCATTCTCCCCTTAGGTTAGGTGTGAGCTTTCAACCTTGAAACCTGTAGCATTGCAATTCAAATTGCTAGGCAGCCTTGCAGTGCTGTGGTGAGTTTGTTTGGCCTTGTACCTTTCCAGGCTTTGAGCCTATTCTCTGGCTCATGGGAGTGTAGATTGAAGGCTTACGGTTGTATGGTGGAAAGGGCAGGTGGGTTCATCTGGATGTGTATGAACCCGCTGGGTCTTACTGTTTGTTTGGTAGATTTCACCATGGGTCAGAAGGTTTGCACAGAGTGGGGATTGAGTAGGTTATATTCAGTATGTTATCTAGGGAACAATGTTGTAATTATAGCTACTTTTGTCTTGAAGACTTTGGTTGGTTGTCTGTCTCAGCCTCTGTGAAGTTGAGAGTTTGAAAGGAGATCTATCAGTCCACTCGATGGTGGCTGTTAAATCTGTCTGGAAGTTACTGCTTTTGTGTTCTACAGAAGTCCTTTTGGGCCCCTGTCAAGGCCCTGAGTTCTCACCTTTCTCTTCCTTCCCCAAGCAGCAAGGGTTTTTAGGTGGGTCTGTTTTTGCAATACTGGGGATTGAATGCACACTGAGCTGCATCCTCAGTTCTTGGTTTATTTACCTGTAAATTTTTTTGTGGGGGGAGTACCGGGGATCAAACTCGAGACCTCACTGAGCTAGATCCTCAGCTTACCTGTAAAATGTGAGACAGAGTCTTAAGTTTCCCAAGTGAGACTGGAATTTGTGGTCCTCCTGCTTTAGCCTAAGTTCTGGGATTACAGAAGTGTAGTGCTGTGCCCTGCTCAATTAACAAGATTTTCAGAAACATCTTTACCTATAGCATTTTCCGGACACTGGTTAATATTTTTTGTTTCGTTTTAACCTTTAGCATGTTCCTGTTGGCTTATACCACCTGAGGGGTCCTGTCCTATGCTTGTACCATCGGTGGTTCAGAGATACTCAGATGCCAGCAGTGACACTTGAATCATGGCCCCGTTGTGAATGTGTTGAGTCTCTTAATGATACAATCAGCTAAATGAAGGTGGTAGGGGATATATCCCAGCAGTTTTCAAATCTTAGCCAGGCACAGTGGCACATACCTGTAATCCTAGTACTTGGGAGGCTGAGGCAGGAGAGTCACTGCAAATTGGAGACCAGCCTGGACTACATAGTGAGTTCAAGGCCAGCCTGAACTGCATAGCAATAACCCTGTCTTGGGAAAAAAAAAAAGTCTTTGGCAATGGAGTGAATTCTTCAACCCGACAAAGTTATTTACAAATTGCAGAAATTCTCTATATTTACTCCTGTACTCCTCTTTTCAGTCTTGGCTGTGACAGTCAGAAAGTGTAAGGTCATTGACAACTTTTTCTTGCATCTATAGTGGAAACCCTAGCAGCAGACAGTAACTGTTATAGATCTGTCAAATGCACAGTTTTTATGACTTTAATTTTTTGTGTCTTTTTGAGACAGCTTTTGTATTATAGTTCAGGCTGGCCTTGAACTTGCTAGCCTCTGCTCATGATCCTCCTGCTCAGCCTCCTGAGTGCTGGGATTACATGTGTGCCCCACCACACTCAGGTTTCTTTCTTTTTGTTTTGCTTTTTTGGTCCTGGGGCTTGGATTTAGTACTGTGTGTGTTTTACCTGTAAGTTATACAGAAGTTGACAGGCTACCCAGACACAGCGGCACACACCTACAAGTTACAGGATGGTGAGACTGGGTCAGGAGGATCACAAGTTTGAGACCAGTCTGTGGTGTGCAATGAGACCTTGTCTCAAAAACAAACCTAGGGCAGAGGATTTAGCTCAGTGCCTTAAACACCTGCCTGGCGAGTGTGAAGTTGTGAGTTGGAGCCCCAGTACAAAAAAAAAAAACAAAAACCTAAAGGGCGGGGGAGGGGGAGAGAATCAAAAGGAAAAAGAAAAAAGTAAAAACCAGTTGAATGTGGATGAGAGCTCAGATACAGCTTCTAGCAAACCATTGTTTCCATTTTAATGGAGCTTGTAATCAGGGTTGTTGAGTGCCTAGTGTATCCTGCTGCATCGGCCGGCCTCTTGGAGGCTGCCAAAATGAACCCATGTATAAAATGCTTGGAACTAAACAGATTTTCTGGTCTTATAGATAGTTGAAGTATTGGTAACACCAAGGAAATCTGTCACAGTTTGAAAAGTTAAGGAAAAGTTTGATTCCCAGACACTACAGAGAAAAGTGAAAATGGTAAGTTTTTTTCTTTGATTGCAGATACTATTTCTTCATTTACATACAGCGATGTTTGTAGCAGTTCCCCCAAGCTTTTGATTCTGTGACCATTTCCTATTGGAGTTTGTGAATTAAAAAGTAATATGTGTCTCAGTAATTCGAATGCAGTAGTCCCTCCTTATCCGTGTTTTCGCTTCCCGCGGTTTCAGTTACTTGCGGTCCACCGCAGTCTGGAAATATTAAGTGGAAATTCCAGAAATAAGCAATTGATAAATTGTAAATTGCGCCCGGTCCCCATGCCTGCGTCATTCACCTCACTTCATCTCATCACGTAGGCATTGTACCATCACCACTTCACCACGAGAGGAAGAAGGGTGAGTACCCGCACGAAGGTATTTCCAGAGGCCACAACCACGTGGGCTTTGTTCAGACACTGTTGTAACTGCTCTGTTACTAGTAATTCTTAACCTCATACTGTCTCATTTAGAGGAAACGTTACACACATCTGTATGTTGGTGAAAGGCATAGTAGATACTGGGTTTAGCACTGTCCACAGTTTTAGGCATTCACTGGGGTCTTGGAGTGTATCCCCACGCATAAGGGGGGACTACTGTGGTGTAGAGATAGTCAGGCGCCCCGTCCCTCGCCTGCCTGGAGGGAAGAGCAGTTTGTGGGGCCAGTTTCCCAGCGCTGTAGCTGTGTCCTCTAGTCTTACACAGACGGTAGAGAGCATCTGGGCTGCGCAGTGGAAGTGATGAGTGGTGGGTTGCCTGGTGTCTCGGCCTCATTTTTAGCTTAGTTCTCACGTTTCCAGCGTCCAATGCGGATTTTTGTGAATGATGATCGCCACGTGATGGCAAAGCATTCTTCGGTGTATCCGACACAAGAGGAGCTGGAAGCAGTGCAGAACATGGTGTCCCACACGGAGCGGGCTCTCAAAGCTGTGTCCGACTGGATTGATGAGCAGGAGAAGGGCAGCAGTGAGCAGGCTGAGTCCGACAACATGGATGTGCCCGCAGACGATGAGAGCAAGGAAGGGGCCGGGTAGGTTCGGCATTGTGCTCGGAGTCTGTTTCCTGAGAAACGCTGTCTGGCCGGCGGCTGGCTAGGCCGACTCCCTCCTGAGCCAGCCTGTGTATGCCCTTCAGGGAACAGAAGGCGGAACACATGACCAGGACCCTGCGGGGCGTGATGCGGGTCGGCCTGGTGGCAAAGGGCCTTCTTCTCAAGGGGGACTTGGATCTAGAGCTGGTGCTGCTATGTAAGGAGAAGCCCACAACTGCCCTCCTGGACAAGGTGGCTGACAACCTGGCCATCCAGCTTGCTGTGAGTGTGACTGGGCAGTGGTGGGGATGGGAACGGGGACAGAGAGCTTGTGGAAACTGTGAGGCAGAGGAAGAAAGGACCAGCAAGTGCCGTGTGCCGGGAAGCAGGCTCCTCCCCCTTGAATCTGCTGTGGGGATACGTTTTCAGTAAGTGACAGGCGGGTTGCCACAGAACCACTGAGGGCCTGGGGAAGTCACCCAGACTTACCACCAGCTACTAGGGCCCGGGCCTGCCATGTGCCAGGCTGCACAAGACCAAGGACATTGGAGTTGCGAGTGTCAGTCCAGCTCCTAAGGATTAGGATGAGTGGACGGAGTGAGAATTAACTCTTTCTCTTCCTCAGCCAAACCTGGGTATACACAGAACTCTTCTTTCCTTCCTTCCTTCCTTCCTTCCTGGGGTGAAACCCAGGATTTTCACACTAAGCCACACCCTCTTAGTCTTTATTTATTTATTTTAAAATTCTGAGACAAGATCTTGCCAAGTTGCCCAAGCTGATCTCAAACTTTCATGTCTCCTGCCTCAGCCTCTCAGGAGTGCTGGGATTAAAGGCGTGTGCCAGCATACCCAACTGACGCCATTTTCTCAGAAACAAAACAAAATACTGGACATAGTAGCTCACACCTTAGGGTTAGCACTTGGGAGGCTGAGGCAGGAGGATGTTATGAATTAAGACCATCCTGGTCTACAAAACCCCACTTGTTCTTTTACAAGTATTGTATAGCTGGGGATTTAGCTCAGTGGCGTAAGCGCCTGTCTTGCGAGCACGCCCAGTACGGGGGGGGGAGGGGGTACTATATAAATGGTAACCTGTGGGATTTGCTGAGAACTTACTGCAACAAGCCCAGTCTTCGTCTGAGTGTGCAGGCGGTGGGCCTGAGTGCCGGGATGCAGCACCTGAACATTTAGTTCGAGCCTCCATCCTGGGAGGCCAAAGGGAGTGGTGGGCCTAACTGCATCACTACTGCGTGCGTTGCCGTCACAGGGGCTTACCAGGACTTAACTACAAAAGAAGAAATTTAAAATGACTTACAGTTTGTTCCCTTAAACACATACTCTGTCTCACAGGCCTAAGCCCTTGTGGTTCAGGACAAAGAGCTGCATAGTATGTTAGAAACTACTGAGCAGCAGCTAACACTGATGCCCTAAGATGTCTTCGAGCAGTGACATTAAAATTGTGTTCTTGTCTATTAAAAAATGTCTAAAGTGAAGCAAATTATTATAAATATTTTTTAAGAGCCTTTTTTTTTTATTCAGTGCAGGGGATCAAATCCAGTGCCTCCCACATGGTGATCATAAGCCCTACCACTGAGCTACACCCCCACTCTGGGAATCATTTCCTAAACATGAAAATAACAGGCAGGGTTACGCTGTCTCTCCATGGTAGGGTGTGTGCTGCACATGTGCTTAGCATGGGTTCCATTTCTAGCTTAAAAAAAGAAGAGAGGACAAACAGGGCAGAAGCACCTGCCTGGCAAACAAAGGTTCTAATTTCGATTCCTGGTACCAAAAAAGAAAAAAAGCAAAGGCAGAATGCCTGTCACTCCAAGACACTGAAGCATGAGTCGGGCTTGGTGGTGCATGTTGGTAATCCCAGCACTCTACAGGCTGAGGCAAGAGGATCGTTTGAGGTCAGTCTGGGTTAAACAAAAGATGAGCTCAAGGCCAGCCTGAACTGCACAGTGAGACCCTGTCTCAAAACCAGACAAAAAAGCCAGGCATACTTCAGAGGCTGAGGCAGGAGAATCGTTTCCAAGTCTTGGTGGGACTGAGCCAACCAAGACCAGCCTGGGCTACAAAGTGAGCCCAAGGCCAGCCCAAAGTGCATAGCGAGACCCTGTCTCAAAAAGACAAAATGGAACAAAAAACTGGAGGCAGGATGACTGCAAATTTCAGCTTGGCCTGGGGAATTTAGTGGATTTTTTTTTTTTTTTTTTTTTTTTTTTTTTTTGTGAGACTCTTCCTAATCTCCAAAATAAATGAATAAAAAGGGCTAGGGATATGGCTTCTGGGTACAATTCCCAGTATCACAAAGTTAGAAAAGTAACCATTTCAGTGGTTCTTGACCCCTCCCCCATACACACAGTGACATGTCTGCATACTGGGGGAGGGTGGGGTGCTTTGTAGTGCACATAGCAGCCCCTTAACCAAGTTACCTGCCCCCAAAAACTGATCGTGCTGTTGTTGAAGAACCGTGATTTAGCTGGGCGAGGTGGCGCATGCCTCTCTTCTTAGCGCTTGGGAGGCTGAGGGAGGGTCACCGACAGTTTGAGGCCAGCCTGGACTACACAGTTCAAGTTGGGCCTGAGCTACATAGTGAGGCCCTGTCTTAAAAAAACAAAACAGAAAGAAAGAAAGGGAAAAATACTAATTTATATTTTCAGTGTATTTGTTCTCTATAGTAGGTGATGACAGTTTTTGTTACTTTAACAAAAACAGTAAAAGCTTAAGTTTGCTGTTATTCACACAAACTTGTGTAAAGAAGAAAGTCATACAGGTGAGCCTCCTTGCAGATCTGCTGCTGTGACGCCTTCCTGTCTGTTGCCGGATGCACAGTATCTCAACGTGGAGGGTTGCGTCCCCTCTGCCGGACTGTGCTCCCCCCGCATCGTCTTTGACGCAGCATCTGGTTGTGTTGCCCCGAACGGCCTTGTGGTGGTGCGGGTGTGTTGAAGCCGTTCAGCAGGCCAGCGGCCTCAGTGTTGATGGGACTGAGCCAACCTAAGTTACTATGAAGTGACAAAAGAAGGGCTCAGGTTCTGGCTGCCTCCTGATTCTAAAGCCTTGGCATTCTTTGTTTGATGAAGGCGGTGTTGCGTCACTCAGGCTGGCCCTGAGCTCCTGGGCTGAGGCTTTTCAGGTAGCTGGGACTACTCTCTGTACCTGGTTTGCACTGCCCGTTTGGTTTTTTGGTTTTTTTTTTTTTTTGGTACCGGGGGTCGAACTCAAGACTGTGCGCTTGCAAGACAGGCGCTTACGCCTCTGAGCTAAATCCCTGGTGCTTGGTTTGGTTTTTTAACCAGGTTTTACCACATAGTTGAGGCTGGTCTATGTGGCCCAGGCTGGCCTCAAATTCAAAGCAATCTTCTGCCTCAGCTTCCCGAGTACTTGGATAGTGAGCATGTACTGCCACACTTAGCTTCAGTCCTTTTTTTTGTTTCAAGGTAGACTGTCATTAAGTCACTAAGCTGCCCGTGCTAGACTCAAGTTTACAGTCCTCCTGCCTCAGTCTCCTAGCTTGCTCGGGTAGCAGTGTGCACCACTGTGCCTGGCCAGGGAAGTGTTTTGAAGTTGGGTTTTATTTTTCAGGCTGTAACAGAAGACAAGTATGAAATACTTCAGTCTGTGGATGATGCTGCAATTGTGATAAAAAACACAAAAGAGCCCCCGCTGTCCCTGACCATTCACCTGACATCCCCTGTGGTCAGAGAAGAGATGGAGAAGGTGCTAGCTGGAGGTAGGAGGCCGCAGCAGGCCCGCAGGACTTTGAAGCCAGGTGTTCCTGCTCTGTTCAAATGTGCTATTCGGTTTTGGATTGCTTTGTGGAGCAGGCACAGGTGTAGGTGTGTCCACCTTTACTCTCTGACCTTGTTTCCCAGTGTCCTTTGGCGCTGGGGAGTTTGACTGAGTGGTGGCACTAAAAGTGAGGAGCACTTTTCATAGGGGAATCGCACCATTTTAATTGTTCTGAATCCTAGAATGTTCTCAAAGTGTAAGTGGTAACTCTTGTTTCCCTCAAGCCATTCGCTGGCCTTGGAGAAGTGTGTCCCTGGTAACCTCACATCTCTGTGATGGTTGACGATAGCCAGGTGGCTGGGCAGGACTGTCACATTAGAGTTGTGAGGTCAGTCTGCGTTGCAGCAGTGTCAGGGAGTCTTGGTTTGTCCTCTGCCCGACAGCTTGGCTGTCTGTGATGCCAAGGCCTGGTGCAGTGTTGGATGACGTTGTAAAGTCTCTCTGCCTTGGATCCTGATTTTGTGTCCACAATTTATCATGTGCCCTGGCCCAATCACGTCTCTGGGCAGATGGCTGAACAAGACACACTCGGGTCTGCTGTAGCGTAGGCTGATGAGGCGCCTCAGTGCTACTGTCGATCTCCTCTGGCTCTTGTGATACAACCAAAGCCCTTCTAGTGTATCCATTTAGGGACGCTGGACCTTTGACCAACAGGACTCTCTCTGTCAAGGGCTGGGGCTAGGGCAGTCCCGCCTAGTGGGCGGAGGTGGTCCCCTTGCTGCAGACGCCTTGGGATGGCAGTTGTGGGAAGCACAGAGGGGGTTCATTTCCACTCCCCCACATTTTTGTTTTTTATTTTGTTTTTGCTGTTGAAAACTAGCCTAGCTCCTATGTGGGGAGAAAGCAAGGGAATAGTCTCATTAGAAGATAGGATCTGCCTATCTTTCCTCCTCTGCCATGGATTATTCCTTTTAGAATTACTTCCCACTTTTGATTTTGCTTTTTGTTTTTTGTCTTTTGTTTTTGTTTTTTTGTTTTTTGGAGGAGGCCTCCGATTTTTCCAATTTCCTCTCAGGGCAGAGTTCATTGCACTCTAGCTTCTCCTTCCCTGCTCAAGGGTGGAGATGAATTCAGATTCTGGGAAACTCAGCTGCCCGTTAGGAAGCTGCCACATCCCCTTTCCACCTGACAGAAACCCCTTGGTCAAACTGTGCCTTGTCTTCTTATTCCATCCATGAATAGAAACGCTATCAGTCAACGACCCCCCGGACGTTCTGGACAGGCAGAAATGCCTTGCTGCCTTGGCGTCCCTCCGACACGCCAAGTGGTTTCAGGTTTGCATTTTGTTCTTCTCTTTGTCTTTTGGTAGCAAACTCCTAATTTAACTTGGCTAACTGACTGTTAAGGTTTTGTACCATTGATGAGAGCCGTGCCGATCTTAGCACCTGCCACCATGCAGCTGCTAACGGAGCACACACCCCCAAAATTTGACACCTTAAGGAGGCTTGTGACAGTGCAGGTGGGCTACTGCTGCTTTGCGTTAAGAGTAACGGCTTCATGTCCACGTGATTAAGGCACTCGTGGCCACGAACTTAGCCACAGACACTTGGTGTTTACACTTGGCAAAGCAGCACTGTGAGACTTTGTGTCCTTCATGTTTGCTGTGTGCGTGTGGAGCTGCCTCCCTGAAAAGCACCTGTGCTTTCTTTGTCTAGGCCAGGGCCAATGGGCTGAAGTCCTGTGTCATTGTGATCCGAGTCCTGAGGGACCTGTGCACCCGTGTGCCCACCTGGGGTCCTCTCAGAGGATGGGTAAGGCACTTTGCAGACAGCCAGCAGGGTGGCGTGTGTGGAGGCCGCCCCATTGCACGGGCTGGCTTGGGGACCGTACCTTCAGAACTGCTTGCTGGACAGTTGCTGCAGTCCTTGCCCTGGGTGGGATGACAGAGAAACCGACAGTGAGAGGATTGTGTGGCCACTTGGCGCCTGAGGCAGTGAGTGCAGATGCTATTGGACAGTCAGCAGGCTAGGGCTTGGCCAGCGCAACAGCTTCATGTTTGCTTTCCGTCCACATTGGAGATCAGCTTGGGGTCTTTCAGTCTTTCAATGCTTCGTTTGATGTATGTGTGTATTTAGAGATAGGGTTTCACTTCGTAGCTCAGGCTGGCCTCGAACTCACAGTAAGCCTCCTCACTCCCAAGCGCTGGGGTGACGGATGTGCACCACCACGCCCGGTGAATGTGTGGTTTTAAATAGAAGTGTCCACCTATGCCATGTGCTCAGCATAAAAGGCTTCATGTCTGGCCGCCTTAAGAAAAAGCCGTGCAGACCGTTGATCTGTAGCTAGTGCTACAGCACTGGTCTTGCTAGTGTTTGGCCCTGACTGCCGGCCCCGGGCCCACAGCAAAAGGGATACATTGGTCTACCTTTGTCCCAGGTGTTACCTTTACCTTTCATTGTCACTATATGACTATGACTTGTGCCAAACCCTACTCCCCCAGCGACAGAGCCTCACCACATGGGCCATCCTTCTGCCACCACCGGTCACTCACTCTCCCTCTTGCCTTGCAGCCCCTGGAGCTCCTGTGTGAGAAGTCTATCGGCACAGCCAACAGGCCGATGGGTGCTGGCGAGGCCCTGCGGAGAGTGTTGGAGTGCCTGGCGTCTGGCATCGTGATGCCAGGTTGGGGCCTTGTGCTTTGCAAGTGGCAGGGAAACAGGGAAAGGACAGGGATCAGGCACTGCGGCCCCTCCTTGCTTGTCCACTGACTGGGTTAGGGCAGCATCAGCTCCATGTCCCCTAGGGCGAAGCATGTGACTACCCTCTTGCACCATCATATCCAGCCCTGTACCGGGTCCCCAGCCGAGATTCGGAGGGCGGATCCGGGGGCAGTGGTGACCCACTCCCACGTGACTTTCTTGCTCTGAGACACAAGTGGATTATTTCTGTCAAGGACTGGACGCTGAGTGGGTCACCGAGCTCGGTGTGTTTTCCAGAGCTGGGTGTGGATGGGGCGAGGGGGCTAACGCACCTGGTTCCCTCAGCCAGCACAGCTTTACAGAGATGCTAAAGATAATCCTCTGCATATCTTCCTTGTTTCCTGCCTTCAGATGGTTCTGGCATTTATGACCCTTGTGAAAAAGAAGCCACTGATGCTATTGGGCATCTAGACAGACAGCAACGGGAAGATATCACACAGAGTGCGCAGGTATAGTTGTCGCCATTGCCAACGTGAGCCCGTACCCAGTCCGCACTCACTGGCTCCAGTCCCATGACTGGGTATTCTCAGGGCAGGCCCCAGATTGTAGGCTCAGGCCGGGGACTGACGGCGAAGGCACGTGTGATACAGGGTGCCCCAATCTGGCTGCTTCTTTCCCCTGGCGCCATGTGTGGTCGTTGTCTGCCCCTTGCCTGCCTGAGTGCTGCATTCATGCACTGAGAGCAGCAGGGCGACATTTGCTATACAGCCTGCTCTGGGGTCCTTCCCTGCAGGCTACCACCTGGCTCCGTGTGGCAACCAGTCCCCAGGTTGGGGTCTCCTGTATTCCTCTCGAGGGGGGTGGTCACAGGCTGGCCCTCCCCCGCAGCAAGGTTGGGCGCAAATGCTCAGGTCCTGCCCTGGCTGTTGGGGGACCCCTTGCTGATATAGGGGAAACTGTTAGCAACTCCCTAACCCCTGCCCTGGATCAGAAGGTATTAGTGAGCGCGCACACTGACCAGGAGTGCCAGCAGTCAAGTGACAAGCCTCTTCCCCTTCTCCAGCATGCACTGCGGCTCGCTGCCTTTGGCCAGCTCCACAAAGTCCTGGGCATGGACCCCCTGCCTTCCAAGATGCCCAAGAAACCAAAGAATGAGAACCCAGTGGACTACACCGGTAAGCTCTCAGGCCCTGGGCAGCTGGGCTCTGCACAGCAGCTGCTGCACGTCTCAGTCCGTCTGCCTGGTCTCCTTTCAGTTCAAATCCCCCCCAGTACCACTTACGCCATTACGCCTATGAAACGCCCAATGGAGGAGGATGGGGAGGAGAAGTCCCCCAGCAAGAAGAAGAAGAAGATTCAAAAGAAAGGTACAGACAGTGCCTTGCTAGTGCTTCTGCTCTTCTGTCTGCTCCAGTTAATCCTCACCCTAAGTGGTGATCACAAGACCTGGTTGTACTTTTTCTTGGATACAAATATTAAAGTCCTAGCTGGGCATGGTGGCACACACCTATAATCCCAGCACTTGGGAGGCCGAGGCAGGAGGATCACCAAGAGTTCAAGGCCAGCCTGAACCATACAGTGAAACCCTGCCTCAAGAAAGAAAACAAACAAAAACAAATAGTCAAATTCTTTTAAAAATGAGTACCTAGGTGTGAGATGGGAACAGGAGGGAAGATGTGTGTGACACCTGTGTCACACAGTAGAGTCACTGGGCTCTGGGCAGCTGAGCCCTATGAAGTCTCAGACTGAGCCGTCTTGGTGCTCTGTCCTCAGAGGAGAAGGCCGAGCCCCCCCAGGCCATGAATGCACTGATGCGGTTGAACCAGCTGAAGCCGGGGCTGCAGTACAAGCTGGTGTCCCAGACAGGGCCCGTGCACGCCCCTATCTTCACCATGTCCGTGGAGGTGGACGGCAGTTCGTTTGAGGCCTCGGGGCCCTCCAAGAAGACCGCTAAGCTGCACGTGGCTGTGAAGGTGAGCGTAGCCAGGGCGCTGGCTTCCCCACGACCGGATCACTTCCTGAGCACATCACTGCCATTCCTGTGAGGATAACATGCATCTCAGGGGGAGCAAAGTACCAGAATGATTAGATTTTTCAAACATTTCCAGGTCACACGGGGCAAGAAAGCTTTCAGGGTCCTCAGGTGTGGCTGCTGGTCGGGGCCTTCTAGGGAACCAAAGAGAAATCCAGCCAAGTAGCTGGGCTTTCCCCTGCGTGGCTGGCCCAAGCTGCGTTACGCCTCACCACCTTCCCGTGTCTGTGGCCCTGCAGGTGTTACAGGACATGGGCTTGCCGACAGGTGCCGAAGGCAGGGATTCCAGCAAGGGGGAGGACTCTGCTGAAGAGACCGAGGCGAAGCCAGCTGTGGTGGCCCCGCCCCCTGTGGTGGAGGCCGTGTCCACCCCCAGTGCCGCCTTTCCCTCCGATGCCACCACTGAGGTGAGCGCATGGTGGGCATTGGGAGTGAGCACCAGGCCAGGCAGCTGGCCCCTTGGTCCTTGCTGTGTGATCTTGTGTGAAGCAGCCCTTCCCACAGGACCTGTGTCCTGGGGAGCTGAGCTTCACGGCACCAGCAGACCTTGTGTGCACCAGGGAGTGGTGTGGGATGGGTGGCCTCTGCGCAGGTGCTGCGGGCTCCCAGGAGAGCTGGCAGGGGTGGAGCGGAGGCTGCAGCTCTGTCTGGAAGCCCACAGCTGAGCTTGTTGGTTTTCTTCTGTGCTTTCCCTGAGAACGTAAAACAGCAGGGGCCGATCCTGACTAAGCATGGCAAGAACCCAGTTATGGAACTGAATGAGAAGAGGCGCGGCCTCAAGTACGAGCTCATCTCCGAGACTGGAGGCAGCCATGACAAGCGCTTCGTCATGGAGGTGAGGCTCCTGGCCGGGCCCTTGCCTGGAGCCTGCGCCCGCAGGGATACCAGGGGGATGCCTTCGCCCATGGGGACACTGTCAGCACCCCACCCACCTTCTCCCTCCAGGTCGAGGTGGATGGACAAAAGTTCCAAGGTGCTGGCTCAAACAAGAAAGTAGCAAAGGCATATGCTGCACTCGCTGCACTTGAGAAACTGTTTCCTGATACCCCCCTCGCCCTCGATGCCAACAAGAAAAAGAGGACCCCGGTTCCTGTCCGTGGTGGACCAAAATTTGCTGCCAAGGTAAGCACCTGCTTTGAACCTTGACCCCAGTCCTCAGCTGCAGCGGGACCCAAGTGATCGGGGCCGAGGGCAGCCTGACCCCTCTGTCCACTCTTTCCTCAGCCACACAACCCGGGCTTCGGGATGGGCGGCCCCATGCACAATGAGGTACCCCCGCCCCCCAACCTCCGAGGGCGAGGCCGAGGTGGCAGCATCCGTGGGCGAGGCCGAGGGCGAGGATTTGGCGGTGCCAACCACGGAGGCTACATGAACGCTGGTGAGAGCGCCATCTCCGTGTGGTGTGGGACCCCAGAAAGGGCAGGCTGGGGTGGGCCAGCGTCATACCCCAGTAACCTGCCGTTCCTTTCCAGGCGCGGGGTATGGAAGTTACGGGTACGGTGGCAACTCGGCGACAGCAGGCTACAGTAAGTTGCATTTCTCTGTCTCCATGTGGGCGGAAGCGGCAGCTGGTGGGGGCCTGAGCTAGAGCAGGGTGCGCAGCCTCCCTGAGGCTGAGGGGCAGCCAGCCCCTCTTTGTGCCTGTCCCACAGGCAGCCTTGACTCTTAGTGCGGACACACCCACTGTGTGCCTTCCAAGTTGCTTAGGAGTCAGAATTTTAAATTTCTCTGCTTTGAGCCATACGGAGCACCAATCTCATGAATGCGCCTTTCCTGCCAGTGCACCGCTCTTGTCTTGAGAAGGAGCCTTCATTGGGGGTCACAGGAGCAGAGAAATCTAAAACATGAATTTCAGAGGTGGCGCTCTGTGCCCTTTTTCAAAAGAATTCTAATTTCTTCTCTCTGCTCTGTCTCCCCCTTTTGTAGGTGACTTTTTCACAGACTGCTACGGCTATCATGATTTTGGGTCTTCCTAGAGCGTCTAAAAGTATTGCACACAAAATCAACTTTTTACTCCAATTTCCTCCAACTCCAAAACCCAAAGTGTCCGTGCTGTGTCCCTGTGCTTCACTGGGTTTCTCAACCGTGGCTTTCCACCGCAGCTTGTCTGAAACTCTTAGCCTGCAGAATTTAAGACAATGGCAGTTTTTATCGTGATTTGCCTTTGAACTTGGTCATATTGAAGTTCACACTAAGTGGAAAACAATTTTCTCAGAGAATGTATTTTTTGTGCAGAATTGCACAGAATTCTAGAGCCAGCGTTGTTCAGCATCAAGGCAAAAGCCCACCTTTGCTTTTTATGGAAAGCATTACTTTATTTAAAGAGACAGTTAATGACGCATTTTAATCTACCTTTGTCTTAATTTACAGCAGGTTTTGTATGAATTTTTAACCTTTTAACAAACTCCCAAATCTGGTTGATGCCTTTGACAGTGATGAAAATTTCACCACATCTGAATCCAGAGCAACCGACTTTCTTTTTAATTAAACGAGCATGTAAAACTTTGGGACTGTGGGGATTGTACACCGTGCTGAGTTACCTCCTCCCGCCTGTGTAATGCTCTGGTGGGTTCTCGTCTGGGGAGCAGTATTTGTGGCTGGTTTAGCTAGAGAGTGAACTCTCAAAGGTATCAAAACTGTGCTTCCATTACCTGTGCAAGAAGCAGACAGGCTTTAAAGGGTAAAAACATGAAATTTTGCAAGTCAAGATCACAGCTGTGAGTACACGGAATCTGCATTTTTTTAAACTGGGGCTTTAAACATACTCAGCAGGAGGAGCCTGTCCCCTCCTGGGACTCGGGGACAAGCCGGGGCTGCTGCACTTGCCCTGCGGGCTCCAGCTGCCTGGATGCCGCCGTCTGCTGGCCTGTGAGGGCGCCGCACCAGCGGCTCCTGGCTGAGCCCCTTCTGGTTGCTGTCGCCTTGGATGGTGGGGTTTCGCTCCCACTCAACACTCGTTTTCACAGCAAAGCCCACCTCTGTGTTGACTTGCAAGATTTTGCGTTTGTTCAGGCAAAAACTGGTCAAAACGGTTACTGTATGATTTGTTCCCCAAGGTTTGAAACATTCAGTGAAACTTTTAAAACTGATTGCATGATGTTTTTTGTTTTGTTTTGTTTTTTTTAGAAAGTTATTGTTTGAGAATAATGTCTTTTTATACCAGGAAATAGTTATCCTGAATGACGTTGAAAACTTCCCCTCTTTTTTTTTTAATCAATACACGTTAAAGTAACAAGTCCGCCGTACTTGCGTCTTCATTCATTCCTGGCTTCAGGCGGGGTGTGTGGGGCGCTCAGTGCAGGACACGGGAGGGGTTGGGGCGGGGTCTGCACTGAGCCTCGCATGCTCGCTTCCCTGCATCTCGGTGTTGTGGCTTGTGACGGGGTGGGGGCACCTGCCTGAAGAAGACAGACGCCCGGCTGCAGCACCGTCCTGCGGGCCAGTGCTGGTGCCCCTAGCACACGACACAGCAGCATGGGCTGCTGTCCTGCCCGGGATGGGAGGGAGGCATGCGGGGCTCCCCGGTCACCCCGCCCAGAAGGCCTGGAGCCCTCAGTGCTCTGCCTGGGAAGGAAGGGCAGGCTCTCGTCCACCTCCCCTGGGCCCAGGTCCACCTCTGGGAGCCCCGGAACTCCCCACCAGGTGCCCAGCCTGGCCCATAGCCTCACCTGCCCTCTTGACTCATATGATGTCCTGTCATTCCACCACAATCTCTGGTGGGACAAAGTTCACAAACCTAGTGACCAGAAGCAGTGCCTCGCTGTAGCATTCTGGGCCTCGGGACTGAGTGTGGCGGTGCAGTGCAGCAGACCCATCCATCCATCCATCCGCCCTGCAGCTCAGCTCAGCTGGCCCCGCCCTACAGCCGCTGTGCTGGGAAAGAGGACAGGCTGAGCGCCCCGCCCAAGCCGGCCTCCTGCTCCTGAGCGCAGGTTCCCCTGAGCTTCTTGCGGCACGGGGGAGGCGAATGCTCTTGGTTTTCAGGAATGTGGATGGGTTTAGGGCTACATCACAGGGCATCTGGTGTCCCCCAGGCTTGTGCCTATCCAGCCCATCCCAGCGCAGGGAGGAGTGGGGGTGGCTTGCTGCTTCTCTGGGGCTTTGCTTTTCCTGTCACCGTTGGGGACATCTGGGTAGCCGTCAGTCCTGAATGTCATCTGCGCTCGGAGCCCATCTCATTGTAATGTTGACACCTGCTGCAAAAGCTGCTGTCGTGCCGCTGCTTGGCAAAGACCCCTTGTTGTCACCAGCTGATGGGTGAGTGGAGCTAAAGGCTGGGCCGGCCCGAGCCAGGCGGCCCTCTCCAGCGGAGCCCTGCTCCCCTCCAGTCCCCTGATGCCTTGGGGCGGCAGGCGTGCAGGTCAGCCTTCAGGGCCCACGGCTGCCACCCTTGCCCTTCCCTTTCCCCTCCGCCTGACCCGCTGCCTCCCTGTCTAGGTCAGTTCTACAGCAACGGAGGGCATTCTGGGAATGCTGGTGGTGGCGGCGGCGGGGGCGGTGGTGGCTCTTCCGGCTATGGCTCCTACTACCAAGGGGACAACTACAATTCACCGGTACCCCCAAAACACACTGGAAAGAAGCCGCCGCATGGGACCCAGCAAAAGCCATCTTACGGCTCAGGCTACCAGTCCCACCAGGGGCAGCAGCAGTCCTACAGCCAGAGCCAGTATGGCAACTACGGCCCGCCACAGGGCAAGCAGAAGGGCTACAGCCACGGCCAAGGCAGCTACTCCTACTCGAACTCCTACAGCTCACCGGGCGGCGGGGGCAGCTCCGACTACAGCTACGAGAGCAAATTCAGTGAGTTGGCCCCTGGCACACCCCACAGCCCAGCACTGCCTGGGCCTCCGGCTTGGGGCCTAGGAAGAGGACAGGCGTGTGGCCCTGGGTGGGCAGGGGCGGATCTAGGGTCAGGCCCCTGGCCCAGGTCTGTGCCACACGGCCCTGTTTTGTGGTGGACAGGCCTCCGCCCTGCCCTGAGGTTCTGGCCCGGCCTGGGCTTAGTGTGCCCTAGGAGCGGGCGCAAGGCCCCGCCGTGCACCGGGCGGCAGGCAGGGTCGGAGCCCTCGGCCCTGAGTGGGATCTGACATTTAAGGCCTGCAGAGGTTGAGACAGCTGCAGCCTTAGCACAATCTGGCTCTGAACTTGGCGGCGCTGAAGTTCATACCGAGGGCAGCTAGGTTTGGCGGGGAAGGCGGCAGCAGTGTGAGAGCTTGGTGACCAGGCTGACCTTGCAGGGCTCCGGGTTGGCCCCCGGCGTCACTTTGGGGACTGATAGGTGCCGTGTTTTAGCAAGCAGACATCTGTAAAGTCCGGGACCAGGCCTCGTCCAGGGGTGCCCTTGCAGGCCCCCTAACCGCGCTGTCTTCTCTCCCCCAGACTACAGTGGTAGTGGAGGCCGGAGCAGTGGGAACAGCTACGGCTCAGGCGGGTCGTCCTACAACCCAGGGTCACACGGGGGCTACGGCGGAGGTTCTGGGGGCGGCTCCTCATACCAAGGCAAACAAGGTGGGCCTGGGTGCCTCGTGGCACGGCCGGGGGTCAGAGGCGCTGTGACGGGGCCCTCGCGCGGCAGCAGGAGCGGGCCGCACCCACAGGTGCCTGTGCAGATCAGGCCGGGGCCGCAGCAGCTCTGGGGCGTCGTGTTCCCAGAAGCCGCAGTTGCCGCAGTCTTTGGATTGGTGGCTCCTGCTGGGTGACAGTGACAGTGAGGGCCTCCCTGCGCTGAGGTGTTGGGTGTGGATGTGACTCAGGGCAGTGGACTCAGGCACCCCTGGTTCTGTGACTGGCCACGTCACCACTTCTGTCGCCATGTGGGAAGCCAGAGTCACAGCTGCCCTTCTCAGGCTGTTAGCAACAGTCAGTCTCAGGACAAGTGAGGGACCCGTGGCAGGGCTGCTCTGCAGCGGCCCTGGCCCCGCCCCTCACCCACACTCCCTCCCTCCCTCCCTCTCTCTCAGGAGGCTACTCGTCACAGTCCAGCTACAACTCCCCGGGCTCCGGCCAGAACTACAGCGGCCCTCCCGGCTCCTACCAGTCCTCACAGGGCGGCTACAGCAGGAACGCAGACCACAGCATGAACTACCAGTACAGATAAAGCCTGCGGCCGGCCCCCCGCACTTCAGCCCGCCGCCGCCGCCCCCGCAGGAGACCGAGTCCGCGCATCACAGCCACCACGTCCGCAGGCCCTCCGGGCGCCCCACCCGTCCACATTGCCGTGTCGTGAGGTGCAGCGGCCTCCCGGGCCGTGCTGTGACCCCTGTTTAGCCGTGTTTGGGACTCCGTGTCTTCATTGGTTTGTTAGTTGCCATTACAGCCGTGTCTGGGTAGAGTTTGAGTTCTGCCGTCAGTGTCCCTCTGTCTGTTCACACTTGGTGTTACCGTTGGCTCCGTTTGTCTTGGAATAGTTCGGAAGGGATACGTCACCTGTTAATGCTTTTGTGAAGTGAGTTAAATAAGCTTTCTGTATTTTAATGCTTTAGTGTTTGTTTTATAAGTGAAGATTTTATTTTAAAAACCAGTGGGAAAGAGTGGGGATTTTTGTATGTCTGGATCATTCAGGCAGTATATCTGAGTTCAGCCGGATGTAGACAAATAAAAGAAAAAGTAAAGTGCATCTGTCCCAGGCCTGTCTGTCTGATCTGCAGCCAGGCCGTTCCCACCTCAGGAAGCAAGGCATGGAGGGCAGTGTGGTCCTTGGTCACCAGCTCGAGGCCCGCCGCCTCGTTGCCCAGGGTCTTTCCAGAGTCCACCTGGGCCTTGCGGCCCCTGCTCCCGGCGGCGGCGGCGGCGGCCTTGAGGTAGGGTCAGCACAAGTGAGCCTCGTTCCGCCCTCCTTCATGAGCTCTGGTGCCCTTTGTTATGTGCCTCACATCACAGGCAGAAGGTCCTCACCGAGGCACTGCTGTGCTGGCTGCTGTCCTCCGCGGGTGCCTCTCAGCCCCACGCCGAGAGGTCGGCCTCCCTCGCTCTCCAGGTACCTGGACCGCACCAGTCTGCCTGCGAGGCCGAGCGTCCACTTCTGGGGCCCCCTGCCGTGCTGGGGACCAGAGGGGGTGCCCAGCGCCTGGCGTGGGACAGCACCTGCACGATGTGGGCCAGGAAGGCCCGCAGGCAGACCTGGGACAGGCAGGCAGCGTCATCGATGGTGACGGCAGTGGCAGTGCTCGGATGTCTGTCTGGAAGAGCCTGTACACCCACCCCCAGCACCCTTGGCCTTCCCTTCTGGTGACCTTGTGTGCTGGGAGAAGCGGAACCCTGTATCCGTGAAACCCCACTGCCTGCCCTGCAGGCTGGGTAAAGATGGCCGGGCAGGGGAAGTCCTGCCCCCAAGTGCAGAGGAGGGTGGCGCTTTCTGCTGCCGCGGAGGAGAGAGGACGCCCAGCCCGGGAGAGGCTGAAAGGGGAGGCGGCTCACAGCGTGACAGCAACAGCACCCTCAGGCCCTTTGGCGCCCTTTGGCGCATGTGGGGGTGGGTGGGTCCCAGGCCTGGGCTGGAGGAAAGGAGCTCATGGTTCTCCCCGAGACACCTGGACAGACAAAACCGGACGAGACTCACTGTCAAAAGGGAGAGGACGCCAGAGTGGGGCACCTGTGTCACCAGAAGCCGCTGCAAAGAACGGATGCCCCAAGCCAAGCTCTGCCCAGCAGCAGCTGCTGCGCCAGGCTTCCCTTAGAATTGCAGCCCCAACCAATGTCACTGGTTGGGCCTGGCCTGAGACAGCGGGTTCCACTGTGACCCCCACCGAGGGCTCACACTGCACCCGCTTTGGGGAAGCTCAGCCCAGAGGCACCGCTGGGGGACCTCACAGGTGCGGAAGGTCCTGTGATGCCTGGGGCCAATGGTGGTTTCCCAGCCCTCAGGACCTGGGGCACCGGCAAGCTGGGCACACTGTGGCCAGGGTCAAGGTGCTGTGGGTAGGTGGTGTCTTGCACCCCAGGTTACCTCAGAGGCCACCAGGACGGCTCCAGATACCACCGAGGAAGGGGCAAGGCACAGTCTGGCTGAGGGGGTGTCGGGGCAGGAAGAGCCAGGACCTGGGACCTCTCAGTGGGCAAGGAGTGCCCAGGGGTCTGCACCCAGCAGCCTGCCGAGCCTCTGGCTGGCAGGGAAGCCTCTCCCCTGCAGCGCTCACCCTTGCGCTCCCGAGGGACAGCCGGCCCGGCTCTGCGACCAGGGGGTTGCCCCACGGTCACTCACTCCCTGGCCTAAGACCTTGAGACCTGCACTGCACCGCATCGCGGGGCAGACGGCTCGCTCCAGCCCGTCCCTGAATGAACGCTGTGTGCCTTTTATTGAGTCATGGTCCTGCATTCATTCGGGGATGCCTGTGGGAGGGTCCCATGCTGGGAATGGGTGGGGAGGGTGCTCCCTGGACACCTGTCCCCCGAAGGCTTCCGTCCGTCCGAGGAAGGGCAGCTCTGGGCGGAGGGAGACCCGCTGGCGGAGCGCTCCTTTTCCAGAAGTCGCAGCAGGTGGGTGCGGATTTCTTCCCTGAGCTGCTGTGCGAAGGAGGCCAAGGGCGAGGGGCGAAGGGAGCCCCGGATGCCACAAGAATAGCGGTTGAGGCGGCGACCCTAGAGGAGGCAGGGGTGGCGATCCAGTCCCCAGCCGGTCAAGCCCGGGGTGGTGGTGGACAACCTTCCAGGCCAAGTCTGCAGAAACCCGAGGCCCAGCCTCTGAACGCCACCCCTTGGCCACCCTCCCGGCGGTGCACACTGCCCCTTCTAGCCCTGTGAAAAGCTCCCCAGGACGCACAAACCAAGGCGCACAGCCGGCTTTTGTGCTTTGTCACCCAGCAGTCATCAAACTTAAGGAGCCGCCTGAAGGCCCCGCCCTATAGGGTGTACCCTGGGTGGAGAGCCAGCGGTGCTCAATAGGGAGTTCCGGAAGCCACGCCCATGGGCGTGTCCGGTGCTTCTAATAGGTCGCTCCCCAGGCTCCGCCCCCAGGGCGCTCGCGTCCTTGGTCTCCCAGTAACGTGCTTGGTGCTGTCCGTTGTCCTGAAGCGGCGCTTCTCTCTCCTCTCCCAAGCGCAAGTTCAGGGCGCCCCCAGCTCTCGTCTGAACAGCGCTAACGCTAAAGATGGTGTCCGCCCCGGGAGCCTCCTCTGCAGTGCCCTCTCCACCCGCTAATTGAATCCTCGGTAACAGCTTATCTCTCCTCCCTCCCCTAAATGTACTATAGGCCAAACTTACCTCTGCGGATGCAGAGGCCTCCAAGACTCGCCCCGCGTCGTGTTCCACTCCCAGCCATCACCTCCTCCTACCTCGCACCTCACCTTCTCAGACCCACCGGCTCCCTTTTTGCATTGCATTCTGCTTAACACACACCTCCAACTCCTCCTCTCCTTTCCTGACTACCTGACGTGGTCTGTGTCCCCTTCACTGTGTTTGCTCCTCCAAGACGTAGCTTTTGTTTGTTCATTGAATGGTTGTTCGTAATGTTTGTTGACTGTATGTTCCTGAGTGTGTTTGGCTTTTTTTTTTGTCTGAGACAGTCTCCCTGTGTACACCAGGATGGTCTGTGATCTTCCTGCCTCAGCTTCCCAAGTGTTGGAATTACAGGTGTGCACCACCATGCCCAGAACCCTGTGTAAATTCACAATGATTCTCAGTCCCATTTTTTTTCCCCCTCAGCACTGGAGGTTGAATCATAACTGTCAGAGACAGGATCTCTAGGAAACCCAGGGTCACCTCAGACTCTGACTTCTGATAGCTGCAGGGCTGGTCCACCACAACAGCTAACCAGTAAGTGCACTGGCCATGTCTGCTATACAATAGGCAACTAGTCAATTGTAACTGACTGTTATTATCCTTTTTTTAGGGTACTGTTATTATTCTCACTATACAGTTGATGGGTATGAGATTGTTCAGTGCAATCAAATAGAGATCAATAAAGTACAATCAGCAGAGGTCAATGAAACATAAACAGAAAAAGAAGTATCAAAAAGATGTTACATGCATGTGGGAAAAAAATTAAAAAAAAGAAAAGAAGTGCATTGATGATTAGGTCCTGCCTACCTCTTGGCTTCAGGATTTTATATTGTTTTTATACACAATTATTTCAGAATAGAAGCTGGTTTTGTTGCCAGGTTTGTTTTGTTTTTTTAAGACTAGGTCTCACTATGTAGTTCAGGCTGATCTTGAACTCATGGCAATCCTCCTGCCTCAGCCTCTCAAGTGCTGGTATTATAGCTGTGTGCCAGCATCAGGTTCTTTTTTAAACATATTTTGACTCTTGTATGAACAAACTGTCCTATTTAAGTTTTTCATAAAATTAAGTTATCCTTAAGGCCAAATTTTTCTCTTGCAGTGATGTGATGAGTTGCCAAATAATTGAGGGTTTTTTTGTTTTATTTTTTGAGATTATTTTAAAATATTTTGTTTCTATTCTTGGTAGGGTTTTTTTTTTGTTTTGGTATTGAGAATCAAACTCCAGGGCTGGGGATTTAGCTCAGTGGCTTAAGCGCCTGCCTGGCAAGTGCGAGGTCGTGAGTTCGATCCCCGGTACCAAAAAAAAAAAAAAGAGAGAGAATTGAACTCCAGACCTTGCACTTGCTAAGCAGGCATTGTGCTGCTGAGCTATATCCCCAGTCTATATTCTTGTTTTATAGTTAAAATATACATTCAGGGACGGGGATTTAGCTCAGCGGCACAAGTGCCTGCTTAGCAAGCTTGAGGTCCTGAGTTGGATCCCTGATACCAAAAAACTCATAAACAAAAACATTAAAATATACATTGACTGGCTAGGGACTTAGCTCAGTGGCATAAGCGCCTGTCTGGCAAGTATGAGGTCATGAGTTCAATTCCCAGTACCAAAAATAAATAAATAGAATATACATTGAGAGCCAGGGATTTAGCTCAGTGGCATAAGCACCTGCCTGACAAGCGTGAGGTCACAAGTTTCATCCCTGGTACACAAAAAAGAATACATTGAATGTGTTAAGAAGAAGGAGAAGAAGAAGAAGAAGAAGAAGAAGAAGAAGAAGAAGAAGAAGAAGAAGAAGAAGAAGAAGAAGAAGAAGGAGGAGGAGGAGGAGGAGGAGGAGGAGGAGGAGGAGGAGAAGAAGAAGAAGAAGAAGAAGAAGAAGAAGAAGAAGAAGAAGAAGAAGAAGAAGGAAGAAGAAGAAGAAGAAGAAGAAAGTGTGAGATGTCAGGGACTATGCTAAATTTCTATGTCTGAGCTTCTAGAATGAATAAGTTGCTATTTACTGAGAAGAGGAAGATGTAGAGGGAAAATCTGGAGTTTGTTTTGGACACACAAAGTTTTGTTACCAGGTCTGGGCATCAAACTCAGGGTCCTGAGGCCAGATGTGGTAGTCCATACCTGTAATCCCAATACTTGAGAGGCTGAGGCAGGAGGATCGCTGTGGGTTTGAGGCCAGTGTGGACTACATAGTTCAGTACCAGCCTGAATTACATAGCAAGACCCTGTTGCCAACAACAACAAAAAACTAAGGACCCATTACAGCTCCATCACATCTCCAGCCATTTTCAGGTTTTATTTTGGGGCAGGGTCTCACTGAATTGTCCAAGCAGCTCTTGAAATTTTGATCCTCTTGCCTCAGCTTTGTGGGTTCGTTCCAGGCAGATGTCATTGACACATGAAATTATTATTTTGTACTGAGAATCAAACTCAGGACCTTGCACTTCCCGGGCAGGTGCTGTATCCTTGTCCCTGACACATGGAGTTTTGATGATCACAGCTGGCCAGTGCTGTCTAGGATGCAGCTATAAAGGTGAAGTCAAGAGTTCAAAAAAATCTGTACGTTGTTAACGTCCAGGGGTTTTCTAAAGTGTATCTGGAGCTGTGGTTGTTGGTCAGAGCAAAGTAAAGGACTTGGTAATCATGCAGGAGATTCTGGGTTAGATCCACAGCACTGCCAAAAAAAAAAAAAAATCAGTTCTAAGTGGTATGACCTAAGTCAGCGCTTTGAGACAGAGCACATAACACCACACCTGGCCTTGGAGTGCTTTTAAGATTGGATAGACGTGTCAGAATTTTCCACAGTGAAAAATACTGGGGAGAGGGTGGGGGTGTAGCTCAGTGGTAGAGTTTGCCCAACATGCACCAGGCAATCCTCACCAGCGGGGACACACACACACACACACACACACAAATACAATATTTAAATTTTAAAATAATGGGAAATCAAACATGGAGAATTCGGAGAGGACAAATATTTCAGATTAAAACAAGAGTAATTGCAAAGGCGTGCAGTGAAGGTCCTGGGGGGATATTTTAGAGGTATGTCCTCAGCGATTGCTCCAGCACCCCAAGAAACTGGCATCGTTAGCCACTGTGATAAAATAATTGGATTGAGGGTCCCCGAGAGCTGGTCTTTCCCCCAGCAGCCCCGTTTAGGGCAGCTGTCATCGCAATGCAAGTGTTTTGGGGCAATGGCGCTCCCTGCTGGCCACAGTCAGCTCTATTCCCAATAATATCGATCCTGTATTATTAATGGAACACACCCGGAGCTCGGCAAATCCGTGACTCGGTCTCCCCCCGGTTTCACGGAACATACAGATATGTCCAGCGGGATTTATACGCAGGTTCACACTGAATGAACAAACTCATGAATGCAGACACGTTCTGGGCCTCAGGCTTCTCTGTAAACCTGGAATTTCTTCTTTCATGGAATAAACTAATGATTACTGAGCATTATGTGCTAAGTACTGTTTTAAGCTCTTGGGACAACGGCCGAATAAGATAAGACAAAGTCCTTTACCAGGCTTTGTGTAAATGTATGTAGTACCGGCACCCTTCTCGGGAAATCTGTACAGCGTCCTTAGGCCGCGATCCTGTAATTCCTAGCACTCTCTGCAGGGGAAAAGCGTGGCTCAGAGAGACATTCACTGTGGATCGAAAAGCAGCGCTGATGAGATTTGTAGGTACCCAGGTGGGAGTTTGGCGATAGCACGCCCCAGGAGAGAGAACTGCAGGCCCTACAGGACCGGCGTAGGCATTGGTTGCCATGGTCACCAGACGCTCTGCGTGGGCTACGAGCCCGCCCCTATGTCACGTGATCGAGATAATATGGCGCCGCCTATGGTGCTCCATTGCTCACGTGGTTCCAGGAAGCAAGATGGCGGCCGGAGTGGCTACTCCCGCTTCCCTGGAGTCGGCCCCGCGGATCATGCGACTGGTGGCGGAGTGCAGTCGCTCCAGGGCCCGAGCGGGCGAACTGCAGCTGTCGCATGGGCCGGTTGCCACTCCTGTGTTCATGCCAGTGGGCACACAGGCCACCATGAAGGGCATCACAACCGAGCAGCTGGATGCCCTGGGCTGCCGCATCTGTCTAGGCAACACCTACCATTTGGGGCTGAGGCCGGTGGGTGGATGCTGGCCCGGGAGGGGGACGGAGTGCGGCGTGGGGGATCCTTGGGCGTTGCCCAAGTCTGGGCACAACTTCTAAAGTTTAAGCGGGCGGGGGAATGGAGCACCCCTGGGCACGCAGGCCTCATGCTGGGTGCAGTGCAGCTGCCGTGCAGCTGGGTGCAGTGAAACTGGCCAGCTCTGTCCCCAGCCCGTGACACCAGCATCTCGCTCACTGGTGGCCACTTCCCAACCCAGGGCCCAGAACTGATCCAGAAAGCCCAAGGTCTCCATGGTTTCATGAACTGGCCTCACAATTTACTGACGGTGAGTGGCGTAGGGGGCAGGGAATCTGAAGGGGTTATAAACTGTAATCCCAGCTCTCGGGAGGCTGAGGCAGGAGTGTCTCCGTGAGTTTGAGGCCAGCTTGGACTATATAATAAATTCAAGGCTAGCCTGAACTACGTAGTAAGGCCCTGCCTCGAAAAACAAAACAGAAAATAAAAACAAAAACTCCAAAGGCACTCTTCTGGGGTGAAGAGCCCAGCATCCCCTACTCCCTGATGACCTGCGGTCGGGTTTCTCCCAGGACAGTGGCGGCTTCCAGATGGTGTCCTTAGTGGCCCTGTCTGAAGTGACTGAGGAGGGCGTCCGATTCCGCTCCCCTTATGATGGTGAAGAGACCCTTCTGAGCCCCGAGCGGTCCGTGGAGATCCAGAACGCGCTGGGTGAGCAGAGTGGGGAGCGGCCCCTTCCTTCCGTGTGGTGAGGGTGCAGTTGGGGGGGGGGGTCCCTGCTTCCTATGGTGCGCGGATTTTGGAGGAGTCACCCCCACTCACCAGCTGGGGAAAATGAATCAAGACGGTAAATCTCTTTGAACAGTGCCTGATACAGTTTAGGTTTTTCTTTTCTATTATTTTCTTTTTGTTTTGGTCTGGAAATTGAAATTGAACCCTGAACAGAGGTACATTTTGTATAATTTTCATATAAAATGTGTTCAGTAAACAAAGCCCTCTGCATCCTTATCCCTCCATCGGTCTGGTTTACTGTCAGTCACAGCCCTATTTTCTTTTTTTTGCTGTTGTTTTTAGAGACAGAATCTCAGCTTTGTAACCCAGGCTGTCCTGCACCCTCCTGCCTTGGTCCCCCAAGTGCTGGGATTACAGTGTGTACCACCACCCTTGGCATGTTCTGAGCTTTTCTTATGTGGAACACAAGACTAGATTTTTATTATTGACTTTGTGCATGTGTGTGGATGGACAGGAGCCTGAGAGTGACGTCGGGGGCTTTTGCTACATCCCCAGCCTTTAATTTTTTTTAAATTTTGAGGGTGTCTCCATGGTTCACTAAACTGCTCAGTGTATTGGTCACTTTCCTATCACACTGGGTGGGACACAATATGTGACACCCAGAGTAGGAGAGATTCGTTGTGGTTCATGGTTTCCGTGGGTTCAGTCCATGTTTGTTTGACTCCAAGGCAGAAACAACATGGCATAGGGGGGTGGAGGAGGAAAACTGTTCAACCCAGGCCAGCTGGGAGGCAGACAAAGAAGGGAGGAGCCAGGGAGAAGGTCAGCTGAGCTTACAGGTATGCGCCAGCCCACGCTGCTCTTGAACTTGGAGTGATTGTCCTGTCTCAGCCTCCTGAGAGATGGGATTACAGATGCAGGCCCTTGCTCCCAGTTTATGCACATTTTTAAAAGCTCCCATTAGGGTTTGGGGGTATAGCTCAGCGATGTAGTGCCTGTCTGGCAAGCATGAGGTTGTGAGTTCAATTCCCAGTACAACAAAACAAGTAAAAGCTCCTCTCAACCCCAGACCTTGGGAGGGTGAGACAGGAAGATCAAGAGTTCAAAACCAAGCCAGGCATGGTGGTGCGTGCCTATAATCCTAGCACTGAGGAAGCCGAGGCAGGAGGATCTTTGCATGTTCAAGACTAGCCTGGGCTACAAAGTGAGCTCGAGGCCAGCCTTGAACTGCATAGTGAGACCTTATCTCAAAAAGACAACAAAAAAAAAAAAAGAAAAGAAAAGAAAAGAAAGAGTTCAAGACCAGCCTGAGCTGCATAGTAAGTTCACAGCCAACCTGGACCACGTAGTGAGACTCTTTAAAAAAAAAAAATAACTGCATTGGGCTGCTTCATAAATAATCTGGGACAGATCCGTGGGAGTCAGCAATGCCTGTGAGGGGCACCTGGGGCCCACCTTGTCCTCTGCCAGAGGTGGACACCCTCCTAGTGAGGGTGCCCTGTCTCGCCATCAGGCTCGGACATCATCATGCAGCTGGACGATGTGGTCAGCAGCACCGTGACCGGCCCACGTGTGGAAGAGGCCATGCACAGGTGGGCACAGGCGGGGAAGGCATCGGGGTCTGCGGCCTTGTCCCCTGCCCTAGGAGCTGGTGACCGGGGGCCCTCTTGCAGGTCGGTCCGCTGGCTGGACAGGTGCATTGCAGCGCATCGGCGGCCCGACAAGCAGAACCTCTTTGCCATCATCCAGGGCGGGCTGGACGCCAGCCTCCGGGCTACCTGCCTTGAAGGTAAATGCGCCCCCTGGTGGGACCGGAGCTCCTCCCTGGCCCAGGCTCCCTGTAGGCCAGAGGTGCAATGCTGATTGCGCCGTGGTGGTTCATGGGAGAAAGTGGTGGTTCATGGGAGAAAGTGGTGGTTCATGGGAGAAAGCGTGGATCGGGAGTGGTTTTTTGAGACTGCGTCACTGTGCAGTTCAGGCTGTGTAGTTCAGGCCTCTGTTTTCTTCTTTTTCTTCTCCTCCTCCTCCTCTTTTTTTTTTTTTTTGGTGGTAATGTCAGTGGAATCCACGACCATTATAATGAGCTACATCTAAGTCCTATTTAAAAAAAAATTTTTTTTTTTGGTACCAGGGGAATGGAACTCATGACCTAGCACTTAGCAGTCCGGCACTTATGCGCTAAGCTAAATTCCCAGCCCGGTCCTATTTAAAATTTTATTTTCAAACAGGCTCTTCTTGAGTCCATCAGTTGCCCAGGTTGCCCAGGACATACTCCTGCCTCGGCCTCCCAGAATGCTGGGATGATAACCACGAGACATCCCACCTGGCTTCAAGTTTTTTAATAAGAATCTAGGTATTAGTGGAACCCAGGGCCTTTACACTAAGCTGTATCCTCACCCCTTTTAATTTTTTTTTTTTTGCATCAGGGATTGAGTTTATGATCTCACACTTGCCAGGCAGGCTCGTATGCCGCTGAGCTAAGTCTCCAGCCCCCTTTTTCACATTCCTATTATGAGGCAGAGTCTTAATGAATGTTGAGTTGCTCAGAGCTGGGATTACAGGTGTTCCACCATACCCGGCTCTCATGTATCATTTAGTGACCGCTGCCTCATAACAAGGGAACACTAGCAAAAGCTTGGTTTTGCGGTATGGTAAAGACCTAAGTCACATTGTGGTAAGGTGGAGGCCGTCTGTACCCCAGAGATGACCAAGAGGGACGTGCCCGGCTTCGCCATCGGCGGCCTGAGTGGCGGTGAGAGCAAGGCACAGTTCTGGAAGATGGTGGCGCTCAGCACGTCCAAGCTGCCCAAGGACAAGCCCCGATACCTGATGGGGGTCGGGTATGTTGGGGGAGGAGGACCAAGCCCCGCCCACCCCGAGCCGACTCCTGGGTACCCCCGCCCTGCATGGGAGGGGAACCAAGGCGGACATGACCGTCTGCAGGGGTGGCGGGGAAGGGACCAAGGAGGCCAGCCCTAGGGCTTCAGCCTCTCTGCTCCCCTCTCCCCACGCCTGCACCCCCAGCTACGCCACTGATTTGGTGGTCTGCGTGGCTCTCGGATGCGACATGTTCGACTGTGTGTACCCCACACGAACCGCGGTGAGGGCCCGTGCCGTGGGCTGGGGGAGGGGAGGGGAGGGCCAAGCAGGGAGGATAAAGAGCCCAGGGACCGTGATGACCCTCTGTCCCTTGCCCTTTCCTGTCCCCAGCGCTTTGGCTCTGCCCTGGTGCCCACCGGGCAGCTGCAGCTGAAGAAAAAGCAGTACGAGAAGGACTTCGGCCCCATAGACCCGGAGTGCCCCTGCCCTACCTGCAAGAGGTAGGTGATAAGGTGGGAGAGGTGGTGCATGTTTGGGAGGCTGAGGCAGGAGGATTCCTGCACGGTCTAAGTTTGAGGCCGCCCAGGGCTACGTAGTGAGTTCAAGGACAGCCCATCTCAAACCACTCCCCGCCTAAAAAAAAAAACGTAGGTGATGGAACCGTGGGGCTGTGAGGGTCGGGCGGTCCCTGCTTAGCTGCCACCTCCTGACTGCAGGCACACCAGGGCCTTCCTGCACACCCTGCTGCACAGCGACAACACGGCCGCCCTGCACCACCTCACCGTGCACAACGTCGCCTACCAGGTGGGCGGGTGTGGGGTGGGGGAGGGGCCGTGCCCGCTGCCACCGCTGACCCCGGCTCCTGCAGCTGCAGCTGATGAGCGCCATCCGGGCCAGCATCGTGGAGCACCGCTTCCCAGACTTCGTCCGCAGCTTCATGATCACCATGTACGGGGACCAGACCCTGTGTCCACCCTGGGCCACCGAGGCCCTGGCTTCTGTGGGCATCACACTGAACTGACCGGGCTGTGCACAGGGAACTTGGGTTGGGGGGTCTGGAAGGATTTTTTTTTTAAAGGTCTTCTAAAAAATTTTTTATCATAGCTTTGTATTGTGTGGAGTCTTCCTGGGAAGGTGGCCTGTGTGGGGCTCCTTGTCAGTCTGCGCATCACTGTGGTTGGATGTCCCTGCTTCTGTTGATAGTTAGAAGTAACCAAGCTACTCGGGAGGCTGAGGCAGGAGGGCTGCAAGTTTGAGCTCAGCCGGGACAAGTTAGTGACATACAGCCTATTTCGCAATACAAAATAAAAGCCCAGTGGGGTGGCACATGCCTGTAATTCCAGCACTCAGAAGGCTGAGGCAGGAGGATTGCAGTGAGTTTGAGACTAGCCTAGGTTACATAATCGAGTTCAAGGCCAGCCTGCACTACATAGTGAGACCCTACCCTCTCCCCGCCAAAAAATTTAAAAAGTATGTAGGGGGCCAGGGATTCTCCTCAGTGGCAAAGTGTCTGCCTGGCAAGAATAAGGTTCTGAGTTTGGATCCTGGTACCAAAAAAAAAAAAGATGTAGGGCTGGGGATGTGGCCCAGTGGCACAAGACACTGAGTTTGGTCCCCAGCATCACAAAAAAAGGAAAAAAGAAAAAAGAATGTAGATCAGTGTGAAAGTCCTGGGTTTCACCCCCAGTTTTGATGAAAGGGAAAGAACAGAGAAGTGACCATCATAGCAGCTGGTGACCAGATGCCGCGTGAGACAGCCCAGCATTGGGGCGGGCGTGACCTCCTCAGTGGGCGTCGCACCCTTCTCCCCACCACCCAGGAGTGAGCATGCGCGGGTCCTCCCCCGCAACAAGGTGGCCAATCAGGGCTCAGGAGCGGAAGTGGCCCACTCAAGGTCCCCGTCAGGAGGGGCCAGCTCGGCTTTGGTGCTCTGGCTTTCAGCCTGGGTTCTTCACACGCATGGCCTCCCCTTGCTCTCAGTCGAGGCAGTCACTGGGTGCCCTCTGGCTCGTGCTCACAGTGGCACTGCTTCTGGAAGGCCACGCTGGGGATGGAACCCAGCGCCTCCAGCCTTGCTAGGCACACACTCTACCCCTGAGCTTGATGCCTAGCTCTCTGCCACTGCTTTAAATGTAGCCCTGGCTGGCCTCAGACTCACAGTGATCCTCCTGCCTCAGCCTCCTGAGTGCTGGGATGGCAGTTGTGTGTCACCAACCCTGGCCAATTCTTGCAACGTTAGGCTGTGTGAGGATGTGTCCTTTTCAGAGGAGTCTGAGGTCCACTGTGTGAAGTCACTTGGTCTTCTCAAATGTCTTCCGTTTAAGTTGTAAGAGAATACCGCGAACGGATGAGGACACGCACTCAGGTTTGCAGAGACGGCTTTTCGTTGCCTGCTGCTGTGGTGTAAGGGGAAGACCAATTCTCGGGGGTTTCTTACACGGACACTATTTTTCTTTCTTTCTTTTTGGTACCAGGGATCGAACTCCACTGAGTGCTTGCAAGGCAGGCACTTATGCCACTGAGCTAAATCCCCAGCCCCGAGGACACTATTTTTAAGGACACTAATTCCACTTATGAAGGCTGTGCCCTCGTGATGTAATCACTTCCCTCAAAATCCAATTACAAGCTGGGTGTGCAGGCGCTCTCCTGTAATCCCAGAACTCGGGAGGCTGAGGCAGGAGGAGCACTGCGAGTTCAACACCAGCCTGGGCTACACAGTGAACTGCATAGTGAGACCTTGTCTCAAAAAGACAAACAGGGCAGGGGATTACCTCAGTGGCTTAAGCACCCGCCTGGCAAACACAAGGTCATGAGTTTGATCCCCAGTCCCCCCCCCAAAAAAAAGACAAATAAATCCCAGAGGCTGAGGATAGCTCAGGGACATAAGCGCCTGCCTAGCAAACGCAAGGTTGTGAGTTCTGTTTTTGGTGCCTCCCTTCCATCCTATTACCTCGGGGACTCAGCTTTAAACACAGGAATTATCAGGGATTGGGAATATTCAGACCATAATAATTATCCAGTGAACAGGCCCAGATCAAACCTACCCATGCGAATGACTGCAGAGATGCTGTCCCTAAAAACTTTTTTTTTTCTTTCGATTCTGGAAATTGAATGCAGGACCCCTCACACTGAACTACATACTCAGTCCTTTTTAAACTGTGTGTGTGGTGAGACAAGGTCTCATTAGTTCACTAAATTGTTCAGGCTGGGATCACGCTGTGATCATCCTGCCTCAGCCTCCCAGAGTGCTAGGGATTACAAGGTGTTCATCATTCATCCAGCACAACTAAGATGTTTGAAATTGGGAAAGTAGCGCTTGCTGGAACCACAACTCAACTGGCAGAAAAAGTGCAACTGCTGATGAACACATTTGTGTATTCTTCCAGAACTTTCTAGGTGTACAGCCTTTCATGAATGTCTGCAGCCTGAACAATGCAGTTCTGCTCGTTGCTTTTCACACTAGGATTTTCCCCCATTTTTGCAACCAGCATCAAGGCTGTGGTGCCAGGTCCTGTTGGTTGTGTTTTCGCTCACGTGTTTGGGACCTGTGATTTGGGGTCATGGAGCAGACATCTACCTGCAGCCGCCGTGGTGCCGTCTTTCTCTCCGCTGCTTGTACAGTGCCCCGTGGCACCTCGTGCTGGTTCTCCTCCCCCTTCTGCATTGCTTCATCCTCCTCGCCGAGCTCCCTGTTCCCTGGTCCATGTGCTCAGAGAGCTCAATTCACTTTTGCTCAAGAGTTCCAGATCTCAGGACCTCCAAGGCTGCCTGCAAAACAACAGGTCTTGTTTTGCGTTAGGGATCGGATCTGTTGATTTTTCACTGTTTACTCAAAAAGATCCATGACGTGCAGGCAAACAGGAGTTCTGCCCTCATCCATTTTGAGCAAAGCCTGTGGGGCATCTCATTGGTCAGGGCTGACTTCGTAGCCTGTCCTTCCTAGGAATTACTAGCGTTGCCTAACTCTCTGAGGCTGTTTTGGGATCCTGCTCCCACATCCGGCTTTCAGAATGGGGAACCAAGATGCATTCTGGGACTTGTGGTTTTCTCTAGAACCCGGAAACTCTGATTTGATAATCGCTGAATCCTACCACGAGGAGTCGCCCTTTGGCGTACCGTATCCTCTATTTCAAGAGATTTAAGACATGCAACAAAATCACTAGTGAAAACGGGATTTTTTTTCGGATTGACAGGTACAATTCTCAATCAGAATCAAGATTCTGATAATAAGGCCCACCTCTTTTTTCTTATTGGCTGGAGGTACGCAGTGATATTTATATAAGCCAATGGGAATTGTTTGGGGAACTATGTAGCAGCGAGTGACAAACTCATTTAAGGATCGATCCCTAGTCTGATTGGCCAACTTGGTTGATTGGCGTGTATTCTAGCCAGTAATAATGGCTCTTCCTATTGGGTGGAGTCAACGTGTCTTTTCTTGAAGTACCGCCTCCTGGCCATGACAACTCACTTTTCCACTGCTATTGGTTTTTGCTTAACAGTGACAGCTCTTATCTCCAATGAGCTCCCAGAACAGTCTGCAGGGGGAAGGCTTACTGAGCTACAGACCTGCACCTCCCTTTCATTGGCTTACATATAGGAGTGGCAGCGTGACAGACCAATCTGAGCCAGCAGGAGGCTTTTGGGCGCAGCCCCGGCCGGGGCGGGAGGTCGCTCGGGTCGGGTGTCGCCTGAGAACCGGATGAGGCGGCGACTGTGAGGCCGGGCCGGGAGTGGGTGTCGCGCCGAGTCCCGAGTCCCAGGCGGGTGGGGAGCAACGGCCACAGACACCGCGGGGCCGGGTCGTTGAGGGTCGAGGGCGGGCGAGGAGCGCGGGGCGCTCCGGCCGGGCCTGCCGGCGCCATGGGCAACCGCGGGATGGAAGAGCTGATTCCGCTGGTCAACAAGCTGCAGGACGCCTTCAGCTCCATCGGCCAGAGCTGCCACCTGGACCTGCCGCAGATCGCCGTGGTGGGCGGCCAGAGCGCCGGCAAGAGCTCGGTGCTCGAGAACTTCGTGGGCCGGTGAGCGAGCGCGGCGGGGCGCTGGGCGGGCGGCGGCCTAGGCGCGGAGGGCGGCCCGGGAATGGCGCGCCCTGCGCTGCCGGCGTAAGTGCGGCGCCTGCGTGCCCGCGACCGCGATCGGAACGGGACGGCACGGGACTGGACGGGGACGGTGATGCCAGCCCTGTCGCACGCCCTGCACGGAGGGCTTCCTGCAGGGGCTGGGACGCAGACCCAGATCCCGGGGCGCGGGGATCGTGTAGGCTGAGTAGCTTGGGACCGGAGGTGCCGAGGACCCCCGCTGTGTATTCGGTCTCGACTTGCGTGCGGGAACTCATCCCTTTGGTTGCCTGCGAGTCAGGAATAGACCGCCCTGCGCCTGTGTCTATCTGTCCGTCCATCGGGGCGGAACCTGCCCTCTTGATTATCTGTTCCCGTGACCCCTGCGGAATGGCTGGCGGTCCATGTATCTGGAGCAGCCCACGCCGTCTCTCGTTGGCTTTGTGGATAGGCTTCGCTGCCACCACCATTTGGCTGTCCCATCTGTCCTGACCCACGCCGCAGGCAGCCCCCTTGCTGTCTGGCTCGCTGTCCAGAGTGACCTGTGCTATCCCTCCCATCTGTGCCCCTCACAGACCAGCGTTCAACCAGTCCCTCCGCCTGGCTGTTCTCGCTGCCTCTGCCAGGTGACGAATGCTCAGGCTCTGTCGCGCTCTTGTCTGGTTTTCCTAAGCGGATTCCCGTTCCTTCCCTCCTTTGTTTTTTACCAGTACTGGGGATCAAACTCACGACCTCGGGCTTGCAAGGCAGGTACTTATGCCGCTGAGCTAAACCCCCAGCCCTCCTTCCCTACTCTGATTTGACTCCTTTTTCAAAGTGAACCCTGTCTGTCTGTCTGCCCTGTGTCAGCTCAGCGCTGCCTCGGCAGCCCCTGTCTGTCTGGCCCAAGCCCGTTTCACAGAGGTGGCAAGAGGGAGGAGGGGTGAGGGGCCTGAAGGATGAAGTTTGAACTCGGTTGCCTGGTTCCCTCGGAGTGAGGCAGGACGCTGGCCCTGCTCAGGGTGCAGCCTCAGGAGTCCGCCCCCCCGGCCGGAGCCTCCAGCGTGGCCACCCTCCTGGAACCCTGGGCAAGGACGCCTTGCTGGATCGAGCCTTGGATTCAAGAGCTGGGGTGCAGCCTTCCTGGCTGGGCATGTAAACTAGGAAGTCTTGGTTGTTGTTCCGTGTCTCCCGTGGGCAGATTCTAGGATTCAGGAAGTAAACGAGCGAGGACAGCCCCGCCCTCGCCACCAGGGGACGTTGATTCACCTCTCCCCTCCCCCTTCTTGCCTTGCCAGCTCCCGCAGCAGCGCAGCGGTGGCCACTTCTCCATTCCAGGAAGTGCTCATCCGGGATGGTGTGCCCACGACATATCCTCACTAACGCTAGTGTCATCGGTATTGTTACCATAACTGTTACTGTTAACAGTCAAGGGGAATTGTTCAGCCAGCCAGGCCCAAGCTTTCTGGCTTCAGTGCCTTTGGGGTGTGTGTGTGTGTGTGTGTGTGTGTGTGTGTGTTTGAGCCGGCCTCTTGCTATGTAGGCCGGGCTGGTCTTGAACTCACAATGTAGCCCAGGTTGCCTTGAACTCGGGGAATCTTCCTGTCTCAGCCTCTTGGGATCAGGCCAAGGACTCGCCATCCACCCAGCCCTGTCCCTGCCCTCCCAGAGGCCTAGATTTTCCTCCTTTGCTTCCTCATCTCCAGCACATTGCCTTCTTTCGATTGTGGCAGAAAGATGTGGATCTGGGAGCAAAATTCAGGCCAGGCCTGGGGCCCCCTCTGCACGGCTGTCTTCCTTCCTGTCTGGGCCCCTGGTGGTCACTCGCAGAGCTGTTTTCATTTGCTTTGTGATCTTGCACGGGTTGTTTGACCTCTCTGGACCTTGGTTTCTCCTTCTAAAAACCAGATAATCGGGGCATGGTGGCGCACACCTGTAATCCCAGCACTCAGGAGGCCGAGGCAGGAGGATTGCTTTGAGTTGGAGACCAGACTGAGCTACAAAGTGAGCTCAAGGCCAACCTGAACTGCATAGTGAGATCTTGTCTCAAGGCAAACAAACAAAAAAATCAAATGTTGTCCCCTAAGGAGAATGCTGGAGGGATGCAGTGAGGGAGCTCAATGAAAATGCTTGTTGGGGGGATGCCATGCTCCCAGAGTCCCAGCTACTTGGGAGGCTGAGGCAGGAACTTGGGTCAGCCTGGGCAACACAGCGTGACCCCCGTTTCTTCAAAAATGCAATTGCTCGTTAGCACAGTGCCTAGCACACAGCAAGTGCCTTTGGCGGGGGCCCTTATTCACCCAGCTGTTTTCTTTCACGTTGGTGGAAGAGTGAACCAGAATTAAAGTGCTCCCAGGCTGTGCGTCGTCGGAGTTTGTTTAAGCCCTACCAGGGCGGCGCTGGGGCCATGCCAAGCCTCAGCCTCACCTCAGTCCCTCTGCACCTTCCTCCCGCACACCTGCTGCGGGCCAGAGGCACTGAGCTGGTGCCCGTGGCTCCTCCTCCCAGAATCCTGCAGTGCAGAAGTGGTTGTTAGGGTCATCAGTTCATCCGGGAAACGAAGGTTGTAGAAAGGTTTTTTTTCTTTTGGTGGGACCAAGGAGGAAACGTAGGGTGCTCTACCACTGAGCTGCATGCCCATCCTTTTTTATTTTGTTTTGAGAAAGAGTTTTGTTTAGTTGACCAGACTGGGATCAAACTCATGATCCTCCTGCCTCAGCCTCTTGAAAAAAATTTTTTTTTCTTTCTGAGACAGGGTCTTGTTATGCAGTTCAGGCTGGCCACGTGCTCACTTTGTAGCCCAGGCTGGTCTTGAACTTGCAATGATCCTCCTGTCTCAGCCTCCTGAGTGCTGGGATCACAGGTGTGTGCCACCACATCTGGCAGTGTTTTTTGAGTCAAGAGCCTCACTATGCAGCTCAGTGTTGTTTTGAACTCACTATGTGGCCTAGGCTGGCCTTGAATTGGCAGCAGACCCTCCTGCCTCAGCCTCCTGAATACTGGAGTACTGGGATTATAGGTGTACACCACCATGTCTAGCTCTTGGGGGATCTCCGCAGAAAAGTGCGTACCAGAATGGCACAGTTGTGACGGCTCTGAGCCTCAGTTTCCTCACCTAGGAAACGAGGTCCTTACCAGCCCAAATGAGTGTCATTCACTTGTTAGGACTGATGAAGTCACTTTGGTGCCTACTGCTGTGTATTTGTGCCATTTTAGACGAGGGACTTAATCTTCCTTTTTTGAAATGGGAGTTACAATAATTACATCCCTTTTAGGGTTGAGTGGGGGATTAAAGGAGACCATTTAGATCAGCTGGGACTTGTGCAGAGAGAGCGCTTAAAGCATTAGGTGTCGCTCACTGAATTGTGGTTTGCAGCACTGTTTGACTCTGGTCCTGCGCCTGTGGCCCCAGGCAAGATACTCAGACCCCCTGGCCTGCCAGCAGGGAGCAGATAAAGCAGAAACATGGTAGGAGGCGATAACAGTTACTAATAAAAGGACAAAGGAGAGATCAGAGTGCGTGGGGGAACTGCATTTTAAACAGAGTCTGATCACTTTTGAGTTTGAATACAGCCTTGAAGGAAGTGAAGAAGGAACCTAAGGAGACCTGGAACAGGGTCTCAGGATGTGGAACAGCCAGTGCAAAGGCCCTGGGGTAAGGCCAGTGCTGGAGAGTAAAGGGACGCGGGGCAGGGACAGATCTGAGCAGGAGGGGAGGTGGCCCAGGGCTCTGTTCTCTCTGGACCTGCTCCTGGGCTAGGAAGTGGGCTTTCCCCTCTGATTTTCCAGCCAGCAGATTCTGTAAGTACAGAGGTGACCAGGCCCACCTTCCTTCATTCTTTTCTCTTTCTTTCTCTCTGTTTCTTTTTTGAGACAAGGTCTTGCTTTGTTAACTCAGGCTGGTCTTGAACTGCTTTGTAGCCCAGGCTGGCCTTGAACTTGCAACAACCCTCCTGCCTCAGCCTCCTGAGTGCTGGGGTCATAGATGTACACCACCACACCCAGCCCCAAATTGCATCTTGAAAACGCTATGCGAGGCCTTGCCCCAGTGGTCTCTGGGACCTGGGCCTGGCCGGGCAGGTGGATTCCAGAGGCATCTGGAGGAACATTTTGTCCCGGGGCTGCCACATACCAAATGAGCCATCTCACTTGTGCGAGCCTCAGTTTCCTCATCTGAATAATGGGTCTGTGATGTTTTCTGTGTCCTGAGAGAGGAATAAGTAAGAATCCAATAAACTGAGCTTGTGACACAGGAAAAGCTGTGCTTTTGTGACCTTGTTGGTCAGTGCCGTCTGCGTTTAGCCTGGTTCAGGACTCTGCCAATCGGTGTTAATTTCTTTTTCCTTAAAGAGGTGGAACGCGTGATCACACTGTTGATATCGGTAGCACCCCATTTTATCCCATAGTGGACTGATTGCCCATCTGTACAGGCAGCGCTCTGGCCCAGGTTACAGCTGGTTCCAGGACTCATGTGGCACAGGCGTGATGCACGCGGGATCCACGCCCACGTGACGCACGCAGGCACATATGAGCGCACATCTAATCCCCCGGCTCCTTTGATGCCAGCTGGTTGTGTTCTAAGTGGGCATCCCGACCATAAACAAATACTTGGACATCAGATTTGTTTACACCAGTTTCAAATATGGCGATGGGAAATTGGGACCAGAAATGCCCAACATCGGAAGATTCAGCCAGACAGTGCGTCCTGACAGCTGACTGAAACATCTCATGACAGAGGAGGCATCTGAACGTTTAATGACCCAGAAAGCTTCGTGAGATCGGCTAGAAGCAGACCGAATGGGTGGGCTGGCCCATCTTTGTTCAAAACAGTTGTATTTGTGCCAGGCATGGTGGTTCCAATCTGTGTAAGCACTAGGGAGGCTGAGGCAGGAGAGTCGCTGAGAATTTGAGGTCAGCCTGCGTCCAAGGCTATCCTGCAAGATGACGTAGCAAGACCCTGCCTCAAAAAAATCAAACCAAACCCAACTAGCTGTGTTTGTGAAATCAGAACCCCTGAAAGGTGTGTGCCACCCTAAGTCCCCACGTGGATCACGGCCCACGTGATGTTTGGTTTGCTTTTGCAAAAACTTGCTGGCTTGGTGTGTAACCAGGATGACAGCAGCTCCGAGCCCTGGAAGGTTTTCGTTTCGTTTTGTTTTGTTTCTTTTTCAGAGCTATTTGCCCAGGGCTTGCTATGTACAGGACATTAAATCCCCTGGGCCCTTACTGAGTGACATCAGAGGATAGTTTGTAGATTCCCTTTGCAGAGCTGGGGGGAGTGGGTGGCCTCGGAACTGAACCCCCTCTCCCGCCCTGAATTTGCACTTGGCTCCAGGCAGCCGCACTTGCCAGGTTTCCACCCAATTTGAATGAAAATGCTGAAATTATAGGCTCCTCAGCTGCTGAGAGAAGCAGGGGCATCCACTGAACCCTAATTTCCTGGGGCACCACCGGTGGCATGCTGTAATTAGGCCCTTGTTGTGTCAGAGTGTTGGAAAAGTGCAGGCGATAGTGAGATATTTACGGCATCAGCTACAATCTGAATAAAAGAAACAAAATGCTGTGCTTTCCCAGCAGGGTGTCGCTGGGGGAGAGCTGACTCCTCCTTCAGGTGCTGGGGGTCCCCGTGGTGTCCCCTCAGCCTGAACCAGGGGCGGAGGCACTGCAGGGTTTCACGTGTGACATCTGGCTGGTCTTTGTGGAGACTCACTCTGTGCCCTGTTTTCAGGGTGTCTGGTTTTTTGTTTTGTTTTTTGAGATGGAGTTTCCAAGTGTGGCCCGGGCTGGCCTGGAACGCTCTCAGCGGGTCTTTCTGCCTCAGCCTCCCTAGTGCTGGGATCGCAGGTGTTCACAGCCGTGAGGGGCTTCGTGGTATATCAGATAGGGTTCTGGGAGCAGCTGCTGCTCTTCGCAGGTTGCAGGTAGGGAAACTGAGGCCAGGGAGTGGTCTGGTGTGAAGTGACAAAGAACCAGGAAGAAGATCTGGGGTGCACTGTCGGGGCAGTGGGGTTGGGCCTGGATTTTGAGTTGACTAAGTGCTGACTGGGTGTGGCATTTGGATCCCAGCACCGGCCTGAGGTCACACAAGGGCATCGAACTCGGGACCTCCTGCCTGCCAGGCCGGTGCTGAGCCCCTGAGGGCAGGCAGGGGCCGCAGCTGGGCCAGGGGACAGCAGGTCCCGGCCTGCATGTGCCTGGCTGCCCACACGTCGGTGTGAACCAGCGGTGGCAGGAGGGCTGTGCGCCACACTTCCCGCGCCCGCTTGCCCAGAGCGGTTACGAAAGCGGAGCCCGAGGACAGCGTTCTGGGGAATAGGGAACCGGGGCCGGCCTGGGGCCTGGCCCTGCTCCCGCCTCTACCCCAATCCCGCTCCTGGGGAGCAGGGGCGCCGCTGGGGCTGTTCATGCTGGTACACCTTTGTCTTCTGTTTTTAAATTTTGTATTAAAGAGGAGAAAAGCACAGAGAAATCAAAAATCAATCAAACAAAGAGAAAAACAACAAAAAAAGCCAAACGACAACAACAACAAAAACAATAGTGATGGGGGATTTCAAAACAAGGTGATAGGAATTTCACATTTTTTTTTTTTTTTTTTTTGTACCGGGGATGGAACTCACGACCTTGCACTTGCCAGGCAGGCACTTAAGCCACTGAGCTAAATCCCCAGCCGAATTTCACATTTTTATTTTTGTTTTTGTCTTTTTGAGACAGGGTCTCGCTATGCAGTTCAAGCTGGCCTTGAGCTCACTTTGTCGCCCAGGCTGGTCTTGAACTCGCAGAGATCCTCCTGCCTCAGCCTCCCCAGTGCTGGCATGACAGGCGTGAGCCGCCATTCCTGGCTTGGTGCGTCTTTTGAGCTGGGACACCCTGTGTATAGCGTTCGGCATCTGGTGTCTGTTGTTCCACCACGCAGCATCCCTTCACGGATGGGATGTTGGGGCAACCTGACGGCCCCTGAGCGACCATCCGGACCCCCTCCTGTGCTGCCTTTCCTGCAAGGGCCTTGGTACAAGGGGCCTCAATTACCCAAGCTAGTGCTTGACCCCATTCCCCGGGGAGGACGTGGAGGCCAGAACTGGTCCTCCACGCTGAGGTGTGAGTGAGCGGACTTGGACCCAAGCCTCAAGACCCCAGCCTGCCAGGCCTGACTCCACCCTGGCCTCAGCATGTGCCTTCCTCTTGGGACATCTGGACGTCACAGTCTCCACACCCCCGTCCTTACCCGTTTCTTACAGTGTCTGTCCACGGTGGTAACTAGCAAGGGCCAGAGGTAGCCATGGGAACAGAGGAAGGGGATGGGACAGTTGGGGAGGCCTGGCCGGAGGCGCAGGAGATGCTGCAGCAGGAGAGAGGTGGCCTGATGGGGGGTGTTGGGCCCTTGGGCCCCTCCTGCCTGCCCCGGGCCCTAGCTTATGCCTCCCCCCCTGGTTCCTGGGGTGCTTTCTTTTGCTTTTTCGAGGCTGCATAGTGCTGCACGGCCCCTTCGCCTATGTCCCAAACTCCTGGCTGTGGCCACTGGGGCCACTTCCGGCCGTGTGGTTCAGGACTTCAGGTTCATGGAGCATGGAGACCCTCATAGAATGGGGTGGGGGCACAGAAGGGTGGGCGGCAGCACTGGCTATGTGGCCACGTCACTGCTGGGGTCGGCTCAGTGGGTTTGAGTCCCATCAGGGTCCTTCTGCTTGCGCCATCCCTGCCCTGCTCAGAGCAAAGCCTAGGCCTTCCCCAGTACACCTGGGCCTGTCCCCTTGTGGTATCCTCCTGTGTCCAGTTCCCTGGCCCTGGCCATACCACGTCCCTGGCTCTCACCTCCTGCTCCCCAGAGCGGCAGCGCCTCCAGGCAGGGACTGTGGGCTGCTGCCCCCGCTTGCCCCTGTAGCCGAATGATTGACCTAGAAACCAGAATTGAAAGTGGTGGTTACCTGTAATCCCCACCCTGGGGAGGCTGAGGCAAGAGGACAGCAGGTCGGAGGCATGTGTGAACTATTCCGACGCTCGGCTGGGCTCCGAGGGGAGACCCTGGCTCAAACATAAAAAAGACCAGAATTGAATTTCCCGGCAGATCGTGGAGCAGGCGTTCAGGCGACCGCCCTGAGGCTCACCTTTCGGGGCTCATAACCTGCCTGTGGTGTGCAGGGTCCCCCAAACCAAGGGCGCCTTTGTCCCGGGGAGGCCAAGCCTTGCCCCTCTTGGTGCAAAGAAAGTCACAGTAACAGGCTCAGAAAATTAATAAGGGGGTGAGACTCAGCAGGGCCGCCCAGGCCGTGTTGGCAGGGGCCCTGCTCGGCCGCCTGTGGCTGTCCCCTCCGACCCCTGCGTCCTATCCGGGGGCCCTGTGGCTGTGACGGGTGTGGGCACAGCAGGGCTGTTTGCATCAGCTAGGCTGCTGACCGTGGGTACATGGGGGTGCGTAGCAGCCTGCAGAGCAGACACCCAGACCTGGACAAGGAGGAAGCACCCCAGAGACCCCGGGGTGCTTTTCCCCAGGTGTGACGCATTTCCTAGTGATAAGACGTCCTCAGAGCTGCCCAGCAGGCAGGGACAGGTCCGGCTGGGTGACACCCGCCTCCGGGTGATACGCCCTGGTACAGCCAGCCCAGCCCGGAGGGAGCCCCAAGGGGAACCCGGCACACAGCCCTGCCTGGCCTGGCCTGGCCTGGCCACGGGGCTTTCGTCCTCTGAGCACAGAGACAGGACCTGTCAGAGGGTGGCAGCCTCGGGGCCTGGGGGCGGGTAGCCTGGGAATTACAGTAGCAGCTGCGTGGAATTCCGGAGAATTATAAACCCACTTGGGGGAGCCGTGCGTGGGGTGCACATCCATCACCCCCGCACCCTGGGAGGCTGAGGCAGGAACACTGCAGTTCTAGCCCCGACTGGACGGTCTGGCAACTTAGCTAGATCCTGCCTCAAAATTTAACCAAAAAATTGCCCAGGGCTGGGGAGGTAGCTCACTGCAAAGGTACCGATGCAACCCTCAGTGTGGTGGACAAAACAAAAGAAAAAAAAAGGACCAGGGATAGAGCTCAGCGGCCTGGCAAGGACCTGAGTTCTCTTTCCGGTGCCAAAGGAAAAAAAAAACAAACCAGCTAGAGGACCGGGACCTGCCACCGCTCAGCTGGAGGAGTCTCCCGTGGTGCTGGGCATGTGTCTACTGAGTTCCCTGGGGGCCTGGGCGGAAGCCGGGGGGAAGGAAGCCAGGCCGAGGGCTGGAGGAAGCCCGGCTTCTGTGGCCTGGGCCTGGGGCATCACCCGGTGGCTGCCAGGGAGTCAGGTTTCTGCCAAGGAGACCCTGGGAATTTGCCCCCAGCGCTGGACAAAAACCAACGTGACAGCTTAATTCTTTTTATGAAAGAAATTGTTTGCCGGGGGTTTAGCTCAGCAGCATAAGTGCCTGCTTGGCAAATGCAAAGTTGTGAGTTGTATCCCCGGTACCAAAAAAAGAGAGAGAGAATTTATTCGACTCTTTATGGTACAAATAAAGCGAACACCTCACCCCGTGGAAGTACACAGTTAGACTACTGCCGCTTGGGAACCGCCTTTATCAGTGTGTGACTGCCGAGATCCTTTTTCTATACTGTCTTTCTTTTTGTTTCTTGTTTTTTGAGACACGGTCTCACTCTGCAGCCCAGGCAGGCCTTAAACTTTCAGCAATCCTCCTGCCTCAGCCTCCCCTAGTGCTGGGATCACAGTTGTGCACCGTGACCCCTGGAGAGAATTTTTACATCTGCGTTCCCCGAAGGACATTGGCCTGTAGCTTTCTCCTTTATTCTCTTGGAATCACCTTAGGTCTGCAGGAAATATTAACCTTTAAACTCCCAGAAGAGCCACAAAGGTATCTGGGAATTTCCCTCCAGCCCTGGTTCAGCCTCCTTGCTTGTGAGGAGCCTCCTTGCTTGTAACCCTAACCTGGATGGATTCGCCACTGGTGAATTATTGTTCCTCTCTTGTTCACACCCTTGCAGGCATCTAGGGTTCTTTGGTTTTTTTGAGACAGTTTCACCATGTGGCTTATACCGACTTCAAGCTTTGCAGAGATCCTCCTGCTTCAGCCTCCCGAGTGCTGGGGTTATAAGTGTGTGCCCCTGCAGCGGGCATTATTGGTTTCACGACATACTGTGCCTTCTGCTGTCACTGATCATCTGCCCCAGGGCTGTCTCTGTCCTGTGCCATTTCCATCTTGTACCTTCTGACCTTTGACCCCCTGGGGGGACCAGTTCTCCCTGTGTGGACTGAGGGGGCCCTGGGTAACCACGGGTACCCCTAGGGATCTGTTCCAGGACACTCGCTGCTCCCACAGACAGGTGCTCAAGCCATGGATATAATATGGGGTGATAATATGGGGTGACGTTTGCACAGAACCTGTGAAGATCCTCCCAGATACTGTTTGTTTGTTTGTTTGTTTGGAGATACGGTCTCACTATGTAGCCTAGACTGGCTTTAAACTTTTGGCGCTCCGCCTGCTCAAGCCTCCCCAGTGCTGCTTGGGATGATGACAGGTGTGTGCCACCACGCCTGGCCTTCAGATATTTCTCATCTGAAGTTGGTTGAATCTGCAGACACCAAATCGCTGGATACAGAGACACAACTGTCCACTGTTCCCCTGCTCGAACTCCCCCGGGGGCCCAGCTCCCTCTGGTAAAAGCTGAGACTACACTGTGGTCCCCAAGGCACAGATGATCTCTTGCCCCCTCCCACACCTTCCTCCTCTACCCCACCTACCCCTGGGCCTTTGCACATGCAGCTTCTGGTTCCTGGACCCTTTGACCCTCAGCCCTGCTTGGTTTAGTCTGCTTGTCAGGCCTCTGCATAAATATCTCCTTAAGAGGCCCTGGGCCACTCTGTCATCGTGTCCCTCCCTGCCACTCTGTCTTCCTGGTGCCTGCTCTGGTTTGTTTTGGAAGCTCCTGTCACTCCCTGTGTTTGTCCTGCCTGGCTCCTCCGGCAGGTTGTCGTCTCTGCCCCCTGGCTGGGAGTGCCCGATGGTGCAGCCTCTTCCTGGGTGTGCCTGAGCTCTCGGGCGCCCAGCTGTGGCAGGTGACCGGGGCAGGCCCCCAAGCTTGCTGTCTTCCTTTCTCTTAAGTGTTTTCAGTGAACTCTAAGCCTCCCTTTTCTTTGCTGTCTCTCTCTGTTTTTGGTTTTATCGAGTCAGGGTGCCGAGGGGCACATCGGGCGAGCTTTGCCATGTGCTTTCTTTCCTGTCCCGCTGCTGATTGAACCGAGGGCCACAGGCGTGCTGGGCAAGGGCTGAGCTATGCCCCCCATCCCACAGTGACCCCCCTTTTTTTCTTTTTGAGACAGGGTCTCCCTATGCAGTTCAGGCTGGCCTTGAGCTCACTCTGTAGCCCAGGCTGGTCTTGAACTCACAGTGATCCCCCTGCCTCAGCCTCCCGAGTGCTGGGATGAGAGGTGT